>JAPKLW010000143.1:502387-587816 GCA_026898455.1 Plectranthus barbatus
AAAAAAAAAAAAAAAAAAAAGACTATCAAGAAATTGATGAGATCATACAAAAAGAGTGGATGAAACATTTTTACAACTTGTAACGAAAATCATCGATTTTGGTCTTGATCATCTTGAAACTCTCTCTCACTGATGCTTTCACCTTTCCTTCTCTCGAGAACATGTTGTATGCAGCAATTCTCATCTTCCTCTTCATTTCCGGGTCGTTTGATGCGCGAAAACCCTGCCCATTTGTGCTCTGCCCATTAAACGAATACGAGTCAACTTGACTGAACCCGAAATCGAATCGAGCTGAATAATGTGGAAATGATATGCTCTTCTCCATGTGTGCTTATGAATGCAGATATTTGAGTAGTGATCCTTGTGGTAGGCTTGTTATGGATATATATAGTTGTTATGGAAAAGCCTAAGTTGGCGCTGCATGGCCAGCCAAGGATGCAGTGGCGGATACAGGAATTCAGGTTCGTGGGGGTTTAACTACGTTATGCCGTTATGATACAAAAAAAAAAAAAAATAACTGGAAATAAATAAACATAAATAATATAAAAAGTTCAAAATTAATATATTTTTATATTAATGTTAATGACCGATAAATACATTATCCTCATGTTTATGGTTATTTTGAGCAAACAAATAACATTATAAATTATACAACATCTTTATATACATTGTATTTTAATCAATCAAGTTTTTTGAATCAATAATCTTAAAACAACCTATAAATCTTACTAAATTCAATCGTATGATAAACATATACATGTAGTTGACAAGGAGCTTTGGCCAAATATCATATCATTAATAAATCTCTAATATCAAAATAACTTGACAATTACAATTTAAAAAAAAATGTGCAAAACAATCAACGATAATAAATAATTGCATTTCAAATTACAATATGAGTAAAATAATCAAAATTAGAATTTAGAAGAATATGATAGGGTCATTACGTCTTAACCTTTGCAAATAATGCTATTTAATATTCCATTTATTGTGGGGTCATGAACTTAAGATTAATAAATATTATAATATATTTATTATATATGTTTTAAATATATATAATAGAAAAAAAAAAAATTAAACTCGTGGGGTCAAGAGCCGCCATAAGCCCTATTCTAGCTCCGCCCTTGCAAGGATGGCAAGTTTTTGATGAAGAATTAAAAGTGGAATATTTTCTTCACTTTTATTTTTGGTTGGTGATTTTTGTGTGTGCAGCTAGACAGAAATATGCTCACGCTGGGAATCATGAACGTCCAATGGCGAATACAAGGATTTTTCTCGTGAAGGGTTTAGTTAGATTTTTATGCAATAAAAGTTATATAATATTAGAATTTTATTAAAATGTGAAAGATAGTGTTAATATTGATAATAGTGATAGAATGATAATATATATATATATAGAGTAGTGATCATATGAGAATAGTTTTTAGTATGAGAAATTAGAATAAATCTCAGCCTTTGATTTTGTGATTTCAACGCTCATAATCTATTTCACTCCGTGTGCAGTTTTCCTCGATTATCCTGCAGTTTTGCAAAATTAAGGTTATTTTTATAATTTTAGCTTTTTTTAAATCTGAAATAGTATCTCATCAAATTTTTTATTCCTTTCTTCGCGCGATTTGATTTCTTCTTCCTTCTTCGTTCGATTTTATTTATATTTCTTCTCTCGGTCAGATTTTTTTCTTTGTTTCTGGATTTCGCATTCGTGTTCGATCTCGACTTTGTTAATTGTACATGAATATAGTTTATTTTTTTTATTCCAATCGACATTCATTTTTACTATTATATTGTGCATCTTTAGTGTTAACTTTGTGCATTTTTGTATCTTTCAGGTTCATTTATTCCAAAGTGTGTTGATGAGATGAAGCATTTTATGGGCAGAGTTTCTTGGACTGTTGATGTTGGTATTGAGTTTTATAGAGACTACGCTCGTGTTGCTGCTTTGAAGAAGAAAATGTTTAATTTTTTTTTAATTCGTATTTATGTAAAAATAAAGTAAATCGGGCTAAAAATGAAGTAAAACTAAGTATTTTCTATTCAGATCGACGTTCATTTGTACTATTATATTGTGCATCTTTAGTGTTAACTTTGTGCATTTTTGTTCTTACAGGTTCATTTATTCCAAAGTGTGTTGATGAGATGAAACATTTTAAGGGCAGATTTTTTAGAACTGTTGATGTTGGTATTGAGTTTTATAGAGACTACGCTCGTGTTGCTGCTTTGAAGAAGAAGATGTTTAATTTTTTTTTTAATTCGTATTTATGTAAAAATGAAGTAAATCGGGCTAAAAATGAAGTAAATCGGGCTTAAAATGCAGATTGCTGTTTGTGTTTGAGTATTTTTACAGTTTTAGCCTTTAAAGGCTAAAACTGCAGGATATTGGGGCAAAAATGTCGCATTTTTCAATTTGCTGAGAATGAATCCTGATCGTCGATTTGATGAGATGGACGCGCAAGATCTATTCTTATTTCTCATAGTAACTCCTATTCTCACCTGATCACTACCCTATATATATATATATATATATATATATATATATATATATATATAATACTCACACTGAAAGCTAACCTCAATTCGGGATGCAATCGAATCAAGTCATGCCGAGTAGTATTTCACTCTAGTTTAATTTGTTTATTATTAAGTCGAACTTCAAATTTTCTTATCAAATGCTTTGAAGTTTATGATTGTGCACGATGAATATGCTTTATATTTAGATAATATTTAAAATATTCTTTATTTTTTTAAAAGAAAAAAGTATTTATTCAAAAAATAATATCATATTCATATACTCCCTCCGTCCCGGTGAAGTAGTCCCTTTTCTTTTCGGCACGGGAATTAAGAGTTGTGAGTGTAGTGTAATTAATATTTTATTGGTGAGTGTGAAAAAGGTTGCCATTTTAGGAAAATGGGACTATTCTATGGGACAAACAAAAAAGGAAAGTGGGACTACTTCAATGGGACGGAGGGAGTACTAATTAATTCAACATTTTTGTATAAATACAAATATTTATCATACTTACAAAAATATTGATCTATAAAATCATTAATTTTATATTTCATTTTAAATATAACTAACAACCATGTTCATGAGTTAACGAGTCAAATACTATAAAGGTTAAATTTTTTTGTTTACTAAATGAGCTCGAATGAATTTTTATAAAGTTGAGACTAAAGTAGTTCTTGAACAGTTTGATTTATTTTATAACCCTAATTAATACTACAAATAGATCTAAAAACTCACGAGTCACAACTGAAACGGAAAAAAATCTTATATTTCCTTTAATCCTCAACCCCCTCAAACCCTCATCTTTTTCATCCCGAACCTTTTTCATATGGTCTTTTGTGAAGTGATGTGACTTCATGCATGTTAGAGTTTTCATGCATGTTGAAGTTTGTGCATGTTGGAGTTCTGATTTGTTGAAGTGTTGTGCAATTAGTTTGTGTCTGAGTGGTTAGAAGTTGAAGTTGTATTTCTGGAGGTTACAGTTTTATAAGTAACCAGATAGATTGATGACACGTGTTGAGATCCGGGGAGTTAGTTGGGAGATAGAACATAGCTGTTGGTGAAGTCTGTTACAGTTAGAGAGTCAGTTAGTTCATCTTCTTCACTCATTCAGTTTAGAGAGAGAGTTGCAGAGATGTTCTGGTTTTTCTGTGTGTAATCGTGTAGCCAATTTTGTCCAGCAATAAAATCATTGTGTAATCCTCCGTGGATGTAGGCAATTGCCGAACCACGTATATCGTTGTGTTCTTGTTTGTGTTTGGTCATTTAGTCGCCAAATCGTAACAAAGTGGCGCCGTCTGTGGGAACGGGGCGATAGTGATCAAATTCTGGGATTGAGAAATTGTTATGCAGAGTTCGTGTGAGCAGCAGCGAGGTTCTTTGAAGAAATTCTGCCCCCTGTGAGTATTTTTGTTTTGTCTGTGATTAATAAGACATTGAATAGTCTTATTTTTGGTTTTTCTGGGATTCCCGTATTCTGGTTTGGGAAGTTTAGAGCTGCTGCTCGTTTGATTGTGAATTGTGTGGAATTTGCGTCATTGGAACTCTCTGTTTCTGTATAGAATTTTTCTGAAAATTTCTGGGTTTGTGAATTATCTGTGAAGAAAGGGGTTTATCTGTTTGAGAAAGTTATGGCTTCAAGTCGATTTGAAGTTGATAAGTTTTCTGGGAAGAATGATTTCAGATTATGGAAAATAAAGATTCGAGCTATACTCACCAAAGAGGGACTGGTGGATGCCCTTCTGCCCGACTCCGACAAAGCCTTTGTTGGAGAGATAGCTGATAAGAAGGCCAAGTTAATGGAGAATGCCATGAGTACTCTACTCCTCAGTTTGGATGACAAGGTACTGCATGTGGTCTCCAAGGAGAAGACTGCTGCAGACATATGGAAGAAGTTACAGAAACTATACATGACTAAATCAATAGCCAACAGAATTTATATGAAGCAACGACTGTATGGTTTCAACTTTAGTGATGAAAGAAACATGTTAGATCAATTAGATGACTTCCACAAGGCTGTGGATGAACTTGAAGGCATTGGGGTAGAGATCGATGATGAAGATAAGGCCATACACCTCCTAAATGCATTGCCTAAATCCTACTCAAGTGTGAAGGATGCTATGGTGTATGGAAGATTAGAGGGAATATCATTAGAGGATGTGCTATCAGCCATCAAACAGAAAGAAATGGAGAAGCTCTCTGTGGTTATTAGAAATTATCAGAGTGGAATGGGGTTGTACATCAAGAAGGGTCAAAAAATTAGTTTTCCAAAAAAGAATCAGACTTTTAACAAAGGGGGAAATCAAGAGAGATTCAATCCAAACCAAGGAAAGGATTACAAACCTACATATGTTCAGAAGAAGCCTTATGGAGCTTCACAGCAGCAAGAGGCTAGGGCTTCTGGTAACTTTCAGGAGTCTAGGGTGTGCCATTATTGTAAGAAACCGGGCCACCTAATTAGAGACTGCAATGTGTTGAAGCAAAAAAACCTCTATCAACAAAGAGGGTCCAATCTTGTAAGTTCAACAAAAGATGTAACGGATGAGATTCTCAATATAATGGAGGCTGTTGGAGATGATTCCTGGATCCTTGATTCAGGATGTTCCTTCCACATGTGTCCAAGGAAGGAATGGTTTGTGGATCTAACTTTGAAGGATATGGGCTGATGGATTTATATACTGAAAGCATTATGATTGGTATATTATGTACAAGGTTTATTGGTTAATATACTGGGAATCATAACTGTTGTATGTTCATCTCCTGTCTGAATTAACAAACATGTGTCGCAAACGCAATTATCCTCTTATCTCGTCGATAGGGAGATCATACGGTGTGTAGAAGATCACGGAAGATCGTATGGATCGTTTGACCTAGCGAGATATAAATAGTCATCACAGCTGAGACAGTTCCAGGATAAACTGTCGGTGTAGGCTGCAGCATATGCGGATAAGCATCTTATCTTGGATGTCTTGGTATGCTGGTGTGGGGTACACATTGATGAGGACCTAAGTCGAGATCGATTCTTTTATCTGACATTAAAAGAATCTAGATCTTTATGACTCGATGGAATCTTAAACCTATATGAGGATACAGAAGTATACATATATTGTATGTCACTTTGAGTTGTAGAAAAGGTTCTAGTTGAACCTGTTCTTCTGCAGTCTTGGGTGACATCAATCTGTGTATGACTGTCTGGTATCTGAACTAGGTAACCACATCCAGTATAGGATGGTGACATTCCCTGAACAGCTCAAAAGGTTCGTTATGCTAAAGTCCTGCAGGCTGATTAAGTTCAAGCATAAGTGAAAAGGTTTGAGTGGATTGATTCAGGAATTAAAGATGTTAATTAATTAAATAGCTTGTAAGAGCTTAAATTAATTAACGAATGTCTGTAACCTTAAATGTGGGGATAAACCGAGTCCAATGCAACCCGTTCCTCAAACGTGGTAGCAAATAGGTAGGACAATATTGATTCTCTGGTGGCATGAATCAATATTAATTAATTAATTATATTCTGGGTTGAATATTTGAATTAATTAATTGATAGGCCTTATTTGCTATTTGTATTCTGGTCCCTGGTCTGGCCCATGATAACTCAAGCTCAATAGAAGCCTAGAATTTCCTATAAATAGGCCTCAGTACCTCAGAACTCAATACACCTTCAACTCATAAGATCACAAGTTGCACACAGCAAACCAGAGCATTGGGAGCTGTGGTGATCGATTGAGTTTGAGATACGAGGAGGAAATTCTGCTTCTCAACCGGGCAAGGGATCTGATAGATAATCTTCACCAGATTTTCAGATCGAGTTGGGATACAGATCAGAAGATCAGATCAGGAGGATTCTTCTTCTTCTCTCTCCTCTTATTTTCGAAAATATTTGTTTATTTTCTTTAGATTAATTTCCTCAATCTGTTAGGAAATTAAATCTTGGTGCGTGGGAAAGATCAAAGGGCATCTCCGCGCACGCGTTCTTCATCGTTCATCGATCCAGGTATTCCGCATAACCTTCTTATGCATAATAATATAGGAGCATGCTAGGATTGTTCATAGGCATAGCAATTTATTTTGATATTCCAATTAACGATCCTTGGCAAACGGACTTCGTGATTCAGTTCACGAATCCCTTCAATTGGTATCAGAGCCAGGTTGAATTAATTGGCTCTATCGGAAAAATAATATTGCCTATGAACATGCATGATTATTATTATTATTTGCATGCAATGGATGGTTTATGGATTGATCTTATGTTTATCGTCCTCGTGGTTCCTCGGGTTAATCCGCCCATTTATATGGATTCGTTTTTCACCCACGAGATAAATCCGTGGTTAGATTAGAATTTTTAGATTGTAATTAGAATTATCTTATGTAATTTTATTTTCAAAAAATTAAATCTGTAAAACGAAGAACGAAGAACACAAAGAACACGAAGAACGAAGAACGCGAAGAACGCACGGCCGCACGATGCGTGACAGCGCCGGCACGGCGCGAGCGCCATGCACGGCGGTCGACGGCGGCGGGCACGGCAGCAAGGGGCGCAGCCAACGGCGGCGACAGCGCAGCCGCGCGCGGAAACCCTAGGGTTTCAGCGCGCGCGGCGCGCGCATACGCACGCAGGCGCACGGCCGCGGCGCCCACGCCGACCAGGGCAGGTGCGGCATCCCCGGGGCGAGCTCGACGGCGCGGGCGAGGAGGCGAGGCGAGCCAGGGGCGGCGACGCGCGGCGAAGGGCGCGGGCGCGCGCGCAGACGCGGCGAAACCCTAGGGTTCGCGCTCGCGCAGCAGGCCTGCGACCCTGCGCGCTCTCTGGCGGCGGCCCCTCCTCCCTCGATCGACGTCGGCTAGGGGGCAAGGTGGTGTCGGCGGTGGCTCAGGACCGGCGACGCGGGCTGGACGGCGACGGGGGCTGGGCGTGCGGCCGGAACGCGAAAAAACCCTAGGGTTTTTCGCGTGGTTCGCGCGAGCCTCCGATTCCGATCTTGCACGATTCCGATAAGTCACGGAGGCCGGTGAAGGAGAAGAAGAGTGAACGGCAGTTCGGGCAACGGTCGGGGCAAGCCGGGGCGGCGGCATGCGAAACAGGCAACGGTCGGAGGAGGCGGTATCGCGGACTTCATCCATGCACCTACGTGCATGGCTGTTGTGCATGCCGGGAGCCCTCACGACGACGGCGGGTCGCCGGCGATGGTGCTTCGCCGGTGGTGGCTCGTCGGGCCGAGTTCTCGCGGGCTATTGGGCTTGCAATGTGTGCCAAGGCCCGCGATCTTGTTAACTGGCCCAGTTGTCCAATTTTCTGATGGATCAAATCTTGGAGGCCCAAGTTCAGAAAATAAATCCAGATCTCAATTCAAGTAGTGGGAGCCCAGTCGAAGATCTGTAAAAATAAATTCCAACTTGTAATAGTTAGATTTATTTTGTTTGTATCATGGGGCCACGAGGACATTTTTCTATTTGTTTTATTATCTGTCTTCGCATGATAAATGTGTTTAATTTAATTGCGCAGCATATGAGCATGTTGTAGATAATAGGAGCACGTTTACTGCTTTTATTTACAGCTTTAAAGCATGCTATGTGATTTATTTTATGTAATTAATTATGACTATAAATTCGGGGTTCATGCTTTGCATGATAGAATTTTAGCAATGTTATAATTATGGCTACATAAAATAATCTGTGCAATTGAACCTTATGAACTGAAAATTACTAAGCTCATAATTTAGTAAGACCTCCACAAAGCGATCCTTTATTGGAAGTGGATAATTTATTAGGTAAACGTCTACATGTGTAGCTTACTTAATTTATTGTTCATAAGTTCTAATAGATAGGATTTCTTAAAACAAACATTTATTTCATGTGAGAAGTGGGAGTTCATGCGTAAACGTCTACATGTGTAGCTTGCATATTGAATTTTCATAAGTTCTCTAGGGATTGAATTAAATGAGACAACCTTATTATAAGGGATCAGGTGTGTCCTTATATGGGAGGGTTGGCTTTGGTGGTAAGCTAGCTTAGATATTGTCCAGAGTATAACTCATATGTGAAGTCCCTGCTCAGTAGGATAATATGGTCTTAAGTTAGTCTCCAATTATTAATTCCATTTGTCTAAGGAACCCGGGCATGGATTGGAATTAAAGGACTGGAATTGAAAGATGCAGTCTGGTTAAGTGTTTTGTTGTAAACGTCCACATGTGTGGCTTGCAATAGTAATACTTAGGCACATTGGAGGAAACATTAATATTGCTTTATCATAAGGTTTCAATATTTAATTGTTTCAATGTTCTGCGACTATGTTTTAATTGGTGTTTTAATTTATTGTTTTCAGATATGTCTATTCATCGTATCATTTATCTCTTGACATCAAATCCTTTAACCGGTCCGAATTTTCCTGAGTGGAAGTTTTGCTTCATGGAAATACTCCACATTGCAAATCATTCTCGTATACTCTATATGGATCCTTTATCTCCCAAGTATTGGAATTGCACTGGTTATGAGCGACTGTTCTATGAAAGATGGAAGATCTCTGATGAGTTTGCCCGCATTCTCATTAAGAAAACTCTATCCAGAGAACTAAGGCTCAAATACGATCAGTACCAATCTTTTGTTGAGATATGGAGGGATCTAATAAGGGTATATGGGAAGGTGAGACGAACTGTCAGTTACAGTTTTGTGGAAGACCTGGTCTGCAAGAAGATGACTGATGGGAGTTCGTTGTCTCTGCATCTTGACAGCATGATGGAAATCATGAGAAGGTACAGAAAGAGAGGTGGACGAATTACTAGTCGGGCTAAAGTCAATATCGTCCTGCACTCTCTCTCTGATTCTTATGGTGATTTCATCAAGTCCCTTGTTACCAAGTGCAAGTACACTCTTCCAGAGTTACTCTTGGCACTAGAACGATGGGAATCTGACCAGAAAGCTTCAGAATTTGCTCAATTCATGAAGGTCTTTGATAAGACTATGATTGAGGCAAAGGAATTTCTTAAACGGTTAGAAGAGGCTGATCAGGCAGAGGCTATCACGAGGCCATGCAAACGCAAGCGAAGTGAAGTAGATTGTCTAGTGCCTAGCACGGGTAGACAAGGTACGTCATGTGCATTTATAACGGAAACATGTTTAGCATCAGTTTCTACCCATTCTTGGGTAGTGGATACTGGAGCTACTGACCATGTTTGTTATACTTTGCAGGGGTTCAGGCCGACAAGGCAGCTGAAGCATGACGAGATTACCATCTCAATGGGCAGCGGAGAACGAGTCTCAACAGTAGCCATTGGAGATTTTACTTTATGCTTTAAAAACAATGTTCTGATTTTGAGAGATGTTTTATATGTGCCAGTTTTTCGGCGGAACTTAGTTTCAGTTTCCAAGTTATTTTGTGATGGATATTCAGTTATTTTTGATAGTGGAGTTTCTATCATTGGTAATAACGGTGTTATCTGTCATGGCAAACTGATTGACTCTCTCTATATCATTGATTGTATGCATAAATCTTCCGTGAATGTTGCAAACTCATCTAATAATAATAATCATTTAAAGAGAAAGTTTTCTTCCGATGAGGATCAAACATATCTCTGGCACTTGAGACTAGGTCACATCAATCTAAAGAGGATAAAGAGATTAGCATGCGATGGGCTCTTGGATTCCTTCCAAGTGGTACCGCATCCAATCTGCGAGTCCTGTATAGAAGGAAAGATGATGACCAGGCCTTTTAAGGCAAGTCAGTCTCGAGCAGAGGACGTGTTACAGTTGATCCACTCTGACTTATGTGGACCAATGTCCATGCAAGCTCGTGGAGGGTATGAGTATTTCGCCACATTCATTGACGATTACTCAAGATTCGGATACGTCTATTTGCTTCGCCATAAGTCTGAATGCTTTGAGAAATTCAAAGAATTCCGGACTGAGGTAGAAAAGAAGCTTGGTAAGACTATCAAGACACTACGATCAGATCGTGGTGGGGAATACCTCAGCAACGAGTTCTTGCAGTACTTGTCAGATAACGGGATTACATCCCAGTGGACTGCACCGGGAACCCCTCAACAAAATGGTGTAGCGGAAAGAAGAAATAGAACTCTCTTAGAAATGGTCAGGTCGATGATGAGTTATGCAAGCTTGCCGATTTCGTTTTGGGGATATGCCTTGGAAACAGCAGCCTATTTGCTTAACCTGGTACCTTCTAAATCAGTTCCTAAAACACCTCTGGAACTCTGGTATGGGCGAAAGCCAAGTTTAAACAGAGTGAGGGTTTGGGGTTGTCCAGCATATGTGCTGACAAAGGAACCTGATAAGTTAGAAAGCAGGGGCAAGCTGATGCTGTTTGTAGGATATCCCAGGCAAACGAAAGGTGGTTACTTCTATTGTCCTGAGAATCAGAAAGTCGTTGTCAGTACCAATGAAAGATTCTTGGAGGACGAATATGTAAGAAACCACAGATCCAAGAGTGAAATTATTCTCCACGAGCTTGAGAATAAAGAAGCAATTCCATCAGGAAAGCCCAGTGTAGTGGTAAATCCACCTGTAACAGGTGAGAATATACCAACACTGCCACTAATGCAAGGTATGGGACAAACGCGTACTGTGCCAACTACTGACACAGCTCAGATGCCTCGTCGCAGTGGGAGGGTTAGTCACCAACCCGAGAGGTATATGTTCGTGGGAGAGTCTTCTGACTTGATCCCGAAAAACGGACTAGATGATACCGATCCCTGGACATATGACGAGGCGGTATCTGATAAACATGCGGACAAATGGCTGATCGCCATGGATTCTGAAATAGAATCCATTACTGCTATGGATGTATACCAGAAAATTGATTTGCCGGATGGCCATCGAGCCATAGGGTGCAAATGGGTATACAAAAGAAAGAAAGGATCGAATGGGGAAATTACAGCTTTCAAAGCAAGGCTGGTGGCGAAAGGTTATAGTCAGAAAGAGGGTGTAGACTATGACGAGACTTTCTCACCGGTAGCCATGCTTAAGTCCATTCGAATACTCCTAGCCATAGCAGCACATAAGAACCTAGAAATCTGGCAGATGGATGTCAAAACCGCGTTTCTAAACGGGTACCTTGAAGAAGGAAGGGACATCTATATGCAACAGCCAGAAGGTTATGTGCAGAAGGGCGAAGAACATTTGGTCTGGAAGCTAAGGAAGTCGCTGTATGGACTTAAACAAGCTTCACGGTCATGGAATCTCCGTTTTGATGAGGTGATTAAATCTTATGGATTCTCACAATGTTCAAACGAGAGTTGCGTGTACCGTCTGTGTGTCAGCGGAAGCGTAGTATTCCTTGCACTTTATGTAGATGATATTCTCCTATTTGGCGACAATGTGGAAGTACTGTCGGGCATAAAGGGGTGGTTATCCGAGCAGTTTCATATGAAGGACCTTGGGGAGGCAGGATACATCCTAGGGGTAAAAGTATTGCGGGAGCGCAATAAAAGGATGCTGACCTTGTCTCAAGGGTCATATGTGGATACTGTGATTGCCCGTTTCAACATGCATAATGCCAAGAAAGGTCTGTTACCCTTCAGACATGGCATACATCTTTCCAAGGATCAGTGTCCGATGACACAAAAGGAGAAAGATGAGATGAGCAACGTGCCGTATGCATCGGCCGTGGGTAGCCTCATGTATGCAATGTTATGTACGAGGCCAGATATCTGCTTTGCTGTAGGCATGGTAGCAAGATACCAGTCTAACCCTGGACAGGCGCATTGGGCCGCGGTAAAGCACATACTCAAATACTTGAAAAGGACAAGGGACTATTGTCTTGTTTATCAGTGTGATGAGTTGTGCCCTGTGGGTTATACTGATTCGGATTTCCAGGCAGACCGAGATGAAAAGAAGTCCACCTCTGGCTATGTGTTTACATTGGGAGGTGGGGCCATATCATGGAGGAGTGCAAAGCAGAAGTGCATTGCGGACTCCACCATGGAAGCCGAATATGTGGCAGCTTCTGAAGCTTCGAAAGAAGCAGTATGGTTTCGAAACTTCCTTCTGGAGTTGGACGTGATTCCTAAGCTACCCAGAACCATCACGGTATATTGTGATAACTCGGGAGCTGTGGCTAATTCTAAGGAACCACGAACTCACAGAGCAACAAAACACATTGAAAGGAAGTACCATATTATACGAGAAATCGTAGCAAGGGGTGACGTGCTGATAGAGAAAATTGATACGAAAGATAATCTAGCAGATCCATTTACAAAAGCTCTGCCTCAGAAGGTTTACGAGATGCATGTACGTAGCCTTGGGCTGAGGGCAAAGCTAGCCACGTAGAATGCTTGATGTAATAGCTAGATTAGTTTAGACACGTTATACTCTGGAAAGCAAATGTATAATGCTTTGAGTATAAGTGGGAGATTGATGGATTTATATACTGAAAGCATTATGATTGGTATATTATGTACAAGGTTTATTGGTTAATATACTGGGAATCATAACTGTTGTATGTTCATCTCCTGTCTGAATTAACAAACATGTGTCGCAAACGCAATTATCCTCTTATCTCGTCGATAGGGAGATCATACAGTGTGTAGAAGATCACGGAAGATCGTATGGATCGTTTGACCTAGCGAGATATAAATAGTCATCACAGCTGAGATAGTTCCAGGATAAACTGTCGGTGTAGGCTGCAGCATATGCGGATAAGCATCTTATCTTGGATGTCTTGGTATGCTGGTGTGGGGTACACATTGATGAGGACCTAAGTCGAGATCGATTCTTTTATCTGACATTAAAAGAATCTAGATCTTTATGACTCGATGGAATCTTAAACCTATATGAGGATACGGAAGTATACATATATTGTATATCACTTTGAGTTGCAGAGAGGGTTCTAGTTGAACCTGTACTTCTGCAGTCTTGGGTGATATCAATCTGTGTATGACTGTCTGGTATCTGAACTAGGTAACCACATCCAGTATAGGATGGTGACATTCCCTGAACAGCTCAAAAGGTTCGTTATGCTAAAGTCCTGCAGGCTGATTAAGTTCAAGCATAAGTGAAAAGGTTTGAGTGGATTGATTCAGGAATTAAAGATGTTAATTAATTAAATAGCTTGTAAGAGCTTAAATTAATTAACGAATGTCTGTAACCTTAAATGTGGGGATAAACCGAGTCCAATGCAACCCGTTCCTCAAACGTGGTAGCAAATAGGTAGGACAATATTGATTCTCTGGTGGCATGAATCAATATTAATTAATTAATTATATTCTGGGTTGAATATTTGAATTAATTAATTGATAGGCCTTATTTGCTATTTGTATTCTGGTCCCTGGTCTGGCCCATGATAACTCAAGCTCAATAGAAGCCTAGAATTTCCTATAAATAGGCCTCAGTACCTCAGAACTCAATACACCTTCAACTCATAAGATCACAAGTTGCACACAGCAAACCAGAGCATTGGGAGCTGTGGTGATCGATTGAGTTTGAGATACGAGGAGGAAATTCTGCTTCTCAACCGGGCAAGGGATCTGATAGATAATCTTCACCAGATTTTCAGATCGAGTTGGGATACAGATCAGAAGATCAGATCAGGAGGATTCTTCTTCTTCTCTCTCCTCTTATTTTCGAAAATATTTGTTTATTTTCTTTAGATTAATTTCCTCAATCTGTTAGGAAATTAAATCTTGGTGCGTGGGAAAGATCAAAGGGCATCTCCGCGCACGCGTTCTTCATCGTTCATCGATCCAGGTATTCCGCATAACCTTCTTATGCATAATAATATAGGAGCATGCTAGGATTGTTCATAGGCATAGCAATTTATTTTGATATTCCAATTAACGATCCTTGGCAAACGGACTTCGTGATTCAGTTCACGAATCCCTTCATGGGCACTGTGATGCTTGGTAACAATCACATTTGCTAGATTGAAGGTGTTGGATCAGTCAAAATCCAAAATCATAAGGGAGAAGTCAAAACTCTAACAGATGTGAGGTTTATCCCTCAAATTCAGAGGAATCTTATATCCTTGGGTACGCTTGAAGCAAGGGGTTTCAAGTTTGTTGGATATGGAGGCACCATTGTAGTTTGTAAGGAATACTGCTTGCGGCCAACGGCGCCCCTGCGCATTACCACCACCATCGTCGTCTTACGTTGAAAACACGATGGGGAGAGAGAGGGACGGGCGCGGCCCAGCCGCGAGGAAAGGTCCTCGCCGCCGCCACCCGGAGGCTGCGTGAGTCGTGATCGCGCGCAACAGGAAAACGGGTGCGGCCCAGCTGCGTGGTGGAACCCTAGTTCCGCTGCGCCGCCGCCACCCACTTTGCAGCACCGCCCGCCGCATCCCTGGCCGGTCTGCTACCGGCGACTGAGACCCGAACAGCAGCAGCGAGGTGGGTGCGGCCCAGCCGCAAGGAAGAACGGCCCTACCGCCGCCGCCCGCCGTAGACGCCATCGTCGGCCACCGTGGTCGCCGCCGCCGGCGGCGCAGCCGCTGGCGAGTTCTGGTGGACAGAAGTGGTTGAACCCTAATGGGTGTTGTTCCATCTCTGTTCTTCGTTCTTCGTTCTTCAATTCTTCTGGATCTCAATTTTACAGATTTAAAAAAATAGAAAATACAAAAATAGATCTAGATCTAATACATGATTTTCCCTATTAAATCTAACCACAGATTTTCTCGTGGTAAAAATAGATCCAAAAAACGAGAAGGCCACGAGAACAAAAAACATCCACGGCAATTTAAATCCATCCATGAACATACATATTCATTTAATTTCAATTCATCCAAGATAGAACCTAAGAACATGAACCTTGCTCTGATACCAATTATAGGGTTTGAGTCTACGATGGACAACACGAGTTGCCATTAATGAATTTCTTGCCAAGGATCGTTCTTAGGATACCAGGAACAAATTTCAATTAAATAAACCATGCGATCCTATGCATGCTCCTACAAAATTAATTGCAGAGGATGGATTTAGAGAATACCTGATTTCACCGTTTGATCTACAGATCTAGATCGGAGACAATAACGATGAAATAGATCCGAATCTGAATCTGAACGCCGGCGATGAACAGTTGTTCCTACAGATCTGATCTTCTGATATGTTCCCTTGCTCCTTGGAAATCTGGTGAGGATTATCTACCAAGTTGAATCTGAGATCTGGAGGAATCGATCAATTCCTCCCACAGATAGTCGTCGCCGTTCTCTCCCTCTATTTTCAATATACTGAAAAAACCTCTTTGATCTGATAGAGAAAAGGCCTTTATATAATGTTAGAGTTTTGAGAAACCCTAACCCTAATGGGCTGTGAGCAGTTCATGGGCCAGACCAGGGACCAGATGCAAATAATAAAGTGGGCCCTCTTTATTAATTAATAATTTCTTGTTCAACCCAGAACATAATTAATTAATAAAACATTGTTTTAACCTTCACCACGGTAACAATGCTGACTCGCCCCTTTATTACCGCGTTATTAGGAAAGGGTTGCACCAAACTAACATGATCCACATATTTAAGGTTTTAGACATTCATGAATTAATTTGGCTTATGACAATCAGCCATAATTAATTAATCTCTTATTTCCTGAGTAATACCACTCACTCCTTTTCACTCATGCCTGAATTAAATAATTCAACCTGCAGGGTTTAGCATAATGAACCTTGTGAGCTCCTCAGGGAATGTCACCATCCTGAAACGGATATGCTTACCTAAACGTCCAGCCTAAGCAGGCCACACACAAATTGCCAACACCCAAAATACAAGTATTAGAGTACATGTAAGACTCGCCACTCTAGTAAATCAAAGTGTGGTCAATCTGTGTGTGCCCCTTATCCTTCAGTTAGGTTTAAGATCATAGGAAGTATGTTAGGGATCTGGCTCATTCGTATGTCAATGTGAATGGCAATCCCACTGTTGATCCCATCAATACATAACCATGTACCGACACATCAAGTAGCTAGGATAAGCCCACTTATTACCGATGTGCCGCAGCTTAGACCGACAGCCTATCCAGGGACTGTCTCAACTGTGATATTGTTTATATCTCGCTAGGTCAAATGATTCATATGATCCTCTGTGATCTCCTACACACCATACGATCATCCCTATAGGCGAGACAATAGGATATTATGGTTCGTTGTATTTTTGTTTAATCAGATAGCGAGCATTGTTGCAGCAACATATATGAAGACCAGTGTACAAAACACTTAATCATATATGCTTTCAGTATATAATCCCAACACACACCAACATACCAAGCCATCCAAGATAAGATGCTTATTACTGCGTATGCTGCAACCTACACTGAAAGTTTATCCTGGAACTGTCTCAGTTGTGATAACTATTTATATCTCGCTAGGTCAAACGATCCATACGATCTTCCGTGATCTACTACACACCGTATGATCTTCCTATCGATGAGATAAGAGGATAATTGCGTTTGCGACACATGTTTGTTAATTCAAACAGGAGATGAACATACAACATTGATGGATTTATATACTGAAAGAATTATGATTGGTATATTATGTACAAGGTTGATTGGTTAATATACTGGGAATCATAAATGTTGTATGTTCATCGCCTGTCTGAATTAACAAACATGTGTCGCAAACGCATTTATCCACTTATCTCGTCGATAGGGAGATCATACGGTGTGTAGAAGATCATGGAAGATAGTATGGATCGTTAGACCTAGCGAGATATAAATAGATATCACAGCTGAGACAGTTCCAGGATAAACTGTCGGTGTAGGCTGCAACATACGCAGTAATAAGCATCTTATCTTGGATGGCTTGGTATGCTGGTGTGGGGCACACATTGATAAGGACCTAAGTCGAGATCGATTCTTTTATCTGACATTAAAAGAATCTAGATCTCTATGGCTTGACGAGATCCTAAGCCAAAATGAAGGTACAAAAGTATATGCAGATTGTGTATTACTTTGAGTTGCAGTGAAAGGCTCTAGTTGAGCTTGTATATCTGTATCTTAGGTAATAGCAATTTGTGTATGAATGTCTGGTACTGGAACTAGGTAACCACATCCAGTATAGGATGGTGACATTCCCTGAACAGCTCAAAAGGTTCGTTATGCTAAGTCCTGCAGGCTGATTAAGTTCAAGCATAAGTGAAAAGGTTTGAGTTGATTGACTCAAGAATACAAGATGTGTAATACCCCGTGCCTAAATTGTAATCTTGTCTATGTAAAGATCGAATGTGACGATGAGTTATCTCAATTGAGAATTTATGAGGAATGATTTATTGAATTGTGGGGATTTGGAATTGAGATTTATGTTCATAAATTGTGAGAATTAAAGGAATTATTGGATATTTTTTTGTGTTGGAGGAATTTATTCTGAAGATTATTACATGTTTTGCCATGGAATTACAATTTTGTACACAAGCATATGTGTATTATGAGATTAATTAAGGATCATATTATATGGGTAATTATTTCATGATTTAAACCTTAGGTTATGAATAGGTATAAATAGTAAGAATTTTGATGGAATAAGCTTTTCCCATCATATTCTAAGTTAGAGAGAGAGAGTGCTAGTTTCAGAAAATCCCTTCCCCCACCCCAAACCTGTCGCCTCTGTCCGAGCAAATTACGGCAACCACCGGCGACATTCCGGCGAGTGACCACCACCCTTAGATAGCTCTCGTCAAGAGCTTCGATTTGGTTACTCGTGGGGATCGAGAGGATGAGTATTGAGGAAGTTATCACCGTTTGAAGTTGGGTGAGTTTTGGATTTGGCGATTTTCAGATTTTATTTCATAACTCATTTTTCCGGCCATTAATCGATATTTGGGTGCTAGATTCGTGTTCCTTGAAGTGTAGGAAGCATTCGAAAGTTGAGAGTTGTGGATTTAGTTGCCGGAAATCACCTCGCGCCGCCGCCTTCGACGTTTTCCGGTGAGCTCTTTTGGACCCTCCATTTCTTGCGTCTATTTGATGTTTAGAGGGTAGATTCGGGTTCCTTACGGTCTTAGGACTTCGATTAGTTGATTGCATGTGTAATCGGATGTTTGGAGTGGAAGAAAATGCGAGTTTCAGGGCCGGGAATGGCGAACTCGCCGGAGAAGACGACTCGTCCCGTTCGGAACGGATTGGTCCCGTTCGGGACGGATCGCGACCGGAACGGGAGCTCGGACCCCATCCCGAACGGGATGATAAGGTCCCGATCGGAATATGGCAGGGCCCTTTGGCCAATTTTTGCATATTGTTCGTCCCGTTCGGGACGAACACAACCCGTTCGGAATGGACTTCGACCCTTGAGTACAAAACATGATTTTTAAAGTATTTCTAACCCCATTTCATATCTTTTCAACCCCATTGATTATATATTGGATTGAAATACATGTTTATCATGGAAAATGAGTTTGAAAGTATTAGAGGTCGAGAATTCCAAGTCGGGTTGAGAATATATCATGATTGAGGGTTTGAAATTATAGAAGGGTGATTGGTTGGTTATGAGACTTATGTTGAGTTGAGTTGGCTATAGTTATATATATATTGGTCCTAGAATTATTATTCTAAAGTGGTGGACCTTGACTGATTGTAGGAATTTGAAAGCGGAGGACCAATAAGCTCAAGCATCTAAGTTAAAGCCAAGAAACGAGGTGGGAAACTATTTCAGTAAAAACTCAAAATGCGTGCTTTACTTTTCAAAAATGTGTTATAAAATATTTTGCTTTGAAATGAAACTGCTATGCTTGTTTTATGTCCTACAACTGTTCCTCTGGTTGATTCCCGTCAACAGAATGATTAACTGAGAAATGTGAACCCATATCTGATAGTCGCTTGAGCTAACCTTGCAAATCCACATACGTGAAATAAAAGGGTGAGAGAGCCCAACCTCTGGTTGATTCCCATCAACAGAGAGATTGACCAAAAGAGGAGAATCAATACCTGCTAAGTACTTGCACTAATCTTGTGATCTATGCGAAATAAAAGGGTGAGCGAGCCCAGACATCCAAGGCGAGCGAACCCTGAGATGAAATATACGTGAATTCAAAGGGTGAGCGAGCCCAAACATCTAAGGTGAGCGAACCTTATGATGGATTACCGAGCAAACCTTATGAAGAAATTATGAAGTAGATTGACCGTGTGTCAAAGTTAAATGGGACCGAATAGATACGATAACCCTTAAATTAATGGGTGTGTGAGTAAAATATTTTGGCTAGCACGGTTTATTTCCACAAAACCCCGTGTTTAGTCGTGTGTGTTGCATAGCATGTTTCATATATATAAAATGTATGTTTTTGGCATGTTTCTCACTGGGTACGAAAGTACTCAGCCCTCGCGATATTTCTAAATCGTGCAGGTTAAGCGACAGGATTGGAGGGAGCGGGTGTAAGCAGAAGAAGAAGAAGAAGAAGAAGAACAAGTGTGATTTTGAGAAATGTTTAGATCCTGTGACATGTATCTCCATATACATGTCACCACCACGTTACACACACGCTGCTACACTCTCTGAAAACCCTTCCCTTTTGAGATGTTTTTAAGATTGAAAATCTGTTTATGTTTCATGACTCGAAGAATTTCTTAACTGTTAAACTGTTTATGATTTATTTTGAAGTTATTCTCTTATTTATCTATTTGGATTTCCCTACGAAAACCTGAAACATCAATGTAACGCGGCTCCATATTGGAAGGTCAGATGGGGGCGTTACAAGATGTTAATTAATTAAATCGATTATTAGAGCTTAAATTAATAAACGAATGTCTGTAACCTTAAATTTGGGGATATACCGAGCCCTTGCAACCCGTACCTCAAAACGTGGTAGCAAATAGGTAGGACAGTATTGGTTCTCTGGTGGAATGAATCAATATTAATTAATTAATTATATTCTGGGTTGAATATGGGAATTAATTAATTGATAGGCCTTATTTGCTATTTGCATTTTGGTCCCTGGTCTGGCCCATGAAACTCAAGCCCAATAGGAGTCGAGTAATTTCCTATAAATAGGCCTCAGTTCCTCAGATCTCAACACACCACAAGATCATAAGTTGCACACAGCAAACCAGTTTTGGGAGTTGTGGTGATCGACTAAGATATGAGAACGAGGAGGAAATTCTGCTTCTCAATCGGGAAAGGGATCTGATAGAGAATTTTCACCAAATTTTCAGATCGAGTTGGGATACAGATCAGAAGATCAAATCAGGAGGATTTTTCTTCTTCTCTCTCTCCTTTGTTTTCGAAAATATTATTATTATTTTCATAGATTTATTTCCTCAATCTGTTAGGAAATTAAATCTGTGTGCGTGGGAAAGATCAAAGGGCATCTCCGCGCACGCGTTCTTCAGAGTTCATCAATCCAGGTATTCCGCATAAACCTTCTTATGCATAATAATATAGGAGCATGCTAGGATTGTTCATAGGCATATCAATTTATTTTTGATATTCCAATTAACGATCCTTGGCAAAACGGACTTTGTGATTCAGTTCACGAATCCCTTCAAACATTTATGATTCCCAGTATATTAACCAATCGACCTTGTATATAATATACCAATCATAATGCTTTCAGTATATAAATCCATCAGGATTTGGGAGAAGATGAGTACATCCTTGGGATTAAGGTCTTAAGAGATAGTAAAAGAAGGATTTTAAACTTATCTCAGGCATCCTATATGGATACTGTGAGAGCCCGGTTCAACGTGCAACTCGCCAAGAAAGGATTGCTACCTTTCAGACATGGTGTTCATCTTTCTAAAGGGCAGTGTCCTGAGACACAGCGGGAGAAAGATGAGATAAGTCTTGTACCATACGCCTCTGCGGTGGGTAGCCTCATGTATGCGATGTTGTGTACCAGTCCAGATATCTGTTATGTCGTTGGCATGGTAGCGAGATATCAGTCTAACCCTGGATAGACGCATTGGATTGCGGTAAAGTAAATCCTCAAGTATTTGAAGAGAACTAGGAATTACTACCTAGTTTATAAAGTGAGGATTTGTTCCCTGTGGGTTATACAGATTCAGATTTCCAAGGGGACCAGGACGAGAAGAAATCGACCTCAGGATATGTGTTTACCTTGGGAGGTGGGGTTGTATCTTGGAGGAGCTCAAAGCAGAAATGCATTGCTGACTCCCATGGAGGCGGAATATGCCGCCGCCTCTGAAGCATCGAAAGAAGGGGTATGGCTCTGGAACTGCCTTTTAGAGTTGGATGTGATTCTGAGCTTGCCAAAGAGCATCATAATCTATTGTGATAACTCTGGTGCAGTGGCAAACTCGAAGGAACCACGGACTCAAAAGGCAAGCAAACACATAGAGACAGAACTATATCATACAAGAAATCGTATCGAGGGGCGATGTGTTGATATAGAAGATTGACACTAGAGATAACCTAGCTGATCCATTTACAAAGAGCTTATCGCAGAAGGTTTACGAAAGACATATTCGTTAGCTGGGTCTGAGGTGGATGCCGACCACTGACAATGGTTAACGAGATAGCCAAGGTAGATAGACGCATTGTATACTCTGTAATAACTATTGTAATGTTTTGAGTATAAGTGAGAGATTGTTGGGTTTTGTATACAGAAAGCATTTATTACAATGAGTATACATTTGACTTATCTCCTATCTATTAAACAAACTTACATGCACGTAACAATGGTATCCTCCTGTCTCACCGATAGGGACAATCATACGGCGTGTTGTAGATCGCAAAAGACGGTATGATCACTTGACCTAGTGAGAAATAAATATTATCATAGCCGAGATAGCATTGAGGATACGTCTGTCCGGATGGCTGCAGCATAGTCGGAAGAAGTAATCTGTCTTGGTTACTTGATATGCTGGTACGCAAGGGTGGTGTATTGATTGGACCACATTGAGATGTATTTGTCTGTCTGACATCAGCGAATACAAGATCTCGTTCTTGATTGAGTCCAAACCCTAACGAAGGTTCAGGGGTATGCACAGGTTGACTGTTGCTTTGATTTGCCATGGTGGAGAGCCTAAGTAACATGCTCGTATATCCGCATCTTGGGTAGCAGCAGTTCGTGTAGTACAGCCTGAGAATGGATTTAGTTAACCATATCCGAGTAATAGGATGAGACATTCTCTGAGGTGCTCAATAATGTTCAACGTGCCAAAGTTCTGCAAGCTGATTAAGTTCAGGCACGAGTGATAAGGTTTGAGTGGTACTGCTCAGGAAAATAAGATATTAATTAATTGTAGATAGAGCTTGTCAGAAGCTCCAATTAATTAATGAATATTCGGTAACCTTAAATATGGGGATTCTCATATAAATGAGCCCGTTCTCACAACGTGGTAATAAAGGGGTAGGTCAATATTAATTTTGTGGTGAAAAAGAATTAATATTAATTATTTAATTGTATCCTGGGTTGTGGACATGGGAATTAATTAATTCATAGTCCCACTTTATTATTTGCATTAGGTCTCAGGTCTGACCCAATTAAATATGCTGAATGGAGCCCAGTAGCCCTTTAGGGTTTGCAACCCTAGGTCTATAAATAGACATCTCTCTCTCTGAAACCCTAGCCACTCTAGAACATTCAAATCAAATTGAAACCCTAGAGAGAGAGAGAGAGGGCGGCGGCACTGGTGTGTGCTTGGGAGACAAAGTTCCGACTCTTGCCTACACATCACAGATCTGTGAAATCCTCACCAGTAGCAGATCTGAACAGCATTGGGATACAAGTATGAAGATCTGATCTGGAGAACAATCTCTTTTACTTTTTTTTTTCCTTTTATTCGATTAAATCAAGAAATTGGTTTTGTTAATTTCTGTTTTCGCAGATTTAATCAAATCACGTGGTTGAATTAAAGTTGGATATTCAAACGTGAAAGATCGGATCAGACTCTACGGAATACAGGTATTCTCATTGTCCACACATTAAATTCATAGGAGCATGCTAGGGTTTGATGAATTGCCTATTGTATTCAACATCCATGATTGGTCCTGCTTAATCGGATTTGGTGATTCGGTTCACGGAAAATCCCTACAGTAATTCCTAACAAACTCCCTTGACATACTAGGTATGCACCCATAGATTTCAAAGTCAATAAGATTTCTTATAAATGTTCCATAACACTTTAAACTAGTGGTCTTTATTCCAAGCTTTAACATCTTGAATCCCCAACTGATGGAGCCCAATGTGCAATTTGAGAGCAAGATCCAGTCCATATTCCTAGTGGACCTATGACGAGTGCTAGGGCCAAGAAGCTAAGAGATGGATTGCAAGTGCTGATTTAAGAGACTTGGGCTCAAGAATTATTCAAGAAGCCCATCGGAGTTGAAAATCAAATTGGGCCAAGATGGATAAATTTAATTATGACATATGGGCTTCAGAATCAATCAGTTTATTTAGACATGGTTTGAGTAATTTCACATTTTTGACCTTGTATAGTTTAATTGAGTTGTAATAGATTAGAAATTGCTCTATCTGGAAGACATAATTCAAAAATTGATTAAACCAGTTCTGCGGAGAAGTGGATGCTTGTGGCAACATACAAGGAATGAGTTACGAGGCTTTCAATTAGAACAAGCTTCACAATTGATATGAATAAGAGCTACTCCAAGAATTAATAACAAGGTCAACTAACAAAGAGCCATTCTTATAAGAAGTATCACTAAAAAGGTCTGAACAACTGCAGACCTCATAAGACGTGTAAAACGGCTAGAAGACAAGGAAAAACCCATACCTTTGAAAATCTGTATATACTCAAGATGAATATCAATTATAAGTTGTTGAGTCTGCTGGTTATATGAACGACAATCAACATTAAGACCTCAAAGAAGACCAGCCTTATCGGTCAGTTTTTTGTGTTGCAAAACACGAAACTCTTAGCATTCTTTGCTAGTGTTATTTTCGGAGTTCACTCTATAACGATTCCATACCTTACAAACTCTCAAGTTTCTTTCCAGCTTTAGAATTCTCTAGGGGTGAATCCAAAGACCGGTTTCTGAAATCTATTAAGAACCGACCCACACATCAATTATTGCTACATTTTGTGAGGAACTCAAACTCACCACAGCTATTCAAGAGAGAGAGGTCTAGCGACGCATTCGTGGTAAAGTCGATCAAGCTGAAGAGATCAGAAGCAGGTGGACTTGCTAGGTGCGCATACAGCCAGAGGACATAGGAACTTCCCGCAACTCCTATAGACCAGTGACATCACTCTGCGATAAAGGTGGACTTACTGGATTCATATACAGCTGGACAACATAGGGCCTCCCACGACTGTTTAGACCAGTAATATCATTTTGCGCTACAGGTGGAATTGCTGGATGAGCATACAGCCGGAGGACGTAGGAGCTTCTTGTGACTGCTATAGACCAATGACCACTTGTAATCTATTTTAGTGATTTCTGATCCTGTTGGTGATCGAAGAGTAGACATATGATCTTCTAGCATCCAAACCACTATAAAAATCCTCGAGTCATTTTCTACTTTCCTCACTTTACACTTTAGAATATAATTCATATTTAGATACTTATATAATGCAACTTACATCTGAAAAATAAGCAACTATGTTTTTAACAAACCATAACATACTGCAAATATGCAGGCTTATATAATGCATATTTGCAGGCTTATATAATGCACATTTACAGGCTTATATAATGCAACTTCCATCAGAAAAATACATAATTAAATTCTAAAAATCTTAATCATTACATGAAGGATAATGCAAGTGTACACGCGTATATAATGCATATTTACAGACTTAGATAATGCAACTTACATATGAAAATAAACAACTACAAAATAATTAAGATTCTTACACAAATAGAAACAATCATTGTACTATAATGTAAATATACAGACTTATTAAAAGGTTGTGTATTTGTTGATATATTTGAGGAGAAGGGTGAATGAAGTTAGATGGTGGTTTGGATTAGTTGAGAATGCATACTCAATTGAAAAAAGTCACTTGGCCAAAATTTCCCTACCCTTCACAAAAAAACCTACATTACAACCCTAATAAAGTCATTTTTTATTCTAGACTTGTGTGCACATTTTAGCAGTGGAGATAGTAGAAAATTTGCAAGCCTATGGTAAAAATTCATTCATACATGTGTTGAGTGCGTTCATCTTTACCCTATACACTTGTGAGTTGAGCGAAACACTTCCTGTGAGTTCTTCCACTATTAATGGATTTTTTGTCTCTTTCAAACTGCAAGTGGGTAGTGGATTTTTTACCCTTGACTGTGATGAATCTTGTGAGGCATTGCACTCTAATTACATGACTTTTCAATTTCATTCTTGCCTATTGATTGAGGACAATCAAAAGTTCAAGTTTGTGTGGTTTGATAAGTTCATTATTTCACTCAATTATCTATAGTATTTCATACTATTTTATGTAGTTTTCTTAAGTTTATATATATAATTCATGCATGATTCTATTATATGTGGTGTTATGCTTGTCATGGTGCGTTTTTGCAGGATTAAGGCTTAAATTCACTGGAAAACCGTTCCGAACACAGTTGACGTGCAAGAATAGCAGTGAAGAGTTTCTCCACAAAAGGAATTCGGGCTATTGGCTCATGGAAATTGATATATCTTCGATTTATCTTTCCAATGCAACTGGAATCGGGTCAATCGGATTTCGGGAGTGAAAGTTATGGCCAAAACTGCGAGACCGCGCAGATGGGGCAGATAGACTTCGACCAGCACGAGAGTCGACATCGACCGAGGTGGAAGACACGCGCATCGAACGACGCTGAGCCACCTCGATTGAAATCGATGAAAATTTGGCAAAATTTGTTCAAATTCGAATCAAATCGGATTTCCAGCCCTTGATATGATAGGATACAAATCCCCCACTATAAATAGGCCTTAAATTCGAGTTTTATTCACCTCTCATCATCTCTTATCATCTATTATCACCATATATCATCCTAAATCATATTTTACAACTCTTGAAGCATTTAACATCCTTTATTTTCCAGCACGAACCTTTATTTTCTTGTAAGTTATTTTTATGCACTTTAATAATATGTTTTGTTTTGGTTTTCTATCTGCTATGAGTGGCTAGAAACCCTAGCGGATTCTAGGGCAATGAATATCAATATGTGATGCATGTTTAATTGATTAACATTGAATTGCTTGGGTTTGAATTCCTGTTTGAATTGTTAGGATTTAGAATTAATCAGATCGAAAGATAGAATTAATTCTAGGTTTACAGTTATTGATTGAAGGACTGAAAGGTGAAAATTGATAACAGGAAAGGGATTTCAAATACAATTAACAATCTGTCTTAGGGGAAGATAATAATTGTAGGGTTTAATCTGAGGATTTATGAAAGATTGATTAGTATTGTGTTATTGAGGCCGACAAATCATATACATTCACATACTAGTAATCTAGCCTATAATTGCCCGACCCAGAAGTTATAGTACATTAAGATTTCCCACCCAAGCAAATTAATTGATAATGTGTATTTTGATTGATAGTTCGCCCTAGGATCTGTGTCTCTTTGAATCTGCTTTTAAAATCTTTAAATTTCATTTTGTTTCTTTAAATTCCAAAACTCAAAACCCTTGATTTTTGATAACTCAAACAATAGATTTTAGGATCATGGCTAGTACATGAAATAATTTTGTTACACAATTCCTTTGGATTCGACACCCTTAGGGTTAACTATAAATTTATTTGTCGTTGTATATGCAATTAGTCTGTAGAATTTTATAGCGATCAACTATCCTTTGCTCGCTCTCATAATTTAAAAAACACAAACATAATTTCTGGAAAAATAATTCTTCTCTCTATCTCCCTCTCCAGAGCCGCAGCGTGGAGGGCCGTGAGCCGCCGGTAAATTATAGACAGGATGTCAGTGGAGATGCTTCGTGATGCGACAGAGATGGAGTCGGAGATGCAAGGGGAAGACAATGCATCACTACCCTTTGCTCGCTCTCATACCTCATTGGTGTCTGGCAACGTCAACTCTCCATCCATTGCCTTCTTACTCAATGTTTGACATTTTTTGTTTCTCCATCAGCACAATCAACACCAATATTCCATCATCTTCCATCAACTTTTCATCCACCATGTCATAGACAAAGATGGCTTAACCGTTTCTCCGCCGTTAATTTTCTGAATTTGGGAAAAGAGATTTTAGGAGGTAGGTTGAATTAATTACAAAAATAATTTTGATTCCAAATCATGAGATAGAGATTTTAGGAGGTCGTTATGAAAATAATTTAATTGGAACATGTTAATTACTATCAAATCCTTTAGGTAATTAAAAATAATAAAATTAAACTATAAAATAAAGTCAATTGATAAATTTGGACCATTCAAAATTCAAAATTAAAAGCCCATATTTATTCTCATCTTTCATTTGGAAATCACTTGTGATATGAATACACCTATATATATATAGGGGTGCACTAGGGTGGAAACCACCTCTTAGATCGAAAATAAGATTTGATCATGGCCTTTGATTAATAATATTGACGTTCCAGATTTAATTTTAAATCTGAAAAAATTCGGTGCAATAAAAGAACAAAAAAGTTGCATAAAAGGGTTACATGGTAAATTTACAGTTTCTCATATCTTACACACAATTTAATTTGCTTAAATTTTGGAACAATTCTAAATTGAATATGGGACGAGATCCGGAATTAATGGGGCGGTTATCTTGAAAATTTGCTGCATAATTTAGTGAAAAAGTTGCAGTATTTGGATTTGTTGCATAATTTTGAGAAAAAATTGCTTTATTTAGAAGATCAAAGTTGCATTTATACAAGATTTCCGCCTTAATTTTGTGGAATTTGATTCCTAAAATAATATATTTCAAAATCAATGATATTTACTTCCTAATTTTATGGGATTGGATCACTAAATTTTTGAATTTCAAATTATTTTTATGTTCTTTGGGATTTCAAACATTAAATAATTTTAAAAGATCTTAAAAGATCATAAATAAAATTCAACTTGTTTATCAATAAAAAATTGCATTTTTTATACAATTTAGTTGCAATAAATGATATAATCATTTACACTAATTAAATGTCTAATGCACGGATCCATACAACTACACAAAAAAGCAAATTACTATCATTGCTATTATTATTAAAATCATGTGCAGTATTACAGGCGTAATTACTGCATATTTCGTGACAGTAGCAACTTTACTAAAGACAAGAAAAAAATAGAAATATCACTGACAAATACAAGCAATACTCATAAAATATTGCAATAAATATGCTCTATTTATGAATGTTTACAGGCGGAATAACTGCATATTTTTAATGAAATTATATACTAAAATCACGTGAATAATAATAAAAAAAGAAGCATGCAAAAAAATCACTGCGTCGCTACCCCAAAACCACAGTGTTGCCGTTGTTCATGCTAGAAAAAAAACCACCTTCTACATTCTCGTCACTAACATCTATGAGTGGGGGGTGGGGCAATCCTTCCACTTCTCGCCGGTGATACCGGGGAAGATCCAACGCTTGAGAGAATTTGGAAATCACGAGAGACTGTTGTCAAGAATATTCACAGTAAAACTCATATTATTTTTGGAATCCAAAGCATCGGACAAAGAGGACAAAGATATCAAATAGTTGACGAAAAAAACACCAACATTCATCGTTGAATATTTCTGTGGATGCATACTCGTCTAGCAGTTTCAACCTCTGTCGTCGGCCAATATAAAAATTGTTGGTCCCGGATATCAGGGTATACTTTGGCAGCGGAAAATACGTAAGTTCGTTTCTTGCACTCTGCTGGTTACACAGCTGACTGGGACCTTGTCAGCTGGTAAGTCAACTGGCAACTGAGTATTCAGCTGACTGGCAACTGGCTGGTCAGCTGATGACTCAGGACTTAGAAAATTTTAGAGTCGAGTTTGCACAGTTATAAACTGGTTTCAGTAATACTCCAGCACTTGGGTGCTGGGTTTTAAATCAGTAAGTAAATGCTGAAAGCAGTAAATAACAAGGATATTTTATAGTGGTTCGATCAACTGATCTACGTCCACTCTCCAGTCGAAGCACTGGAAATTCACTAAAAAGAGTAATCCGGTACAAGATTTCCTACGATCTATTTCCAGCTGGTAGATGCCTCGTCTACCAGTCCACTGGATCAACCGCTCCCGGTCCTTGTCCTTCTTCAACTCTCGTCAGATGGATGGAGTGCGAGCACGTCACTTCAACCTCCACCTCCGACTGATTGGGTGTTGAGTTCTCCCAAGAACTTGACTCTTGCTGGCGGCAAAACTGCCCGTAATAACTCTGGAGCTGGCTGGCTCAAGAGCTGCTATGTTCTTCCTCGGAATGAGAAAGAACACCAAATGAGATCAATAACTCACAAGCTAGAAGCTTGGAGTCTCGTGTTCAAATGATTGACACACGGAGTAGCTTTAAGAAAAGCCTCGAAAGATTGCTTATTCGCTGATATGAATGCGTTTGAGCTTTCGGTAGGTCAAGAGTGTTAAGAGTATTGAATGTTGATGGATCCCAGGTATTTATAGACGAGGGATCCCATTCAAATTTACTAGCCGTTTGGACACATCCGGAAAAGTCTCTGTCCTCGCATGTCCTTCTGACGGCGGTAGGTAGGAATTTCCGGAAAGCGCCATACCTTTGATCGCTTTATCTGACACAGATCTCTTTGTGTCAGAACGACTCTATTCGTCAGTACGAGGAATCGGAACTGGTGTCTTGAACTGATAGACTTTAAGGTATCCTCCTTAAAGTCATACTCTGTCAGTTAATTCCTCGACGAATCTTCTTTTTGTCTCTAAGACTCTGGGAGAGCGAATCTTGAATTCTGCTGATAACCTCCGACTGGTAGATCATACTGATGATCTTGTGCTGGCAGTCTCTGCTGGTGACTTGCCTTAGCACAATCAAGGTCTACCAATTCGTCTGATGTTATCTCTTGAATTCTCCCGTGACTGGTGGCTTCACCGCTGGTGAATAGTGTCAACCAGAACACATATTCTGCTGGTAGATCTGTCAGCCTCCTGCTGATGAAATCTTCCCACTGGTGAACAGTAGCCAGTCGATAGCTCAACTCTATGCTGATGAACAGTATCAGCATGAGTCTTGGTCAGTCGCTTGCTGGTGAGGCATCCCTCAACTGGTAAGCACATCTCATGCTGGTGAACAGTAGCCAGCATGAGTCTTGATCAGCTGCGACTTACAGCTCAAAAGACCTAAACAGGACTTTACATTTGAGACTAGAGCTATTCTAGAGACAAACTGACGCTGGTTGGACTTAGGATTTGATCCACCAAAACACTTAAACACCAAATCTAAGATCTAAGCTATCAACTGGAGAAGGGAAACTTAGCCAGATTTCCCAACAAAAATAAAAATATAAATCACGTATCACATTGACAAGATTTATAAATGGTATAAAATCATGAATGAAATATATTAAGAATTTGTTATGGTAGGATTTCAACTGCCAATTTTTTTTTTACTATAATACATTTCTATTCATTTAAATATGGAAAATTAAAAGCAAAAAATAAATCCTATGATTTAATCATAACCGTGAAAATTAAAAAATCAATGGATCAAATTTGGTCTTATTTCACATTTGGGAGGTGGTTCACATATCATTACAACTCTCTCTCTCTCTCTCTATATATATATATATATGAATTTCAAGTTTCAATCTAACGCTCAAGAGTTAATAAATTTTGTGTATATTTTAGTGTAATTTATATGTATTTTGCATTTTATTTTTAACTAATATTATATGCATTATATAACTACCATATATGCATTATATAAGAAACTATGTATTTGTGCATTATGTTCCTATTGTATATGCATTTTTATGCAAAATTTTATTGATTTTATGAAATGAGTAAAATGCACATAAATTGCATTATAATACATTTTAAGTATAATTTTCGTTTGTGATTATTTTCTTTATAAATCATGTTTAATAGTTTAAGTATGATTTAATCTCTACCATAAATTTTTTTTTTGAAAGATGTAGATTAATTGCTTTTTAATATAAACTATTCTTTAACTTGAGTTCCATTCCCCTTATACGTGTTTGTTATACTTCTTATTTTTATTAAATTTATTAGTGTGTATTTTTATTAAATTTATTAGTGCTTATTATTAAATTTATACGTGCAGTTTGATGTATAGATAATAATTTATAATGCACTAAAATACAATATGGAGTTTAAAAATTAAATATGTTGAAAATAATTTAAAATGTAGATAAATATATATATAATTTTTAGAACATTTTAAAATTATAAAATAAAAATAAATTATCAGTTCGTGCTATATCAATTATAACTAGTAAAAAGCAATGTGTTTAAGATTCACTCATACTCATATATGGAGCTTTAAAAAGACTAGATGAAAATACTTTCACCATGGCAAAAACTAAATATTTTTGGTGAGGCATTCTGATTGATATATAAATTCTGTTTGAAATGTAAATACGCTAAATATACTTACACTAGAAATCAATATACATTCTGAACAAAATATGCATTTCGAACAAAAATGAAATTAAAATTGAATATGTTCAAATGTCTCACAAAAATAGGACACTCTTTCTTTCACCATTATAAGACCATTTCTTACAGTTAAATAACAAATAAAAATGGAACTCAATGTAACAACAATCACAAGAGAGTGAAACCTTGAACAAGGTAAAAAATCAACTGTATTATTAAGAAGGGAATATAAATTATGTGAATTTTCCAGGAACAAAACTCAAGCCAAAGAATAAACGCACCTCTTTTTATCTACAAAACAAATCATCCGACCAAAATGCTTCGACGATCTTTGCTCCGATGCTCGTCGTACGAACTGAAACCCGGTCCTCTGTATCTACTATCTAGTCACAGTCCAAGCCACAAACTTCCAACACGATTCCATCTCTCGACAAAAATGGGTTGATTCGGACCCATAATAGCGAGAAAATGGAAGCTAGAAGAATAGACCATACCACAATAATGGTGGGTATTCTGTCCTGTTTCCCCATGAAACCTTTGAGGAAAGGGTATAAATGAACAATGACCCAAATGGCGAAGAATAGCCTCCCAAATAGAGGTCCCCATGATTCGTACCCATTGTTTATGGCATTCGAGACACCGACCACGACTCCGATGATGTTGATGATCAGTAACGTCAGAGGAGGGATCAATAGAGATGTCCACTTGAAGAGGTACAGCTCTGAGAACTCTCCATCATCAGCCGCTTTGGAAGTGACTGTGAAGTTTGTGTTTACACCAGCCAAGACTTTGAGCAGACCTTGGAGTAAGGCGAAAAAGTGCGACGAAACGCCACCGATCACCCAGAACTGCTCGTTTCTCCACAAGTCGTCAATGCCAACTCCTCCCCATTGCATCTCCAGTATACTAGTTGCAGCAATTGATATGAAGAGGCCCATGAAAATTAAACTCGCGTAGTTGCTGATCTGTAAGACATTGGAATTCAGAAAACGAAAGGGAATCGAGATTTCAAACAATCTCAGTTGCTGGAACTCACCTGGGGGACGATGAATTTGCCTGTTATCAGACAAACTGCAGGCAGGGTGCAATAAGCAATCAAGGGAAGTGATGTCAATGGATAGACAACAGAGTTTATATAAGAAAATCTCTCCAGTGGTTTCAGACCACATCCAAATCCATACCAAATAGGACAATGCCTACTCAATAGTATTTCTACCGAACCCAAGGCCCATCGAAGAACCTGGTGCAGACGATCTGAAAGATTGATTGGAGCCGAACCCTTGAATGCAGGTCTTTTTGGTATGCAGTAAACTGATCTCCAGCCATGGCAATGCATCTTGAACCCGGTTAAGATATCTTCAGTAACCGAACCATAAATCCATCCGACCTGGTGATATTAAGATGTTTTAACTAATGCTTAAGTCGAAAAAGTGTATTAGAGAACTAATGATGTATATGCAATCATTGCAAACCTCTTTTCCCCATTCCGTTTTATCTTCGTAACCACAACTAATGACATGGATAGCTTCCTTCAAGAGCGATGCAGATGTAGCTACATTAGGAACACCGCCATCTTCAAGAAGTGTCGAAGCAATAAAAACAGGTGACTGCCCAAATTTTTTCTCAAACTTTATCTGGGGCATGAGGGATGATTTTTCGTTGTCAATTCCTGCCAGAAGAGACGAGGGGAGAAGAAATATGAACATATCATTGCAAAAAGAAAAGCATTATACTAATATGCTTCTCACAATTCTAAAGGGAAAGCTCTAGAAAAATAGCAAATTCAAGATATTGATCCAAAATTCAGATCACAAGTTTTGATATAGTTTTTAATCATATATTCTCATTATGTTTGCTAAAACTAGATCCAAAAAACTCAGCATAGGCAACTCACTCAAAGTTTAATGCCTCACCTTCTATTCCTTCCTCAATATTGTCCAGAGCATGAATCTGAGTTGAAGTTTCCTTGGTTTTAGGTTTTTTCTTACTCTCTTTTGACTTCCCTTTCTTGTTCGCCCTTTTTGATCCACAACAGAAGCAACACCACTTCGGCAAACAATTGCATGTTTTGCCTGGGGGTTTGGCCTTCTTTGGGGCATCATATCCATACAGTGCTTGCCGCCTAAAGACACATCCCGTGCCCACATATATCGGACCTTGGATCCCATCAAGCCCTTTCATATTTATCTGTTAGCAACGAAGATCATATCAAGCCTTTCACAACATCACTAATAAAGCTGTAAGGAAGCATAAACCACTAGTGACTTGTGATTCGTAACTCCAGAATGAACTCAACATACATCAAAAAAGACAACATTGCGATTTGAATATCGATCATGCCGATCAATGCCATCAAATCTTTGAGGAAACTGCACATAGCATATCTTCTTTCCAGATTGTGGATCCATCATGAAACACATAGATTCCCTTAGAGCCTTGCTGTTATTTATATAGTGATCGCAATCAACATTAAGCAGGTAAGGAGCATTTGAAATGACAGCTGAAACTCGTATCTGAAAGGAAACAAGAAAATCATAAATCATTAATCTCAAAAAGAAAAAAATAGGACTGCCAACAATATAGAAGAATAATTACCAAAGAATTCATAGCACCAGCTTTCTTATGATGATCAAAACCAGGCCTCTTCTCACGAGAAACATATATAAGGCGAGGTAACTCATTCCCTTCAATATCACGGACCCCATTTTGACCTAAGAAAACCTGCAAGCAGAGAAAGCATTGATAGTCAGGTGATTGTTGTTTCAACAGCATAATATCAGAAAGCAAAGGCTCATCAACCTGGATCATTCCGGGATGATCCCTGACATTATTTCCGGGCCACAGAGTTCCATCTTGCATTGTCCAACCCTCCTCAGGAACCTTTTGTGCCATGGCTACTAATGCATTTATTCGAACTCTGAACTCTTCATATTCTCTCTGCATCAACGCAGTTATGGCATAGAATTTCAATAATGAAAGCTGAAATTATCTTGAGGATGTAATATCAAGTCTTTAATGTACTTTGGTAGCTTAATAACTGAATATAAAAAGCTGATTACAGCTAGCAAACTGGTGCAAGATATGATTATAGAGGAACGACAAATTTGAAAAATAAAAAATGTATACGCATGATGACACTGGTAGGAAGTGTGAGACCTTCATTGCACGCCGTTGCCTAACAAATGTGGGTTCTACTTTGTCCCTCAAGTAGTCAACCTTTTGAGCAAAGTACCATTCAGGAGCCCGAGGCTCGATGTTAAATTTCTTGCAGAATGGGACCCATTTCCTGGCAAACTCAGAGGTCTCAGATAGAGCTTCAAAAGTAAGCATAGCAGCACCATCATCAGAGACATAGCACGCAACCTTGTCGATTGGATAATCCACAGCAAGTATAGATAGAACTGTGTTTGCAGTAATAAGCGGAGGTTCCTTCATAGGGTCCACTGTACTGACAAATACATCCACAGCAGCTAGCTCAGAGGGCTTTCCTTCTTTCTCATACCTGATAGTAAAGGCAGATATGCAGAAGGTCAGAATGCATATTTTGAGACAGCAAAAGTGGATGGCAGGAATTAAAAGGCAAGAAAAAAAAAATAACACGTGCACACATGTACATGATGAGAGTAGACAGGTAGACAGGAAGAAAGAAGTATATACCTCAGTGAGAGCCTATCCAGGTACGTTTCTCGCTTAATAGGGGACCACTTTGGGAACTGATCGAATATCCATGATACAGCAAACCATATCTCGCATATAATTGACGTCAGCCATAATCCATAGGCATCATTGACAGGGTGAAGAATTCTATAGTGAAAGAACAAACAAAGAATAACGATTCGAATCAGAATGACTATTCTGTAAGGGTTTATCTTGCTTGAAGGAATTGGTAGCTTCCTCGAAAGTGGCTGTCTGCCCTCATCCATCCTGCAACAATTTGAAAGAAGAATTAAGAAAAAAATCAATAGTAATATCCTTCACCACCTCTTTACAGATATGGGAGTAGAATATAAACGAGCACATCCTCTATGCTTTCTCTCTTACTCTTAGCTCAGGTGGCATAGAGGCATACATATCAGCATGGGTTTATCACAAGCACAACTCATATGTCTCATAACAAAGTCAGAGTTTCTTCTCATTTCCCTACCAATGGCACTTAATACTCTTGTATCATTACGTATTTCGTTCTTTAAGATGCCATTATCTGATCATTAGACAATGAGATTTCATATTTCTTTATCAGAAAAGTAAAAAAAAATATGTTCCCACTAATAATTATCTTTCCATAATGACCTGGTGGCTGGTGCCGAAAGAGAGTATTGGAAATTAGTAGACTTTCAAATTTCAGATGTAATGAAGCTGAGATCAATCTCGGGCTTGCCAAATTAAACAGTATGGAATGATAATAATTGGATGTTCCGCATAGGTGGCCACATCAGCATTAGCTAAGCAACAACAGACTCTTTGCTTCTAGGTAGTGTCCATACCAAGACAGTGAAATCTTTTATAATGCTTTTCAGAATGTAATGCTTGACAGTAAACATCATTAGACATCATGAAATTACAAAATAGTTCCAGAAACAAAAAGTTTAGCTTAGTAATAAAGTAGATACTAGAAAATTAAAAACAAAACTACTGAACGTTAACTGACACTCCATACTGATAAAGAAGAAAACAGGAAGAATGGGCCTACTTTGGCAGATCGGAATCCTCCAAATCATCTCCATGTACACCACCTTTATCTCCTTGGTGCTTAACCACTTGAAGTTTTTCATTCTGCTTTCGCTTCCACTCATCCATTCTGTCCTTCCATGCAACACTTCCATATCCATAAACCGCTAAGTCTTTTTTAGGATCCATGGACCGTGGTGGCACTACAATTTTGATACATACATTTAACTATTGATCAAGAAAAACAACACAGCAACTACACCGCAAACCCAGACAGTAATACTTACAAGTCATGGAGGAATCGGTAAATGGAATAGGATGAACTCGATTTCCACTATTCATAAAAGGTGGGATCACGAGGGCATGTTTGTCAACCGAAATTGTATCATCCTTCACACCAAGATGCAAAGTTCTAAGAAAACTGAATTGGAAACTAAGAGCTATGATATTAAAATTTAAAAAAAAAAAACCTGGGATGCAATATACCTCTTGGCCATAAGTAAGCAGTGGAATCTCCGAGTTAACAGCTGAAGCATCCAATTCTGAGGAAGTAGTGATGCCAGAAGCAGTGCGGCCAAGATTATGCCGACCAGAGAGAGCTACCTCGGCCATCTGATGAGGATCTCTCCTTTCATAACCATTATATTCAAATTCATTATCCAAATCATCAAACTCATCTTCATCTTCATCTCCATCAACTCGAGGACTCCCTGAGAGTTAGACAACTTATCTAAATTGCTAAAACATGCAGTAGGCCTCTGGTTGTGAAGTAGAAAACATAACAGGATGCCTCTATTACCTTTAATCCGCTTGAATCGAGTTTTACACTGAGGACAAGCTTGATTACCCTCCCTTCTTTCATATTCATAGCATGGTCTGCACACAGGGAATGCACATTCATTGCAGGCAACAAACGGCTCGCCATCTATGGTAACTTCAATCTCATCTCCACAAATCTGACATATCTGACCACTCAACTCTTCCACCGAAGTCACCTGCCCACAGCAAATTGATGGATATCACAAGTCAGAATTAGATCAAGAATATCTAGATATGATGAAACTTAGTTGAAATCGGCATACAGAAATTCATCAGCAAATATCACAGATTCAAATGTATCAAAATGGAAACGTCAAGGGCTAAGAAACAACAAACAAGAATGAAACCGAAAGCAATTAAAGGGGATTTAAGAAACAAAATAGGCTTTAAGATTCACCGACAAATCAAAATGTCAAAGCAAAGGAAAACTTGTTTCCTTCATCAAACTACCAAACAATAAATCCACCGAATCGAGCAGCAATGACAGTCAACCTCAAGAATTCATTGAAAAAATCCAAACTTGCATCCGTAAAAATACGAATTAGTTCGAGTGCATTCAAATAAACTGAAGAGGAACAAAAAGTCATGCTACACTGCAAAAACCAAAATCCACATCTACAGAGAAATTGAAGGAATAATATGTTTTGAGCACTCACTCTTCCGATCTCATCAGCATTGATGAGTACAAACTCATTCCTGTTGTGTGAACCAGCAACAAGCCTTCCTTTAGTATCCATCTAAATCAAGATTTTCCTCAACTAAAAAGAAAAACTTTCCTTACTTAACTGCACCGCTTCACAGTCAATACAAAGAGAGAGAAAGGAGAAGAAGAAAGAAGGGATTCCGTTGAACGCCCATTGCACACGTTAAAGAAAGAAATGGCACGGGCTTTCCCTGTTTCTTTTCCTCCCTCTCTCAAACAATTAAATCCTTCGCATTAAACCTTCAACTGAAAAAGTATAGATGAGCAGCAAACATAAAACACATTGATGCATTTAGTGCGAAAATGTGGGTCTTAAACAAGAAACAATCCAACTGAAAACTACAGATTAACAGGGCCCTCGAGACGACACTGTTATCAAATTCAGTGAAAGGAAATGTGGGTTGAGAGAGAGAGAGAGAGAGAGAGAGAGAGAGAGAGCGCTCTGTTTTTGGTTTCTTTCTCTCTCTTGATTCGTTTCTTGAGAGAAACCCCTGTTAGAGATAAAGGGTCTCTCCCATTGTAATTATTTTTCTCAGTGTTAGTGACCTGTGGATATTACTGTGTGGATCAGATGAATCAAATACCCACCCAACCGGTGGTAGAAGAAGGGATCGACAAAACACAAAAATCAATGTGTTTGTTATTTATAATTTCGTCAAAAAAAAAAATGAGGTAATAAAACTAGAGAGAGAAAAACAGTGGAAGGTCCGACGCGTAACGCCAAAGGGACGGAGGTTATCAATGTTTGGATCGAAATTCGTACACAATTTAAAAATGTAAGAAAGAGAGAGGGGTTTTATCTTTTTTTATATTAAAAAAAAAAACATCAAGATATGGCCCCGGATGGTGTTGGTGGCAGAGGCATTTAGGAATCACCATTATTGAATCACCCATTTTGAAGGTTTTGAATGATTTTAGATCGGATAAAAATAAAGTTCGGTTTCTTTACTAATAAAATAGAAATGAATTGGTATCTTGAGAGACGGTCTCACTATTATTTATTGTAATAAAAATTTTAATATATTATTTTAATAAATTAAATACATTATTTTATTTTTTTCTGTGTAAAAAACTACATTATTTGTAATAAAGAAATACACCGTTTGCAATATAAAAATACACCATTTCAATAAATTAAATATATCATTAAATTTGTCTCACAATAAAAATAATGAAAATGTCTCATCTGAGAGTTTGCCAGAGAAATAAATAAATAAAGTTTGATTTTGATTAGATTTGAAAACTTTAAAATCAGACTTAATAGATTTTGTTGAGGTTTGATTCGAGACGAATACGGGACTCTTGAAACGTTAATTAAAAATATGATAAAAATGATCGGATGCCGCAATATAGTCGTTTTATTAGAGAAGATGAGTGCACAAATTAGCAGAGTAACAACCAAAGTTAGAAGATATAGGATCAATGCTACTTTATCGGCTCATCTTTTATAGTCCAAGAGGAGCCGTTACAATTCTAACTATCTTAGGAGGTAGTTACGAGATCTTCGGGTTGGCGGATAACTATTTCTGATCATGCCTATTGGAAGCGTCGCAAAGTTTCGGGTTTCCATGCCTGCTAAACGACCTCCGAACTATGTGCGGCCCAACTCTTGTCCATTTCGCCTACTAAAGTGGGTCGTGTCATCCGGGTTGGCAAGCAAGTCGTGCCTTTCCTTCAAGTTGTGTATTTGTTGGTTCATCGACTTGCTACTGGGGTTGGGCCTAGTCTGCTCAGCCCAAAATGATTTTGGGCCCAACAGATTCGGCCAAAATCAAACCACTGAACTCTAATATATGATTATTTATTTTACAATTTTAATTATATTATTAGTGTTATCACATATTCTCTATTCTTATTAGCATAATTAAATCTAATATGATTATGTATGCTAAAGGGTGTGCGTGTGTGAAAATTTTGTCTAGAGTCAGATCTCTTGACAAAATCTCGAGAATAGCATCTCAGTGCACACTAGAAAGTAGTACTAAGTTTTTTTTGGAGACCTTCTTCTACCAAAGTACGCAGTCTTTCCATCATGGCAGTTGTGTTCATTTCTGAACTAGCATTTTTGTTGTTTATGATAAGACCTGCAATGTGATTGCTCAACATTAGGTAACCTCCAATTATTTTGACGGTAGTTGGGTAGCCTTCCATGCTTGTCCTTGCGAAGGGGAGACCTCCAATAATCCTTCTGATGACTGGGAAAACTTATTGACCGCCAAATTGACAGTTTGGTGAGTTTTAGCTGAGAGATAACATATTTCTTTCTAATCAGTTTTCCCTTAGGCAAGTTTTGACACTTAACTTTTGAGGGTATTATCTTCGTGTGTGAGCATGTAGAAAAGCCAGTTTTGTCACTCAAAAAGTCTCTTGAACTTTTGAAAGATGAAATTATTTTATTTTGCTCAAGGTTTTCTTGTTTCAAGGTCTTCAACTCTTCTGACTGGTTTTCAAAATTTGTCCGAAGAGTAGCATCTTCATCAGCAAGATTCTAAAAAACTTGTAAAATAGATTGAGTTTTACTTAGCTCAATAGTTAATCACTTGTCCTCGTTTTTAAAAAAATATATCTAAAGAAAGGTTGTCTTGTAATTTACAAATATGTTCAAATTTCTTCAAAAGAATATCAATATTATACTCTTCTCATATGGAGTGACACAAGTCAGTTGATGTTGGTCCCAAAATGTTAGAGTATAAATGTGCAGCGGAAGTCTTTAATCAAAATGTGGTGGTCGTAGCTGACTTTTACTCAAGCCAGTTGAGACTCTGAAAGCATTGTTAGATCACATGAATTTACTTTACCAGTTTTGAGATATACACCAACAAATTGTGAGTTGTTAGGTTTGAAAGTAAGAATGCAAAATTTAAGAGTAAAGTGCGGAAAATAGTAAAAATGACACAAGGATTTTTATATGGTTCGGATGCCAAGAGATCCTACATTCACTCTTCAATCACCAAAAGGATAGGAAAATACTAAAATAGATTAAGTGATGCCACTGGTCTATAGCAATCATGGGAAGCTCCTACGTCCTCCGGTTGTATGCGCTGATGGATTTATATACTGAAAGCATTATGATTGGTATATTATGAGCATGGTTGATGGTTAATATACTACGAATCATTATTATTGTATTATTAGCTTTTGTCTGAATTAACAAACATATATCGCAAGCAACTCTATTCTCTTATCTCGTCGATAGGGAGATCATATAGTGTGTTGTAGATCATAGAAGATCGTATGAATCGCTCGGCCTAGCGAGATATAAAGGTTATCATAGTTAAGACATTGCCATAATAGACTGCCAGTTTAGGCTGCAGCACAATCAGTAATTAGTGGCTTATCTTGGTCACTAGAAGTGCTTGTACATTTAGTACATATTGATAGGACCTAACAGAGATTGATTCTTTTATCTGATATTAAAAGAATCTTGATCTCAATGGCTTGATGAAATCTTAAGCCTAATAAAGGTTCAAGAGGTATACACAAATTTGTGATACTATGGTGGAGAGTCTTACATGAACTTGTATATCTGTATATATCTTGGGTGGTAGCAGCTTGTGTATGACTTCTAGTTCTTTCATTAGGTAACCATATCTAGTATAGGATGGTTACATTCTCTAAGAAGCTCAAAAAGTTTCACTATGCGGAAGTCCTACAGGCTAATTAAGTTCAAGCATAAGTGAAAAGGTAATGAGTGGTACTACTTAGGAATAAAAGATGTTAATTAATTTGTAGGTTTGTTAGAGCCTAAATTAATTAATGAATATCTGTAACCTTAAATATGAGGATATACCGAGCTCATGCAACCCGTTCCTCATAACGTAGTAGCAAAGAGGTAGGACAATATTGATTCTCTGGTGGCAAGAATCAATATTAATTAATTAATTATATTCTGGGTTGATTATAGAAATTGAATAATTGATAGACCTTCTTTGCTATTTGCATACTGGTCCCTAGTTTGGCCCATAAAAAGCTCAAGCCCAGTAGGGATCAGAATTTTCTATAAATACCCCTATTGGTCCCAGATCAGAGTACGCATAATGTGCAGCGGAAGTATTCAAACAGTTAGATACACTCTAAATATGAGCAATTCAATTTGCAGTATGCAGTTTTTGCTTAACAATTTTTAGAAACACAGTTTAAGTTACCCAACAGATTAGGTTAGCAGTTTTACAATTATGAGCAGTCAACAGTTTATACGCTTCAACACTTACACGCTAAGTGTTAAAGGATTCAAGATAAAGTTGAAAACTGTAAAGTGCGTAATGTAAATAAAACTATAAACGACACAGGATATTTATAGTGGTTCGGAGCCTCAAGTCCTACGTCCACTCTTTGGATATCAGATTCGGTAATTCACTAAGTTATGAAGATACAATCCTCACGATCTATAGCCAGTTGCTGTAGAAATCTCTGTCCACAGCACAATGGATCACTCGCCCAGGCAGTTGTACATCACTCCTTCTTCAGTCCATCGAAGGCTCTGCGTCTTCTCTGTGGACCGGCTCGAAGTTGGACTGAGGACAAACCTCCCTTTTTCTTCTTCAGTAGGTTGGATGGTTGTGTTCTTCCCAGAACGTTGGCTGGTCAGTAGTTGCCCGTGATAACCTGTTCTTCCTTTGTAAGATCAGGATGTTATGTTCTTACTCTGAAAGTAAGAACACCAAGATAGTAGATTAAGTTAGCTGACTTAATCCTCGTGTACTCAAAGTCACACGGTGAATCTCCAAAGATTTTGTTAGCAATGAATGCTTCATGTTCAATAAATAAACCACGATATTAATGTCTTCTCGCTTGATAGTGTTTAATGCTTGAGCTTTAGTTTCAGCCGAGAGACAATAAATATGTCGGAGATTCAAATCTGCGAGGGTATTCAGATGAGCAGAGAGGCAAAGGTTTTTATGTCTCTGTTGTTCTGCTATTTATAGGTGAGACACCAGAAAATAGCCGGTAGAGACATTGGAAAGGATTTCCAATCACAATCCATGCTCTTCTGAAAAGTCGTTTGTCTTTTGGCTTTTTCTGCTACAACGTTTAACTTTTCTGAGCAGTTTGTACTTGTTGTGTCAGACGTCGAACAACGTTGTATGCCAGTCACAGGTGAGTATTTGTCTGTCTTTTATCGTTGACTTCTTTGAAGTTCTCCTGCGACTTGTTCGACATCTTGTCATGCACTCATTCTTTGACGCGAAACTGTCTTGGTTTGAAACTGCGAGCACCTCTCAAAAGTTTCTATGTGAAGACTGTGTCCACAATTTTTGCGACCTTGCTCTGCTCGTCTTCGTCTTCTAGATTCGACAGTTATTTTGTCTGAATGCCTTCTTCTTCAAAACTGTTCCACAGTTTTGATGTCTTCCTTCTTCTTAGACTATTACAACTCGATCATCTTATACAAGGATTACATGAGGTAATAACTCTAAGACCTAGACTTTGGTAAATAGTTTTGACACATCAAAACATCAAATTAAGGTAGGATTTCTGCATCAATACCTAACAATTTCCCCCTTTTTGATGTTGTCAAAACCATACCTCTAAGTCTATCTAAGTCGATGAGAAGATGCAGTTGATCTGAGTTTACAAATTTTTCTATCTAACACTGCTCAGAATTGTGCCTCTTTTACACTCGACCTACTCTAAATGATCTTCCCCCTTAATGGGATAATACTTATCAAATAAAATCAATCAATTTAGAGCAATAGAGAGGAAGGATTGCTGATCACACTGGAAAATGTGAATTCAACAAGACAAGAATCAAGGTAAGAGACAATGAGCAGTTGTCTTCAAACCAACAGTTTTTCCACTTTTCAATAGATATGATCGTTTACAAGTACATGAAAAGTTTTAAAACTGCAGTAAAAGAACACATTCAAAATGTAAAACAAAGCAAAAATAAATTCATGACCTTGCTCACTTGTCTTGATTCTTGTCCTTCTCCCTTTCTTAATTTGAGGAATCTGTGTCTTTTGGCTTCAAGGAAGTTGCGACAGATATGGGAAGCAAACCAGCTTGCGCCTTGAGGGCTAAGGTTACATCTGAGAAGTGTTTCCTATCTTCCTCTCTGGCAGCCATTAGTAGATTCGGCTTCATTGTAATATCCTCATCCCGCTTTCTGCGCTCTTCTTCCTGCTTTTTGTATTCCTCATCTCGCTTTTTCTGTTTCTCTTCTCGCTTACGATCAATTGAGATCAACTGCAGCTTCAGCGACTCATCCCTTCTCTCTTCCCCCTTTTTGACAATATCAAGAACTAAAGCCATCTGTTGTTCCACTCGATGATCTATCTCTTGTCTCAGAACATCATAGGGTAGAAGATTCACAGCTACTGAAAGAGGATTTGGAGACAAAATTCCTTCAACTGTGGCTAATGCTCTAGAGTCTTCATTGGTTTGACTCTGAGAGGTAGCAGTGGAATTCTCAGGTTGAGGAGGGTTTCGGCTTGTTGCTCTCTCTTCCTCCTTTTATTTAGTTGTTGCTGCTTCATATTTAGCCTGTTCAGCAGCGTCTTCTGCTGCCTTTTGATGTGCTTTGCAGCTTCTTCCCTTAGTCACTGGAGCTCAACAATTTCTTCCTCTTTTCGCTTGAGCTCAGCAGCTTCTGCCTCTTTTCGCTTAAGCTCAGCAGCTTCTACCTTTTTTCGCTTAAGCTCAGCAGCTGCTTCTGCTTCTTTCTATCGCTGGATTTCATCTGCAACTTCTGCTTCTTGCTGACGTTTCAGCTCAACAGCTTCTTGCTATCATTTCAGCTCAGCTTCTTCATTTAATGCCTTCATTTGATTTTCTTCTTCTAGTGCAAGAAGAGCCTTTCTTTCGGAATAAGCTTGCACAAGTTGGCAGCAACGAATGAATCTGATTTGGAAGAAGCACTTAGCCAGAGCTTGCACAAATAGAATCTCCAAAGCACGAGTGACAGTGATGGTATAGGTTAAGATTTGAGATAACCAAATAGCTTGGGTTAGTTCAGCCTTCTCTTCTCTCCTTAGTCTCTCTTCTTCCTCTTGTCGTAGTCTCTCCAATGCCTGTGATTCTTCATTCTCAAGTTCTAGGAGTTCCATTTGGATTTCATCGGTCTGTGAATTTAGCCATATGTGGATATTCTGTAACTGCACAAGTTTCGCATGATTCTCATTTATCCGGCGACGAATATGATCAAGGTGTGTTTCACATGTAGTTCGTGCGGTAGTGGCTGAGAGACCCAATCTTTTTGTCAGAAGTTCTGTTAGAGACAGTTGTTTGACAGTTCTTTTAGCTGGCACTTCAGCAGTTTTTAGAACTGTCTTATCCTGTATGACAATGTCTTGGTGAGGAAGGAGCAACAGTTTTTAGAACTGTTTTATCCTGTATGACAATGTCTTGGTGAGGAAGTTGCTCCTGAATGTCAATAGCTTCCATTTGCTTACTCTGATTGACATTTTCCTCAACTGGTATTTCTGAGGACGTTCCCCCTGTCTCTGAGGCTATCATAATAATATGTTTAAGTGACGGGGGTGATGGTTGATGAGCTTTTGCAGTTGTACTGTCAGTAGAGGTGGAGGGAGTGAAAGGTTGTCGATGATGAGATTCTTTAACTGAATGAGACGGGCTTTGAAGATCCACAATAGGAACTGTGTTGTCTCCTGTGTTTCCTTCATCACCTTCGACTTGCTTGCCTTTTCTACTCCTTTCTCTCTCTTCTTCCAAGATACTAGTAAGGACTAGTCGTCTTCGTTTCCTATTTGTTGTTTGTGGCAATACAGTGTCTGCTCGTATCGGTCTATTAGTAGCAGCTTGAGAATTACACTCTTCACTTACATTCACCTCCAAGTCTGCATCATTTTCCTGTTGATGTTCACGATCACCTCCTTTCACTGCTCTCCAATGAATCTTATCATCGTGAGGTAAGAAATCAGATGAAACTAGATATTCACCTTCTTCCCTGAGACCGATCAGTTGCTCTATCAGATAACTGATTTTTAGTGCAAACCCAACCCCGGATTTGAATCTTTTGGTCTCTGGTATGGTCTCATTCATTCTAGCATTCTCAAGAATACGCCCAAAGATGAATTCAGCCCAGTTTCCACCTGGACTATCATCCAATACCATTATGACAACGTATTTAGGCTGACTTAGTTCCGAAAATGATCCTGCACCATAGTAGAGCATCCTGAGTGTGATCTCACTCAAAGTCTTATAAAGAGGTCTCACTTTGGAAACTCTCATCGGCAAGCGGAATCTGTCTTTATGCTCGGGTTTCTTCCAGACATTCCAATGTCTTTCCTTTGCTCCTTCATCACTCTTTAAGTAGTTGGTGACGTTTTCACCAGTTTTCAGTAGGCGGAAGAACTCGGCAATAGTATCAACATTTATTACCATAGGAATCTTGTTGACCTTGGTTTTGAAAGATTTTCCACTTATGTCAATAATAGCATTCTCATAGAATTCGGCAACGTGGTGAGGCTTGAATTTGTAAGGACGTAAGTCTAGAAACTGTACAAGCTTCTCTTTGTTCAACTTGTCGTAAAGTCTCTCATCAGAACACAAGTAATCGAGCTCTTTCTGATTCAGAATCGTTTCTTTAAGGACTTGACTTACCCGAATGTTCTTGTCGGAGAGATCGGCAACATCGACTATATCTCTCGATAGGCACTTCAATTCCTTATGAGTGCGTCTTTGAGCAGTAGCACCTTTCTTTGATATCATTGATTCACTTGGACCTTCACCATACAAAATCTTTCTCTTGCCCACTATTGAAGAATAATGTGAGTAGAAATATGATTCAAGATGAATAATAGAATGAAGTTGAGAAGCGACGATTGCAGGAATCTATTTAGGGCGTATGGTGATCGTGGCGGGTTTAATCGAAGATTTTGGATGCAGTTAGATCCACGGCTGATGAAAATGCACTTTATGTAATCTTCAGTTGTGATGGAAGCCGACGTAAAGAACGTCTGTTCCTATTCTATCGTGGCGTATGCATAGCACGTGAATGTGGCTACGTGTCCCCACCTAATACACCATGAATCTACTTTCTCTGAGACTTTTGTGGTCTGACATCTATATCAACAGTTTACGTCGTCATCTGGAAATGAGAGACAATTTTCCTTTGATTCTTTATCGTGAAAGACTGTTGTGACAGTTTCCAACTGTCAAGATGAGATGGTAGTGGATCCTCTGAATTGTTAGGACAGTTTTATAAGAATGTAGTCTCACGCTTCATTCAATGTAAATCTGAGAGACCGTACTCTTCACCATGACCTGTCCCCGATCTCTGCACTCTTTGGTGTAAAGTCTGCTCATCCACGTGTCCACGCTCAATTGATCCATGTGGAGCTGGTTGAGTATTGCATCTATAAATACCTTCTTCTCGTGGATCAAAAGATGTGCTCAACCCTTTTATTCCAAACGATTATATTCTTCCTCAGAGAAATGGCCATTCCTGCCCATACTGAGATAATGAGGGGTAAGATCTTGAATCCGACTGGGTTTCTAGTGGAATACTAGGAGACTCCTGACATCCATAGCTCTATCATGAAGGCTTTTAAAGCTAATCAGCTTGATTCCTTCGTAATTCGACGACCATACAAGTTTCATGACAATGTGCTAAAGGTTATTGCTGAGAGAAGCTATGTGGCTGAGGGTCACGAGATTCATGCCTATCTCCATGAGCAGGAGATATGCTGGTCTTCAGAGTCCTTCTCTCTCAACTTCAGATTGCTATATGGTATGAGGCCTTTGATGGACTATCGGAAGGATGAGACAGCTCCGGAGTGGTACGCCTGGCAGAACTGGAGAGGGTCCCCTGTATATTTCCATCCAACAGTTTGTTTGAGCCACCTTTCGCCTAAATATCGAGTGATATTTGATATTATTAATCAAATAATTGTTGGAAATCCTTCACATATTACAAGCTTCTCCCCATTGGTGTGGAAAGCGATGATCGCTTTCAATGACGAAGCTGAAGTTGATTGGGCTTCTTTTATATTTGATCGGTTGAGATATGTACTCGAGAATCTGCCAGCTCTCTCTGTTCCATATGGAATGCCTTTGAGTTGGCTTATTGAGTATCAATTTCCAGAGTACGGTCGAGGTGGCTGGTCCAACATCTTGGATTCAGATTTCTATCCCCCACGATGTCTTTCTATCGGCTGATTTCCTCTGCCTTTTGTTGAATCATCTCTATTGTATTTCTCCTTTATTGATGTAGGCTTGGGGTGTACTGTCCCCCCTTTATAATTTCAGACAATGTACTATGTACTGCTTTTTGCTTAATGAATTCTCCTTTTCTGCTTCAAACAATCCGAGTCACAGTTTCTTTCATATGTGAAGTTGTCTGGAGTGTGTGTGTGATTCTCCCCTATTAATCACAGTTTCCTTCTGATCCTTGGAGTATCCTGCATCTTTTTGTGACTTTTGTCCTAGGATGTGATGCAACGTCTGAGCTTTGTACCTCTGCAGTCTGTCTTTTGCAGATTACAAACCTATTTGCCACACGTTCTAACGTGGGTGGCTGGTCGTGGTTGTTGAGCATTGAATGGTTATCTATCGACTTTGGACTTTGAGTCATGATAAGTCGTGTCAAGAAGATCTTTGCTATCTTCCTCGATCTTTGCACAAGATTGTCCATAAATAATCTACATTAGCTGCCATGGTAATTTACCCATCTAGAGTCTTTTGGCTGAGTATAGATTATCCATCTCTTTAGAGAAAATATGACTTCTCCCTCTCCTCCACCTTCTCCATCTGATTACACGATGCCGAATGTCGTGGAAGAGATTGGGAAGATCTCCATTCGGAGAAACAAAATCCTTGATAGAAAAAGAGTTTCGGCATATCACTAGAGATCTCTGTGCATAGATCAGTGGATGATGGGTCTTCTGAGGGCCAGTGGATTGGCCAGATTTGTGACCCTTGAGCCTCACTGCTTCCACGAGGAGCTGCTCAGGATGTTTGCATACTACTCCACAATTACTGAGGATGAGATTTATTGTAATCTCAATGGGAGGGAGTTTCGCTGGTCTGCAGACTACTTTGCAGCAGAATTTGGGCTATTATGTCATGGCAGAAGAACACCTGTTATGTCTTATCATAATGAAGTGACAACACCAGAGTGGTCCATATGGCCTGAATGGAGAGAAGGAAACATTTGTTTCCATCCGACTGCTCCAAGTGGATACCTCAGGCTTAACTGCAAGTTATCCTTTGATATTATTAACCAAATGGTTGTCGGCAATCCTCCCGAAGAAACCAACTTATCTCCTCCTGTCTGGAAGACAATGATGGCGTTTGAACAGCTAGGAGAGGTTGACTGGGCAGTGTTCATCTTTGATCACCTAAAATTGGCCCTTCAAAATCAGCTAGATGCCACTGTCCCTTATGTCATGCAGTTGAGCTGGCTACTGGAGAAGAGTATTCCTTATCTCAGGGATGGTCCTTCAGGTCTGGTTGGAATAGATTACTACCCTTCTCGTCCGATCAACTGGGCACGTTTGCCTTGATAGATGGTAGTTGATGTGATAGTTTATGTTGCATTTGTTGTCAGTGTCAGGATGACTTATTTCCTTGTATCCATCTTTAATGAAAGTACTCTTATTTTCCTCTTTGTCTTCAATAAACATGAACAATGACAAACTGTAATTGACTTAATCACCATTTCTTAAAATCTACAGTTTGACTGTGTGACAATCAATTAGCATCTCCTTCTCTTGAGATTCCATCAAACTCTAAAAGACCTAGTTTGATGCATAGCTCTTTGAAACGAGCCTCAGGTAGCGGTTTAGTGAAAATATCCGCTAGCTGGTCTTCAGTTCTGATGTATTCCACCGAGGCATCCTCCTTTTTGACATGGTCTCGAATGAAATGATGACGAATACCAATGTGCTTCGTCCTAAAATGTAGAACTGGATTCTTCGAGATTGATATTGCGTTGTTGTTATCACAGTAGATAGAAACACATCCTGTATCAATTCCATAATCCCTAAGCTGCTGATTTATCCAAAGCACTTGAGCACAACAGTTGGCTGCTGCTACATACTCTACCTCTGTAGTCGATGTAGCCACAGAATGTTGTTTCTTGCTAAACCAGCTGATCAGTTTATGTCCTAAAAACTGACATGTTCCACTTGTGCTCTTTCTGTCAATTCTGCAGCCTCCAAAATCTGAATCAGAGAACCCATTCAGCATGATTCCATCAGTTTTGGGATACCAGATACCTAGAGACTCTGTGCTCTTGAGGTATTTTACAACTTTTTTGGCTTCTTCCATGTGTGACTTCTTAGGATTCGCCTGAAATCTTGCACATACACCCACTGCATAAGATAATATATCAGGTCGACTGGCAGTTAGATACAATAATGACCCGATGATTCCTCTATAAGCTGTCGGGTTTATAGGTTCTCCTTCTTCATTAAGGGTGATCTGAGAACTGTTGCTCATAGGAATCCTTAGTGATTTTGTCTTCTCAGGACAAAATTTGTTGATCAGATCTTGAGTATACTTCTTCTGACTTATGAAAATTCCTTCGTCAGATTGATCAACTTGCAGACCGAGAAAATATGTCATCTTGCCCATCATACTCATCTGGAATTTATTCTGCATTAGCTGGGCAAACTTCTGACATAGCTTGGTGTTTTTGCTCCCGAAGATGATGTCGTCTACATAGATCTGAACAAGTAGGATGTCCTCTCCATTTTTGTGCAGAAACTGTGAGAGAGTTTCATACCATGCTCTAGGTGCTTTCTTTAATCCATATAAAGCTTTCCTTAGTTTATAGACTTGATTTCCTTGCTCGAAACCTGGAGGTTGTTCTGCATAGACTTCTTCCCTTAATTCTCCATTTAGGAAGGCACTCTTCACATCCATCTGTAGAACTGTGAAGTTATGGTAGGCTGCATACGCCAGGAATAGCCGAATAGCTTCGAGTCTGGCAACTGGCGCAAATGTCTCATCGAAGTCTATTTCTTCGCATTATGCGTATCCCTTTGCAACTAATCTTGCTTCGTTTCGAACGATGGTACCGGTCTCATCTCTTTTATTCTTGAAGACCCACTTGGTACCAATCATAGACTGATGTGTGGGTCGATCCATCAGATACCACACATTGTTGCGAGTGAACTCATTTAGTTCTTCACAGGTACGACTTCAGCACGAGCAGCTGGATCTCCAGAAACCGTGGAATGTTCCCTTTGAGGTGGTTCAATTCCATACTCTAGAACCGTTTCTTCTTCTTCTTCAGAAACTCCTTCACCTTCTTGTTCTGGGACACCTTCATCTCCTTGTTCTGGAACTGTATTCTGATCAGCATCTGGATTCTAATTATTAGTTAGCTTGCTAGCTGAATCTGCTTCCTTAGCATCTTCAAGGTTGACTTTCTTGGTGTCAGCTTGCTCTGCATCTAAGACCGCATTCTATGCTTCAGGGGGATTTTTTTCACCTGAATATTCAATGTTTGTGGTCTTTAAGGCCTCAGCGATGGCATTTGCATCATCGGCCTTCTCAACTGCTTGGGGTTCAGTCGAGGCAACTGGAGTCTCAGGGATATCATTCATAGATCTAGTCAGAGGAATTGTTTGATTATGATCAAGATCACTCTTAGATTCCTCATTGACATCCTTGATCTCATGATTCCTCAGACTCAGTTCTTGAAGTGTCCTGCACACTAAAGTAGCTTTATAAAAAACAACATGACATGTTATTTCCACAAGTTGGGTTGTCTTGTTGAATACACTATATCCCTTATATGAAGGATGTCCATACCCGAGGAACACACCTTCATCAGCCTTTGGGCTAAAGGTATTCAACTTGAACTTCCCATTATTGTGAATATAACATGGTGAACTGAAAGCACGAAGATGAGCTATAGAAGGCTTACGACCATTGTCGATCTCGTAGGGTGTCTTGTGCAGCCGTGTGTTGAATGCGCTTCTATTCTGTGTGTAGCAGGTTGTCATCAAGGCTTCTCCCCAAAATCTTTTTCCAAGATCGATGTCATCCATCATGGTTCTCACTGCTTCTTTAAGTGTTCTGTTTCTTCGTTCAGTAAGACCATTTTGTTGAGGCATTCTAGGAGCAGACTTCTCATGACCAATTCCAATTTCAGCACAGAAGTCCATAAGAGGTCCGTTGCAAAATTCTATCCCATTGTCTGATCTTATCCTCTTGACTTTCACTCCTTTGTCATTTTGAAGGCGTGTGATCAGTTCTGGTAACTGAACTTTGACTTCGTCCTTGGATTTGAGCAGTATCACCCACGTGTACCTTGAATAATCATCAAGAACCACCAATGTGTATTTCCTTTTTCCGATTGTGGGTGGAGTGACTGGTCCAAACAGATCCATGTGAAGTAGTTCCAAGATTCTTTCTGTGCTCGCTGTGATTGGCCTGTTCATGAAAGAGGCTTTCGTCTGTTTACCGAGCTGGCACGATTTACACACTCCTTCTTTCTGGAACTTCTAATGTGGCAGTCCTTCAAATAGGTTATGCTTCGCCAGATGTCGGATCGAATTGAAGTTCAGATGGATAAGTCTTTTGTGCCATAGCTAGTTTATTCCTTCTGAGGAACTGATTGCTATGAGACATGTCCCTTGTTCTCCACTGGACCAATCTACAATGTAAAGACCTCCTGTTCTGATTCCTCTGATTATGGTCTTGTCTGTCACCTTGTCTATTATGTGGCACTCTGATTCTTCAAATATGACAATGTAGCCACTCTTACTCAGTTGGTCATTATACTGAGAAGATTGTGTTTCAGACTGATGACTAAGGATACGTTCTGAATGATAATTCCATTGTGCTCCACGCATCTTTTTCCAATCACTTGTCCCATGGCCTTGTTCCCAAAACTGACTAATGCTCCATCGTACATCACAAGGTTCTTGATTAGTAGATCCTTTTCTCCTGTCATGTGAGCCGAGCATCCGCTATCTAAGATCCATGTTCTTGTCTTCTTTCGGGGACTTGGCCTCTACAACACAGAAAAAATATTTAGGACCCCCGCATCTTTTCGGGTCCTTAAAGGTCAGTCATGTGGATCCAACCTTTTGGTATCCACACTTGTTTCACCCTTACGGTTCGTGAAACTAAATCACTTTGCTGTGATTTATCTACCTTTCTTCTGGTGAAGTGTGTGCTGTATGAATGCATGTTATGTGCGACTGTGGTGTGTGAACTCTTCCTGAAACAACTGTTCTGGAAAGAGTCTCGAGAAACTGTTCTCGGTTGTGTAGCCATCACAGTCTTTTGAGAGTACAGTTGTCTCAACTCAGGCCTCAAATAAATGTTCCCCCTATTCGGTTGACTATTGTGATAGAACTGAGATCTATCATGACTTCTCGAATTTCTATCCGGTTGTCGAACAGACTTCCTTGCAACATTTACATGTTGCTTAGTCGTTCTGGTTGGTAAAACTGGATTCCTTGCATATAGAACACTATGCTTGTCCAGTTTTGAGGAAGGGTTATTTCTCCTCTCGACAGTTGGTTAAGACACTTTCTGAACTGTCATTATGCTGTCGAGGTGCCAGTTTAGGGTCAGATTTTGACCAGCATTTGGTCTTGACACCTTGATTTACTGGTTCTTTGAGAATGTCCTTTCCTTTCCCAACCATATGACTTGGACTAAGATTTGCTTTGACAGAGCGCAATGGTGTTTTCTTAGTCCTAGATGTAGATGCATGCTTGTTCATGGATGTATCGTATTGAGGTTCAGTGAAACTGATTCCTCGTTTATCAAAGTATTGTTTTTGAACATTTAAAATTTCATCTAATTTCTTAGAACTCTTTTTGAAAGAACATTCACATTTAACATGTTCAGTTTTCTTCAAGGAGTCACACTCTTTTGAAACATTTTCAAAATCTTTAAGAAGTTTTGAATGTTCCCCCTTGAGTTTTTCTAGTTCCTCACTGATTGACCTCGTTCTTTCGATTTCATTGGTCAAAATTGAAATTTCTGATTTCAGTGAGGCATTTTCACTAATCACTTTATCTTTTATTTCATGAAAATTTTCAAATTCTTTTATAATAATTTTAAAAGTGATGTCTTCAGAGCTTGAATGACATGGTTTAGAACAATCATCAAAGCAAATAGATGTACTAGATGAGGGCAGATTAGTTGTTACCCGAATTTCGCAGTTCGACGCGCTTTCTTCTTCGTCCTCGGTAGCATCTCCATCAATTGCTGCCATGAAAGCAAGTAGTGCTTCCTCATCTCCTTCATCCTCAGACGTATAGTATCCATCATCATGGTCCGGTACGTCTGGCATTTCAGTTCTTGTGAGCATTGCTTGGGCAACAGCTCTGGATGCTCTCTTCTCGAACACCTTCTTCAATCTGTCTCTCTCCTCCTGAGAGACTAGGGGGCATTCAATCTTTTTGAGCGCATTTGGAAATCTCTCTTTACAAAGAATGCTGCATCAGCATCAGCTGCTGAATTTGGGGTTCGAACAGCTTCATTTCTGTTCACCATCTGGATGTCCCATTCATGGGCTTGTAGTTCGGTGAAAAATTCTTTGGTGGACATTTTTTAGAGATCCATGGTCTTTAGGTTGGTGGTTTTAACAAACCAGTCTTCCTTCGACAGTCTTGAGAGAATTTTGGCATTCATATCTGCCACTTTTTCTTCTCTTCTGAGACTCTTCATCTCGCTCACAATGGCATTAAATCTTCCCTCCATCGATTTGATCGTCTCACTAGGTAGCATCAGGAAGGATTCATATTTCTCCACTACTACCTGCTTCTTGTTGCGCTTCATCGCTTCCGTTTCTTTAGTGAAATCGTTGATCCAATCCCATAGTTCCTTGGCCGTGTTATTCTCTACGGCTGCGTCCTGGAGGGAATCTGGGATGGATTGTATGATCATCTCCTGTGCGATGAAATCGACTTGATGAAGTTTCTTGTCCTCAAATGTCCAGTCTTCCTTAGGCTTGTCTACGTACTCGACACCGCCTGGATCTTCTCCTGCCGAAGTTCTGACTTTAGGCATCTGAATCTTCAGAGGTCCATTCTTCAGAACTTCATCCATCCCTGGATGTTGAGCTCTTAGCTGAATAAGACACTTCTTCTTCCATACTTTAAACTTTTCTGGATTGTACTTGGGAAGGCTAGGATAAGTCATCATTTTCAAAAAATAATCTGCTCGCTAAAAACACTAAACAAACAGTTAAAGTGTAAGGAAGTACGGATCCGGTCTTAAGCGACTCAAAAAAGGACAGTCTAGAAAGACTGACCTGCTCTCATACCACTTGTTGGTCCCAGATCAGAGTACGTGTAATGTGCAGCGGAAGTATTCAAACAGTTAGATACACTCTAAATATGAGCAGTTCAGTTAGTAGTATGCAGATTTTGCTTAACGATTTTTAGAAACACAGTTTAAGTTACCCAGCAGATTAGGTTAACAGTTTTACAATTATGAGCAAACAACAGTTTATACGCTTCAACACTTACACGCAAAGTGTTGAAGGTTTCAAGATAAAGTTGAAAACTATAAAGTGCGTAATGTAAATAAAACAATAAACAACACAGGATATTTATAGTGGTTCGGAGCCTCAAGTCCTACGTCCACTCTTCGGATATCAGATCCGGTAATTCACTAAGTAATGAAGATACAATCCTCACGATCTATAGCCAGTTCCTATAAAAACCTCTGTCCACAACACAATAGATCACTCGCCCAGGCAGTTGTACTTCACTCCTTCTTCAGTCCGTCGAAGGCTCTGCGTCTTCTCTGTGGACCGTCTCGAAGTTGGACTGAGGACAAACCTCCTTTTTCCTTCTTTGGTAGGTAGGATGGTTGTGTTCTTCCTAGAACGTTGGCTGGTCGGCAGTTGCCCGTGATAACCTATTCTTCCTTTGCAAGATCAGGGTGCTATGTTCTTACTCTGAAAGTAAGAACACCAAGATAGTAGATTAAGTTAGCTGACTTAATCCTCGTGTACTCAAAGTCACACGGTAAATCTCCAAAGATTCTGTTAGCAATGAATGCTTCGTGTTCAATAAATGAACCACGATATTAATGTCTTCTCGCTTGATAGCGTTTAATGCTTGAGCTTTAGTTTCAGCCGAGAGATAATAAATATGTCGGAGATTCAAATCTGCGAGGGTGTTCAGATGAGCAGAGAGGAAAAGGTTTTTATGTCTCTGTTGTTCCTACTATTTATAGGTGAGACACCAGAAAATAGCCGGTAGAGACATTGGATAGGATGTCCAATCATAATCCATGCTCTTCTTAAAAGTCGCTTATCTTTTGGCTTTTTCTGCTACAATGTTAAGCTTTTCTGAGCAGTTTGTACTTGTTGTGTCAGACGTCAAACAACGTTGTACGCCAGTCGCAGCTGAGTATCTGTCTATCTTTTATCATTGACTTCTTTGAAGTTCTCATGCGACTTGTTCGACATCTTATCATGCGCTCATTCTTTGACGCGAAACTGTCTTTATCTGAAACTGCGAGCACCTCTTAACAGTTTTTATGTGAAGACTGTGTCCACAGTTTTTGCAACCTTGCTCTGCTCGTCTTCGTCTTCTAGATTCGACAGTTATTTTGTCTGAATGCCTTCTTCTTCAAAACTGTTCCACAGTTTTGTTGTCTTCCTTCTTCCTAGACTAGATTATTACAACTCGATCATCCTATACAAGGATTACATGAGGTAATAACTCTAAGACCTATACTTTGGTATATAGTTTTAACACATCGAAACATCAAATTAAGGTAGGATTTCTACATCAATACCTAACAACCCCCTAGTTCTCATATCTCAATACACCACAAGATCATAAGTTGACAAGTAGCAAATAAGAGATTTGGGAGTTGCACCTGTTGACTAGATCAGTTTAAGGGGAAGGAAATTCTGCTTTTCAATAGCCACTGAATCTGGAGGGAATCTTCACCAGATATCCGGATCGGAGCAAGGGATACAGATCAGAAGATCAGATCTAGAGGATCTTCTTTTCTTTCTTCCTCACAAGTTTTCGATTTTATTCATATAAAATCAAAGATTTAATTTTGATCTTTTCAGGATTGAATCTTATTGCGCAAGAAGGATTGAAGATCAAATCCATGTGCAATGGTTCAGAGTTTAAATTCATCCAGGTATTCTGCAATCTTTCTTATGCATTCAGTAGGAGCTTGATAGGTTGATCATAGACATAGCAATTAAGTTTTATGATATCCAATAATCGGTCTTGGCAATGGGATTATGCAATTTACTTTGCAATTAAAAAATCCCTTCATGCGCACACGTAAAGTCCACTTGTGTTTGCTCTCTTCAGGTTGGTCAGCTTTACCACGAACGCGTAGCTAGGCCTCTCTTGCTGGAATGGTTGGTGTGAATTTGAGTTCGTTAAAGAACGTAGCAGTAGTTAATTTTGTGAGCCGATTTCTATAAAGATTTCAGAAATTTGTCTTTAAATTTTTCTTTTGAAAATAGAGAACTCCGGAAAATAACTCTAGCAAAGAGTGCTAAGAGTCTCATGTTTGGTGACATGGAAAACTGACTAAGAATAATTTGATGAAACACAGAAACCAGAACATCTTAGTTCTTCACATTCTCTGTCCCTTATAACTAATAATCAAGATGACTATTTATAGGTTTTCTATGACAAGTTGGGTCTTTCATCTTCTAACAGTTGTACACGCCTTGCGAGATCTGCAATTGTTCAGACCTTTTTACTGTCCTACTTATTTGCTACCACGTTGTGAGGAATGGGTTGCATTGGCTCAGAAAATTCTCATATTTAAGGTTAACAGACATTCATTAATTAATTTGAGCTCTGACAAGCATCCAAAATTAATTAAATTCTTTTATTCCTTAATCAAGTCACTCAACCATTTTCACTTATGCTTGAACTTAATCAGCTTGCAGGACTTAACATAATGAACCTTTTGAGTTGTTCAGGGAATGTAACCATCCTATACTGGATATGGTTACCTAGTTCCAACATCAAACAGTCATACAAGATTGCTACCACCCAAGATACATATATATAAGCTCGACTAGAACTTTTCACTGCATCTCAAAGTGACACACAAATTTGTGTATACTTTTGTACCTTCATGTAGGCATAAAATTACATTGAGCATCAATATCAAGATTCTTTTGATGTCAGATAAAAGAATTGATCTTACTTAAGTCCCATCAATGCGTACCGCACGCATCAGACATATCAAGCAACCAAAATAAGTTGTTTACTATCGCGTATGCTGCAGCCTATACCGACAGTCTATCTTAGGATTATCTCAGCTGTGATGCTGTTTATATCTCGATAAGTCAATCAATCCATACGATCTTCCGTGATCTACTACACACTGTATGATCTCCCTATCATCGAGATAAGAGGATACTTGTGTTTGCGATACATGTTTGTTAATTCAGATAGGAGATGAACATACAACATTGATGATTCCAAGTATATTAACCAATAAACCTTGTAAATAATATACCAATCATAATGCTTTCAATGTATAATCTCATCACATACGCAGTAATAAGCAGCTTATCTTGGTTGCTTGGTATACTGGTGCGTGCGGTACACATTGATGTGTCCTAAGTAAAGATCGATTCCTTTATTTGTGATAAATCCCATTCGAAGTTATTATTTTAGTATTTTATTGGTGTCTTTTACGTTCTTTTGAGTGTTTCTAACCCGTTTCAGGTTATTTTTGTGTTATATTTATCTTTGTTTGCATTGTGTCTTGTATAGTTGTGTTTTGCAGTTTTTAGTTAATTTTCTAGGAAAAAGAGTGAGATTAACCAAGTTTCAAGCCAAAGGAGTGAAAGAGTAAATTTGTTGTATGTTATGCTAGAGCATCAAAGTGATATCACTGGGAGCTAAGAGACTGCACCAGGGGGGACCACTTAGCTGTCACAAAAGCACTTTTACTTTTCAGAGCTATTTCTGGTTTTACAAGTGTCACTCGAATTTTGGTGACAACACACGAGGGCAAAACATGCAGCACACATTTTGTTGGATAAAGTAGGGCAAAACAAAAGAGGATCTCAACACAATTCTTCCCCAACAAGCCACATTTTGGAGAAAGGGGATTTTGGCAGACAGAGCAGAGGTGGAGAAGAAGAGGAACAACAACAACTCAACAAAGTGTTGCTGGTTTTCTTGTATCTCTACTTTATGCTTTTAGTTAATAGAATGAAGGATAGGTGGATTTTAGCTTTTATTATTTATTTTCTTTTTTATTTGAACATGAACTAAGTTCTCAACATTTGGGTTGTAGAAATCTTTTCTAAGCTTGATTATGAGTTAATGGTTGGTTTTGTATGAATCTGAGTTCGATTTGGATTCAGGATTATCTAATCTCTTGATCACGACAATGAGTGGAGATTTATCACCTATTAAAGCCAAAAGGATAGATATGCCTGAATCATGATCAACCATGTTTATTTCATAGGCATATGGAAAAGTGTGGCTTAATGTCAAACCCTTATTCTGTTTTTGTGCATTTGATTATCATATTAGGCATAGACATATGATGTATGATTGGAGAGTGCAGATCTAGTGAAGTGACAACTTGCTAGGCATCTTACGTGTGGTTTTAAGACTTAGAGTTCATGCGATATCTATGCTCTAGCATATAGGACAATGAAAGATTAGAAATCTATAACTCAAGTGTGTCTCTCTTCTCTTGTTACACGTATTAGTGGTTATTTGTGATTAGTTTATGAAGAGAAGGGTTGTTAATCTTGTTCATTTCGGTTTGCTTTTCACTTTACTGTATTGCACTTTTAATTTGAGTATGCATTACCAAACCCATTTTGCAAGCATTATTGTGTGGACGGCTTGATTAAACACTCTCTAGGGTTCGATATCTAGTCTCCTACACTATATTACTTGTTGATTGTGTGTACTTGCGCACAGTTCTGTAGATACCCTGCAGTACAAAAACAATTTGACATTAAAGAAAATATTGATCTTGATGGCTTGACGGAATCCTAAGCCTGATGAAGATACGGAGGTATACACAGATTTGTGTATCACTTTAAGATACTATGGTGGAGAGTCTTTTTTGTACTCGTATATCTATATCTTGGGTGGTAGCAGTTTGTGTATGGTTATCTATAACTGGAACTAGGTAACCATATCCAGTATAGGAAGATGACATTCTCTGAGCAACTCAGAAGGTTCATTATGCTAAAGTCTTGCAGGCTGATTAAGTTATAGCATAAGTGAAAATGTTGAGTGGATTGACTCAGGAATAAAATATGTTAATTAATTTATTGGCTTGATAGAACTTAAATTAGTTAATGAATGTCTATAACCTTAAATATGAGGATATACTGAATCTATGCAACACGTTCATCATTACGTGGTAACAAAGAGGTAGTACAATATTGATTCCCGGGTGGCATGAATCACTATTAATTAATTATGTTCTGGGTTGAATATGAAAATTAATTAATTGATAGACCTTTTCTTATTAGTATACTGGCCTTTGGTCTGGCCCCTGAAAATCTTAAGCCCATTAGAGATCAAAATTCTCCTATAAATATCCCTTAGGTTCTCAAATCACAACATACCACAAGACCATATGTTATTAAGCAGCAAACCAGAGAATTAAGAGCTGCAGTAGGTGACTAATATCTGAAATAGGGACGGAAATTCTGCTTCTCAGCTGGCACGATATGCAGAAGGAATCTTCACCAGATATCCAGACTAGAGCAAGGAATACAAATCAGAAGATCAGATCTAGAGGATATTTTTCTCTTCTCTTCTCTCTATTTTTTAAATTTAATCAATTTAAATTTAGAGATTTAATTCCTTCATCTTGTAGGATTAAATCTTGTTGCGCAAGAAAGAGGATTGAAGATCAAGATCCCTGTGCAACCAGTTCAGAATTTACACTATCGAGGTATTCTTCAAAACTAATCTTTGCATTTCAATAAGAGAATGCTAGGAATATTTATCGACATGACAATTTATTTTAGATATCCAATATTTATTTTGGGTAATGGATTAGCAATTCAGTTTGCAACAATCCCTTCAACAATGAGATGTGTTCTTCTATCTGACTTCAAAAGAACCAGATCTCATGACTTGGTTGAGTCTGAATCCTAACTAAAATTTAGAAGTATGCACATGTGGCGTGTCACTTCGACTTACCATGGTGGAGAGTCTGATTAACATTCTCATATATCTGCATGTTGCGTGACAACGGCTTGTGTAGAACGTTCTGGTAACTAGCTTTAGATAACCATATCCGAGTAATAGGATGGGGACATTCCTCGAGTAACTCAAAGAGGTACATCATGTTAAAGTCTTGCAGGCTGATTAAGTTCAAGCATGAATGACAATATTTTAGTGGTACTACTTAGAGAATAAGAAATTAATTAATTATTGGAAGCTTTTCAGAAGCTCTAATTAATAAATGAATTGTCCGTTAACCTTATGGAGATTCACCAAGTCGATACAACTCGTTCTTCATGATGTGGTAATAAAGGGGTTGGTCATTATTAATTCTCTGGTGGAATGAATTAATATTAATTAATTATGTCTAGGGTTGTTGACAATATAATAAATTAATTTATAGGTCCACTTTATTATTTGTATCTGGTCCCAGGTCTGGCCAATAAATTGCTTAAGGAAGCCCATCAGGGTTTAGAACTCTAATTAGAATCTACTAAGAGCTGCTAACCTCCCGTTTAATCTCTGGACCTCCTTCGGGTTGCGAGAATGTGCAATGCTGATGATTGCTTTAATTTATGCTGGATTAGCTTAGATTTCTCTTTTGGTTACAATGTAGCCCAAGAATTTCCCGAACGCTATTCCAAATGAACATTTAGCTGGGTTAAGCTTCATGTATCTATCAAGGATGTTGAATGCCTCCTAAAGGTGCTACACATGCTCAGTGGCTCTCTTAAACTTGATGAACATGTCATCAACGTAGACCTCCATTGTCTTCCCAATGTGAGGCTCGAACTTCTTGTTCACTAAATATTGGTATGTGGACCCAACATTCTTCAAGCTAAACATCATGGCCTTGTAGAAGTATATCCTTTTGTTTGTCATAAATGTTGAGGTTTGTTTAGTAAGGATATGGGGCCCCGGGAACTCATGATTCAAATAAAGCAGAGAACAATGATAAACAAGATATAGATAGAACCAAAATAGCAAAAAGGATATAAACAAGCAATGATTCGCGACAAATCACTAACAGTAAACCAAAGTGCATAAATACAATGTAATTGAGACAAGAAACTTATTTAAGTGCATAAATACAATGTAATTGAGACAAGAAACTTATTTAAGTGCATAAATACAATGTAATTGAGACAAGAAACTTATTTAAGTGTTACAATGATCCTCTTGATTGTTTGTCATAAATCCTCTTGACCGTTGAGTGGCTCGCTAAAAGTAGCTCTCTTTGAGCCGCTCTTCTGAGAGGACGCTCCTTTTGTCGAGTTGCCTAGTTCAGTGATCTTTGTCAAACTGCTTTCAATGAACTCCTATTTACCTGCGAGTTATCTCTAATTTTGCCAGTCATGGGCCAGCCTGCTGTTTGGCTTTTAGGAATGCGAGTGGGCCTCATTTTAGGCCTCTCTAGTTGGCTCATTTAGTCATACCCCCAACAATAAACATTGTCTTCTCTTGGTCATTGGGGTGTATCTGTATCTGTTGGTATCCAGAGACTTCATCCATGAAACTTAGGAGCTCGTGCCCTGAGGTTACATTCACAATACTATCGATGTGCGGTAGGGGTATGGGTCTACACACACCATGTTTTTCCCATTTTTATTTTTCATGACCACCACATGTGCTAGCCATGTGGGGTATTTCACCTCTCTCACTATTCCTGCATTCATAAGCTTTTGCACCTATTTGTTGATTGATTCACTCTTTGCAGGTGCAAAACACCATCTTCTTTATCGATTGGGTTTACGATTAGGGTCAGCTTGTGGTTTGTGCGTCATGACCTTTGGATCCATCCCAATCATTTTGTGGTCAGACAAGGCAAACATCATTTGTTTTTGTTAAAAGAATTTGACCAGCTCTCTCTCGAGGCCGAGCTCCATGTCGGCTCTTACAAAGGTCAACCTCCTTGGATCTTTGTTGAGGGAGACCTCGTCGAGCTCCTTTACAACCTGCGCCTTAGTCGGTTGTTGTTGATCTAAATGTTCATGCATGCATACAAACTTGAAGCTTGAGTAATATCACTCCCTTGAAGTATTTTTCTTCCCTCTAATGGTTTTCACCCCTCGGCGAGTGGAGAACATGACCACTTGATGACAGGTAGAAGGCAAGACTTTGAGTGTGTGCAAGGTCTTCCTAGTAGCACATTATAGGATAATGAGTAGTTACTAATGTGAAATTGATATCCAAATACTCGCCCCCACAGTAGGTTGGAAGCTTAATGGTACCCTTTGTAAGTTGTCTTTCACCACTAAAGACTATTAAAATCGTGACCTACCCTACTATCTTGTCTTCGAGAATCTTCATATCTCAAAGTGTTCTCAAGAATATGATGTTACCATTGTCATAAGAATCCTCTTGACAAGGCAATTTGAGGTCATCGTTGAGATCACGAGTGCATCGTGTTGTGGATGGTGAAGTCAGGAGACTCTTCGTAGTTGAACTCAATGGGTTCATGTTATGGGTTCTTCCTTGGTATGGTGGATCGAAGATAGAGAGTTCTCCACCTATTTTCTCTAGTTTGTAATGGCTTTGTATACCTTTTTGTAATGTTGATGAACAAAGGTATGAGTGGCTAATACATTTTAGTGATTTTAGATTACATGAGTGTTTTGGAGTAATTTGTCGATGAATTAAACTTCTACATATCTCTTGTAGCATTTTCATTGATTTTTATTCGAATATACGTTGAGCATTTTGGTTGAGCACTAGGTGTTTGATTAATTGACAATTGAGTAGTAGTTTTGAGATATATTTGATTGTCGTGTACGGATCATGCATACGTGTTGAGTTTGACTCTAGGGAGAAGAATTTGCACATCGGTCACTAATTCATTTGCCATTGTGAGTTTCTTTGGCTAGAAGATCGTGAAAATTAATTATTTAGGTGACCTACAACTTGCGCACCGGTACTAAGGGTGATAGCTAGTGTAGAGTGGATTGATTAATGCTAAGGGACTAAACTTGGTTAGTAGGAGTGAACTAGTCACGCCAAGGATCATTCACCTCATTTATCCAAAATCCTAGTTTCTTCTTATTATTTCTACACCGATTGTTGATTACCTAGTTGTTTGATTGAGTAATCGAAGATTGTTGATTTACTCTACCTAGTTCATGATCACTGATTGTGTTCTTCTGTGGATTGTTGACTGGACCTAGTTACGTTGGTTTGTTGTGCATTGTGTTTGGATTTAGTTTTTCTTTAAGTATCTTGCCTAGTTAATTGACAAAATACATTTTCATGTCATGCTTAAATACCGAGAGTCTAAGTAATTGCTAGTATTCATCTTGTAGGCAAAGTGTATTCCTCGAGTTTGATGATTTCTTACTTGTCTATTGATTAAGTGTGTATTTGTTGAAAAATAAATGCACGTCAGTTAGCAATGAAGAAGAGGTCAATATAGATCACCCACATATGGTAAATAAGGACAAGACCGGGGTCGCCATCGACCCCAACCTCGAAAACCTAACAAAAAGAAACTAAATCAACGAGGGGGGCCTCCTACGTTCAGAAACTTTGGGTCCTAATGGATCATCATTAACCATTGATTCTTCCACTGGGGCATGTTGTGAGGGCACCCTATAATCAGTATCAGACATTCTCCGTTCCACTTGGTGAAATAATAATACCCAACATGATACTAATGATGCCAATACAAATTATGCCACTTATGGAGGGTTGGCAGATCAAACCCGGCATCATAGAAGAGGAGCATGGTTCCCAACATGTGACGCCAGTCCACAAGAGCAAGCTAAAATGGAGTGAGGCCATAGGACCTCAGGATCGCACAAAAGAAGGGATGCACGGAGAACCCTACCCCATTCTTCGCGCCAGCTACATAAAAAACCACAAGACCTTCTGCGGAGGCACAACATCGGTCGTCAATATGATGCAAGGTATAGGTACACCTTCCACAGGGAACTACTCCAATCAACTCCCTAGCTTGGTCGGTCTCTACCAAGGGAATGACGATACGATCAGGCCAAATAGCAATGATGACCACCTTCTCAGATTGCTCCTCAATCTCTAACATGCAAAAGGAATCCGAGTTCAACCCCGACGTCAAAGCTAAATCAACACCAGGTTGGTTCATAATCGACCTCCTATAAGACTCCTCCAATCTAATCAACCTCCTCGGGGTTGCTTCCAAGGACTTCAGGACATTAATGTCCAAAATCATCCTGCTACTAGTGGACTCCGACGATGTCTTACAATCTATATGTGAACCTAAAAGCTAGAAAAATATAGCAAAAAGAGGAGACAAAATTGAAAATGCACGAAAGAGGCCTCTAAAACTTGAAAGACATGGCAAAAAGAATGAAACATAAGCAAGGTAAACAAGCATAGCAAAATCCAAAGAAATTAGAGGAAAACTCTAAAGCTGGGGCTCAGAACCCCAAACACACGCTTATGCAAGGCCAAACTGCAATTGATACTACCATACAAAACACAAACATGAAAGGAAACCGAGTCCAAATGCCAGAGTGAACAAAACTGAATCGGCTTGAAAACATGAACCAACACACAAACGAAAGACCTAAAAAGCGAGATACAATAAAACCCTAAAATTAAAATCAAGAACTTAAATTGGGTGCGTACCACATTGAGTCAACACAATGAGCATCAAGAAAAACTAGAAGTCCAGGAAACTGAAGAAAAATGAAAGAAACGCAGGGGGTAAGTATTGACCCCGAATCCACATATAGCTAAAGACCTACACAAAGGAGATCCAAGGGCAAAGAAATGCACACCGACGAGCAAAAATTGGCAAATATCACAATTAAAAGAGACAACCCTACATCCTAGATCACTCGTAGGCAGAAAACAAAAGAAAACTAAGAGACTTCGATTTAGAGCTACACGATCACACCAAAAAATAAGAAATCGGACAAACACACATAGGGATGCAAGAAATGAGCGGTCGCAGCACATAAATAGATATGGACCAAACAAAATCAATCAAATGCAAGCCAAAGAGGAATCTAATGTCATACGGAGAACACACGCAATGACAAATCAAACCCAAAACTAGGCATAAAAAAGTAAAAAACAAGTAAAACACTCACGCGACAAGGGACCACATTCAAGGACTTTGAAACAAGAAATGAATAGAGAAATCGGACTTACCAGAGAGAAAGACGACAACAAATGATGAAAAAACCCACCACAACAACAACAATGGTCGACAATGAAATGCGACACAACCCAGACAGATGAGAACAAATAGAGAAATCACAATAAAAAAGTGGGAGAGAATCACAATATATATATATATATATATATATATATTTATATATCTATATATGTATATAGAGAGAGAGAGAGGAGGGATCATATGATAATAAATAAGTATATTAAAACTAAGAATGAATTTCATCCATTAGATCTAATTAAATTAATGGCTGATATCTAATCAAGCAACAATTAAAATGCAATCAAGCAACATTGCAATCAAGCAACATTGTAAAGGTAATCAAGCGGCTTTATCATTTTATCACGGGAGGAATATTTATCATCGGATCCAATCCCTATATATATATATATAGAGAGAGAGAGAGAGAAATCAGAAGGGATGAATGGGAAAATGAAATTAAAATCACACTTAAAAGCCAAAAAACTATTCGAATTTTGTAACCGCCCCCTTAAAAGTGCTTATTTATGAAACTGTCACTCATTTAGGTGAACAAATATAGCTTGACTTAAACACTCGTGGCCTCGCAACTGACCCAAACTCAGGGTCCATCACCGAACCTAGCCACGGGGTCATTACCAACCCTACACGCCGAAACCAATACCATTGACGCCAAAATCTGCAAACATGAGTGGAGCCTTCCGGCCGCAACTAGTGTAATGAGACCTGTGAGAGCCTAAAATGCCTCCCTAAGATTCATCAGACATGGAGAGATCGCTAAAGTCTGCTCCACAAAACTCCCCGGAGTTATCAAAGTGCATGCCTAAGAGCACCACTCTTACGCAAGAGAACATCTCCCAAAATGTTTCTAGCAAACGCGTGAATTCCAAAACCATGCATAGGCCATCAGGAATGGTTTTCCAACACTAACAGACACCAACATATGCAAATGCTCCCTAGGGTAGCCGCACGAATCGAGTTGACCCCCAGGTCACTTGACCTTCCATATGGATAAACGAACCTCTAGGAACACATCCAAGGCCCTTGGAAAGCCCCCCGGGTATCCCAAGACTCCGCACTTTGATTAAAAGATGATTACGTAGTTTGGTTTTAATCCATTTCTCGAATATGTCCCGAAGCCAAAGAGGCTATTATTGAGGTCAAGCTAGAATCATTCGAGACCAACTTGCGCTCATGAAATAGATTCAAAAGGGATACGACCAATTAACTCACGGCTTAGTCAATCGCATCCCAGAAGCTAAACCAAGCCTTCCCGACGTTGATGTGTGTGTGAAATGGATACTTTATTAATGCATTATTGAGATGATTTCATGCTTATTTTACCCACATATAATAGGTTTTTGTTAGATTTGATGTGCTTTTGAGTTTGTTTGTGTTTGCCTTGTGTAGGTGGACATTTGAACATAAATCCATGAGTTAGAGCACTTTGGGATAGATTTTGACCCAAATTTTGCATCTGTTAAGTGAATCTCACCCAAATGGAACATGGGGAGCTAAAAGGGGTGAGAAAGAGCCAAATTCTAACCCAGAATCGTCTGGGTTCGGTCAAAATCTGCCTCTATAGGATAGATTTTTACCCAGCTCTCCTGATCTCGGTCAAAATATGCTCTACAGAGGTAAATTTTGACCGAGATGATTCTGTCCTGGGTGAAATGATGTGGGGTTTTCTTGAGATTTCTGAGCAGAGGACCATTTCGATCGAAATATGTGAGCAGTTACTTGCTATTTAAAGGGAAAATTGAGTTGGTTAAGAACTTTTGGGAAACTTTGAGTCAAATTAGGCAAAAATTAGGCGATTACTCATTTCCAACCACCTCCAAACTTCTCCAAACACAAAATTGAGGGAGAATCAATGCCGAATCTATCCAACTAGATGCAAATTAAAGAGAACAATGAAGATCCAAGCAAAGAGTTCAACATTTGGGAAAATTTCTCATTCCAATCATATTTTGTAATGGCATATCTTACCTTTGTAATTGAATTGTGCCTAGTTCAAGGTATGAGTAGCTAAATCTATCAAGGATATTGGTTTGAACAATGTAATGAATTTTATGAATTGAATGAATGTTTGTTTACTTTCTCCTAGAGGATTACAACATACTAGAGTTTTTACCTTATTCAAGTGATGTAGGCGTTCACCAATTGCTTGATAAATTGACATCAAAATTGCAGCCTTTAAGCAAATTGAGATGTTGTGAATAGTATGCTTGTAATCAAGTTTTGATCAAATCCTTGTGCAGAGATAGCTTGTAGGTTAATAATCTACGTGCCCTTCAGAGTGAGATAGGATTTATTAACGTGACAGCTTGAGAATCTTATTTCATGAACATCTAGTTCACCGGTACAAAGGGGATTAAATAGAATAGGGTGGATTGATAATTCCTAGGAGAATTAAATATTTTTTTGCAGCATTCAATTGTTCATTGTTGGTTCATTACAACGTTCATGCCAATTTCCTGTTTTCCTCATTTGTAAATCGTGTCATTTGTGAGATTTTAATTGATATAGTTTGGGAGATTACTAACCGGTATTGCAAGTAGGCAAAGGGAGAAAACCTGGATTGATATTATTCTTGGTAGGAGATTTAATTGTTTGTTGATTAAATTTCTGCTTATCAAGTTTTGGCGCCGTTGCCGGGGAACTCAATTAGTAGGTTATTTGCTATTGGTGAAATTGTGTTGGTTGTAGTTCAAGTGTTTGTTTTTTTGTTTGTGAGATTGTTGATTGGAGTTTTTGGACTTGTGTAGGTTGTGTATGATCACATGGTCCAAAACTCGAAGAACAAAAGAGGAAGCAAGGTTTGGAAGAAGTGGAGTCAATATGGAGAACTGAAGAGGAGTTGATATGGAGAGATTGGATGATTTGCAAGGCAAATAAATGAGATGAAACATGTATCAATGAAAGATAAAGACCGCAGAGGCCACTCCTTAGTTTATTCGAGAAGATGTCGGAAGGTAATTACCAATGGCCGGAAGAGGGAAGAGATTACCATACGGTGAGTTTGTAAAGGAATCTAGTGAGAATGACTTGTGGAGAAGCCAATTAGATCTAATGCAAGAAAAACTTAATTTGTTGATGAGGTCAAGTAGAAAGAGTGAGGTGGTGAATGAGAGAATGTGTGAGAAGTATGATGGGATACTTGAGTAGACTCCAATGCAAGTATCGATCATTGACAAGCAAATGAGTGAAACAAATCAAGAGGGGAAAGCTTCAGAGGACACGAAAATAATCCCAAAGATGAGTTATAATGTGATTAATGAAGGCATGGGAGATGAGAATGCAGGCATTGTGACAAAACCTGAGGAGAGAATGGGCATTGTTGTAGAGAAAGAGGTAATGGAAGAGACCCGAGGTGAAAAGACAAGGGGTGTTCAACAAGAAGAGCACAAGAAAAAGGCACCGAGGAGACGATGAAGTTCTTTGAAGGTGTGAAGAAGGGTGATGTTGAGATGCCTTCACCAGATGAAATTCAAAAGTTTCGGCATTGGCAAAACTCATGGAGGAGGAAAGGTTGGACGATAAAGGAGTTGGATTGAGGAGATGTAGTAATCTCGATGGAGTACTTGAAGAGTCATTGGTGAGTGGGACTCGTTTAGATGGTGTTCTGGGTAGCTCAAATGTGTTGAAAACAGTGAAAAGAGAAGTAAAGAGGCCATGGTTGGTTGAAAGAAGCTCGGGAAGTATGTCAATAAATGAGTTGCTTCCGAGTAAGGTGCGAACAAGAGATAAAGGTATATGCAAAATCCACAAGGTTTATGACAATAGATGACCTGGTAAGGTCGTCTAGCTACCGACGTAAACCAAAGCGCTTGTTGGGAGGCAACCCAACCATTTTCTTTATTTTGTTTTAATTTTTGCCTAGATAGATTTCAAATTTGTGTTGTGTAGTAAGAAGAGTCTTTGCTAGGATTTGAGTGGATAGTGGTGTTCATTATGAGTTGTTAATAGTTTGATTTGTCCTTTGGCATGATTATACTATTTGAGGGATGGAGCATGATGAATGAAGTGTCTACGACCAATCTTACTTTCAAACTTAGTCCCTTCGGGCTAAGTTTAGGGGGATATGGACGACTTCCAGTTTATCTTCCTCCTTCATCTTATCTACTTTACCCTTGCATTTAATTCATGTCATGATTTAGTTTTGTTTGGTGATAGAGTTTCCCTTGTTGTTAAATTTGTTGAATTGGATTTCGATTTGGTTGTATAACTTTTGAGATTGGATGTGGATATGATTGGAGACTTTAAAGTTTTTATCTTTTGTGGAATGATTGGATTTGAGGTTTATGGTTATATTTTGAGATATTTGATGTCGTATGTTGATAGTAATTGAGTTGGCTTGTGGAATGTATGGTGGAGCTAGTGGAAAAATGTTTATTTTGTTTGTGACATGGTAATGGTTTGATTGGTGGGAATGTGTGCTTAGATGAGAAGTGTTGAATGAATGATGTTGAGAAATATTTTGATGAGTTTATATTGTGGAAGTAGTTTGGAAAGTGAGCTTATTTTGGTGCATATGATCATGTGTTGAAAGTGATTTATGCTCAATAGGTGGTGTGCTTGTGTTTTGTGTAGTAGGTACAATAGGGCTAACAGGTAACACTTTCTAACGCTTTCTCTTGCCATTTAGATTGCATTTGTTGATTGTATATTAGATGTTGTTTAGGTTTGCGCATGTTTGTGTGTGAGTGTGTGATCTCCTCTTGGCTTGAGATTTACTCTAGATAAACTTGTGGAGTATAATTCCTATTTGAACCGATGATAGGGCGTAATCATTTATATCAAAGCATGTTAAAGTTGAACTTCTGAATTGCTAAGAATTTATATGTGTTAATACTTGAGACTTGACAAAAGCTGTGAGAATTTGAGCTTTGATATTGTCATATCTTTTTTTGTTTGTGAGGGGCGAGATTGAAAGTGAGAAATCTAGAACTTGCATCCGTTCTCTAGCTATTTGTACATGAGTTTTTTACTAGAAAATGATATTAGGCCATTGATTCTTAGTCCTACCTTGCACATTGGGGGTATAAGGTGTTATACTTGACCGTTATTTGCCTTTCATACCGTTATTTCCCGTGATTGAGCTTTAATGGAGAATTTCATTGATATATTCTAGGGAAAAAGTTTAGCGGATGTGTGTATGAGGGTGAATACGGAGGTTGTGAGTGAGGGGTTGGGAATTGATCGGTTTTGTGGTTTGGATCCTGTGTTTGAGGTAAGAAGGAAAAGAAAAGAAAAATTGAGAAAAATGATGCGTTGAAAAGAAAGGAAAAAGGAAAGGATGGAAAGAATAATTGGTGCAAGACAAGAAAAATAAGCACCAACAAAAAAAATTGTGTGGAGAAAGAAAAAGAGAGGAACATGCAAATGGCATGATGAAAAACGAAAGAAAAAATGAAAAGAGTTGGAATATACCTCGGGATTGGTTGATGTTGAGCAATTGCTTAGGGGTTTTGGGATGTCGTTGGAGGTTAGTCACTTTAGCCCAAAACCACCTACCTTTAGTCAACCACGTTATAACAATGAGATAGACCTTTTTATTTTAGAATTGAGTTTGTTGTAGTATAGTGGTGAGATAGGATGCACGCTTATGGATATCAAACTTTATATGTTGTGTTTGAGTGAATTGTCCCTAAACACGAAAGGGAGTGTGTTTTATTGTTCTATCCATTTTGCTGAGAGGTTTGAGTTTGTTATATTAACTATTGCACAAATTAAGGTGATAATGTCGTTTGATTGAGGCATGCTAAGATTGATGTTATAAGCTATGAGGAATTGCACTAAGTAGGGAGATTTCTTTATTTTGTTTTGATTGAGGACAATCAAAGGTTCAAGTTTGGGGGATTATGATATATGTGTGAAACGGCTAATATATTAATGCATTATTGTGATGATTTCATGTTTATTTCACCCACATATCATAGGTTTTTGTTAGATTTGATGTGTTTTCGAGTTTGTTTGAGTTGTGTAGGTGGACATTTGAGCATAAATCCATGAGTTAGAGCTAACTTTGGGATAGATTTTGACCCAGATTTTGCATATGTTAAGTGGATTTCGACCCAAATGGAGCATGGGGAGCTGAAAGGGGTGAGACATAGTCAAATTTCGACCTAGATCCGTTTGGGTTCGGCCAAAATAGTTTCATCTTGGGCAAAATATGTAAGCAATTACTTACTATTTAAAGGGAAAATCAAATTGGTTAAGGACTTTTGGGAAACTTTGAGTCAAATTAGGCGGTTACTCACTTCCAACCACCTCCAAACTTCTCCAAACACAAAATTGAGGGAGAATTAATGCCAAATCTATCCAGTTAGATGCAAATTGAAGAGAAGAGTGAAGATCCAAGCAAAGAGTTCAATATTTGGGGAAATTTATCATTCCAATCATATTCGTAATGGCATCTCTTATTCTTGGAAGGAGATTTAATTGTTTGTTGATTAAATTTCCACTTATCAGGCATACCTGATGACCCCGAATCAGGTTACCAACCGACCCTATGTTCAGGTTCGAATCAACCCCTAGCAGACCAACAGAGAGAATAAGACATTGGAATTCTAGGTCGTTGAACAGGTGCCACATCAGTCCTAACTGACACCGAGATTTTTAGGGTTTGTTCCAAGAAATTCGAGGTCGCGCCTGACCCAGCCTAGGGTTTGGCCCAAATCTTTTGTAACGAGCCTCTCCCTTGGGTCTATAAAATGGAGACCACGAGTCATTTTTGTATCAATTTATCTTATGCTAAATGGTAGTCGAAACACTGTCACATTATGCATTCAATATACTTCATTTATTATCGATTGTTCGCACTAATTGTCGTTTATCTCTCGCATATACTATTTTGTTACTATCGATTATCTATTGCTTCCTAACATTGATTCTAAGGGCTTCAATTCACACAAATTCGAACCTCAATATTTCCCAGGAACTGAAGATCGAGCTCATCCTCTATGGGCATGTGAGGTGCATATTCCAGGACTTGTTGAGACTCTCCATGAAATCTCAAGGACGAACAAGCAACTTTGTCCCTAAACTGTTGGGTTCCATGATCTTCGATTGCATCGATGAAGGAGGAGGTAATTGTTGTTGCTGCTGCAAATATTTGTTTCTTATTCCATGTTGAGATTCACCTTCAACATGGATTCAAGCTTCTCATAAGATGCATCAATTTGCAATTGACTCACCTTCATTTGGTCTATCAAATGCATGATCGCAGGGTCCGAGAGCGCCGATGGACATGGTGGTAGCTAGGGCCGGCAATCTCTAACCCGACACGAACCTAACACGAAAAAAATGGGTTAGGACAACCCATTTTAATTTTCGGGTCAACCCGTCCAATCCATTTAATTTTTGGGTCGGATTCGGGTCAATCTCGGGTTGACACGTGAACCCATTTGACCCACCAATAATATTAATTATTATTATTTATAAAATATAATTAAATAAAATATAGCCTAAAACATAAATTTTTAAATAGTTAACACAATTTTTTAATTTTTAAAATAATTAACACAATTTATTAATTTTTAAATTAATTAATACATTTTTTTATTTTAAAAATAATTAAACAGGTCATTTTGGGTCAGTTTCGGGTCGACACGAAAATAAACAGGTCGGGTTTGGGTTGAGATTTCTAACCCGCAAAAATATACGGGTCAGGTTCGGGTTGGCGTGTCGCTTGTTATTAGCAGGTTGTTGGTCCCAAATCAGAGTCGTCGTGGTGAATAACAAACAACTCACACACGAATGCAGCAGAAGATTAAAGTTTATCTTGCACTTATGTTCTTATAAAAATGTTTAGCTCGAAGTTGTGGTTAGGGTTTCTTACAGATAAATACTCTCGTTGCTAGGTTTCAAATCACAACACACAAACAGTAAGGAATAAAACAGTAAAGAATACACAAGATTTATAGTGGTTCGATCTAAAAGATCTACGTCCACTCCTCAGCAAAACACTTGTAGCAGGCGGTGAACTTTCGAGCCGGCCACCACAAAGCTATCCTCCATTACTTCACTCCTTCTGTCAGCTGCAACTTCGGCCAAGTCAAGGGCGCACCTTCGTAAAACTTGTCCTTTGCTGCTATGGAAGCTTTATAGTTCCTTCTGAACTTTGTCTGGTTTTGCGGCTGTTTCCCGTGATAGTCAATCTCTTTTCAGAGATGTGACTGCTGGATGCTTCCTAGTATGGAAGGTATCCCAATGATTGGATTCTTGAACTAAGTTAAGGAATCTCTTCAATGTAGTGTCAGATATTCAAGTGGGGGACATTACAGTTGTTGAGAGCTTTGAATACGTTCTTTCTCGTACTCTCAACTGACTACTTTCTCACTTTTTGCTTGTCAAAGGAATCTCACAGTGAATGCCTCTTCAAATGTGGTTGAGGTTCCTAAGTTTGTGAGTAATAGAAGCAGTGGTTAAGCCATAGTCGTCTCTCTTGTTTGGACTTCATCTTTTATACCTGGAGATTCAAACTTTGAATCTCCATACCCGCTTGACACAACGGCTTTCTCTGTCCAAAATAGCTTCTTGCTTTTTCGTCCTTTCCGGCGTGTACAGAACCTTGTTACCTACTTCGGGTAAGGCTTTTGTCCTTTGTTGTACCTTCTGTTAGAACGGACAACTTTAGCAAGTGTTTGCTGTATATTTCCTTGCTTAGCATTCTATCGGGAATGCTGGAAATACTCTGCTAAGCCTTTTGATTGCTGAGCTCTTCTTAGCATCCTGCTAAGTCTTTTGTTTGCTGAGCTCTTCTAGCAATCTGCTAAGTACTAGCGAATGCCGACTCCTTCAGCATTCTGCTAACACTTGATATCTTGGCTTCTGATTGCTATAGCTTCTAGCAATCTCCTGAGCATTAGCAATTACTAAGTCCTTTAGTATTTGTCTGCTATCTTCCTACTGTAGTAGCGAATGCTGACTCCTTTAGCATTCCGCTATCTTCATTCTTCTGACTACTAAGCGAATGCTCCTAGCAGTCTCTTATTTTCAGCATATGATTGCTAGCGCCTTAGCAATCAATCTTCTTAGCACTTGACCGCTCACATCTCTAGCAGTCATTCTCGTCTGCTGATGTGTTTAGCAGCTACCATCTGCTGAGAATACTTCTAGCATTTCCGAAGTCGCTTGGAATCTGATTTTCTTCGTTCCATTTGTTGAATCCTTCAGCAATCTTCTCAAGCACGTCCTAATCTATTACAACTCGATATTTTTCCTAAACAGGACATTACATAAGAGTTGCTAGACTATGCTAGAATTCAGCAGTGATCGACCAACTAGCTAAGACTTTTATTCAACAAAATCTTTTACAATTTTGATCCTAAGGGAGGAATTCATGAATAATTCCCAAAAATTTCCCCCTTTTTGGTGTGATCAAAGCTTACTATCACTTGCTGAGTGTAAGACGAAAAATTTCTGAGTTTACAAAAATTTCTATGTATTAGAGCTATTCTAGCAATCTAACTCAGAGTTTATCCAACTTAGTTCTAGCAGGATCGATTTTAATAAAAATTCCCCCTCAACAAGTGCTGGGAAATATTTCTCGAATAAAAACATAAGTAAATACTGCAAGGAATATGCTAGGAATTCTAGCACCCAATTAAACCAGCGAGCATTCACAATCAATCCAAAGACAAATAATCTCAGCATCCACATGCAATTTTTTGTTGACTACACAAAAAGTGTATATCAACTAAGACATGCACGCAAAAATCAGAAGTGGACAATGAGAAATTGTCTAAGTCTGATCCAGTTTCATTCATATGATTTTAGATTTTACAAGTACAAATGAAACCAGAAAAGATAAAAAAGAAATGATACAGAAGATTTGAAATTAAGCTTAAGAATCGGGAGCAGGCTTTTTCTCTTTGTCATTTTCATCAAATTTGTTCATCGTCATCTGCATGAACTTCTCAAGATATGCATTGCTAGCTTCCCTCTCCTTAACTTCTCTTTCTAGCTTTATAGCAATCTTCTCATTCTCCATTTCCAGCATCTTCATCTTGAGCTCCAACTCTTTCTTCTTTAGCTCTTCCAGAGCACTTTTGCGTTCTTCCGCAGCCGCATCAAGTTCTTCTTCTTCTTTCTTCCTTTGCTCTAATTCAGCAAGTCTCCTTTCTTCCCCCTCTTTGAGAGCAGCCAAAAAGGTGGAGGAAAAAGAGTTCACAGTTTGCAACATCTGCTGCTGGGACTCAGCGACTTCATCTTTCAGCACATCCATGTTGGTCTTTGTAGGGTTTTCCCGTGAACCGAATCACCAAAACCAGTTGAACCGAATCGATTTATGGATATTGTGCACAATTACATTTACAATAAAACCTAGCATGCTCCTATGAATTTAATATTCAGAATTGTGGATTGAGGGATTATCGTTATTCCGTCGAGTCTGATCCAATCTTTCGCGTTTGAATTTCCAACTTTAATTCAACCACGCAATACAATTTTTATCCGCGGAAACAGAAATTAGAAATCTAATTTCTAGATAAAAATCGAAAATAAAGAAAGAGAAGAAAAAGAATTATGTTCTCCAGATCAGGTCTTCAGATCTGTATCCCAATGTTGTTCAGATCCACTACTGGTGAGGACTCCGTAGATCTGTAGTTGTGCAAGACCAGAATCGAAATTGTCCTCCCCTGCTCACAAAGTCGTCGCCCCTCTCTCTCTCTGCCCTAGGATTTTGACTGATTTTAATAATCACAAAAGTTGGCTAGGGTTTCCAGAGGGAGTGGTCTATTAATAGGCCCAGGGTTTTATCCCTAATGGGCTACTGGGCTCAATTCAGCATATTTATTTGGGACAGACCTGGGACCTAATGCAAATAATAAAGTGGGCCTATAAAATTAATTAATTCTCGTGTCCACAACTGATAAGCTCATTATTTCACTCACTTATCTATATTATTTTTATACTATTTTATGTAGTTTTATTGAGTTTATATATATATTATGTGCATGAGTCTATATTAGGTGGTATTATGCGCGTTTTGGTGTTTTTGTAGGGTTTTAGGCCAAATTCAATAGAAACCCATTCCAAGAGCAGCAGATGTTCAAAGAAACAGTCACAACTTCTTTCACCGTTGGAATCTGAGCTAATGGAGCATAACATTTGAAAGATCTTTGAGTTAGCTTTCCAACGCAACTGGAATCGGGTCAATCGGAGTTCGGATGAGGAAGTTATGGCCAAAACCGTGAGACCGCGCAGGAGGGCGAAAAGCCGCGTCGACAGACGCCAATCGGAAGCGGTCGACGAAGCAAAAAGTTGAGACTCGGTCGACGTGAATTAGCCACGGTCGACGTGTACATGTCTGCTGGAGCAAAAATCTGATAAAATTTGGATTTATTCATATCTTTAGCCCTAGATTTGATAGGATACACCTCCACCTCTATAAATAACCTTGTAAATTCGATTTTGAGAGAAGAATTCGATTCCCACTCATGTTTTATTCCAGATTTTAGATTTTGAGAGATTCAAAGAGTTTTAGAGTTTATGTTTGAAGATAGAGTTTTGTGGGAAGACATTCCAACCCAAGTTTTTATGCAATTCAGGTTTTATCTTTCTATGATGAATATTACTCTGCATATGTGTAACTAAACTTCTTTTCAGATTCTAGGGTTTCGAACTATCTATGTATACATGTTTTGATTAATTGAATTATTTTCCCTTTCCCTTCGTAGTTTGTGAAATCTGTGCTTGTTCATAATCTTGATCTGTTGGCCACTTATTAGGATTATCTAGTTGATTACTTGAGACGTAACTGTAATAGTTTTCAATCGAAAGAGATTTTCACAATATAATTTGATTTCTTGTCGTAACTGAAGGAGATTAATTGTAGGAATAAATCTGTAGATCTTTTGGAGTTAGTTAATTTATCTTGAGACCGAACGGAGATAGATAATTAATTAATCTACTTTATGAATTGTCAAACAAAGAAGTTCATAATATTTTTCTGATGTTTCACTACGAAGAGGAATTAAATTTGGGAATTAATCAATTGATTCATACATGTCATACTTGATAGGTAGATATCCCTGGAATCTGTGCTTCTCTTATTTGACTTTAAAAGCTTTTTAATTTTCCTGTTTGATTTTCGATAGCAAGTATTGCGATTTCAAAACAACAAAACCTTTTATTTGATTTTCCTAACCAGTATTTTAAGAACGTCTGATTTAGTATTTAGGATTTTTTCGCTGCTTCATTCCCCTGGATCGATAACCTTAGGGTTTACAAATTTATTTGCCACTATTTCTATAATTAATCTGTAGAAATTACAGTGATCAACAACCCAGGACATAATTAATTAATTAATATTAATTCTTTTTCACCACAGAATTAATAATGACCTACCCCTTTATTACCACGTTATGAGAACGGGCTGCATTAATTGAGAATCCCCATATTTAAGGTTACCAGACATTCATTAATTAATCGGAGCCTCTAACAAGCTCTAACTACAATTAATTAAAATCTTATAATTCCTGAGCAGTACCACTCAATCCTTATCTTTCGTGCCTGAACTTAATCAGCCTGCAGGACTTTGGCACGATGAATGTTATTAAGCTCCTCAGGGAATGTCCCCATCCTATTACTCGGATATGGTTTCCTAAACCCAGTCTCAGGTGGTACTACACGAATTGTTGTTACCCAAGATTCCTATATACGAGCACGTTACTTAGGCTCTCCACCATGGCAAGTCAAAGCAACAGTCAACCCGTGCAAACCCCTGAACCTTCGTTAGGGTTTGGACTCAATCAATATAACGAGATCTTATATTCGATGATGTCAGACAGTTGCGGTCCATCAATACGCCATCCCTGCGTACCAGCATGTCAAGTAACCAAGAGAGACTACTTATTCCGACAATGCCGCAGCCATCCGGACAGGCGTATCCTCATACGCTATCTTGGTTGTGATCAGGTTTATGTCTCACTAGGTCAAGTGATCATACTGTCTTTTGCGATCTACAACACGCCGTATGATCGTCCCTATCGGTGAAACAAGAGGATACCATTGTTCATACTTGTAAGATTGTTAACCGATAGGAGAAATAAACCATTGTATACTCATTATAATAAATGCTTTCAGTATACAAAACCCATCAATCTCCCACTTATACTCAAAGCATAACTAAGATATTACAGAGTATACAGTCTGTCTATCTAGCCTGCTATCACTTTAACCACTGTCAGTGGTCGGCATCCACCTCAGACCCAGCTCATGAATATGTCTTTCGTAAACTTTCTACGGCAAGTTCTTTGTAAATGGATCAGCAAGGTTGTCCTTAGTGTCAATCTTCTTGATCAGCACATCACCTCTCGATATGATTTCTCGTATGATATGGTACTTTCTCTCTATGTGTTTGCTTGCCCAGTGAGACCGCGGTTCCTTTGAGTTTGCCACTGCACCAGAGTTATCACAATAAATTGTGATGCTCCTCAGTAAACTCGGGATCACGCCCAACTCTAAAAGGTAGTTCCTGAGCCATACCCCCTCTTTCGAGGTATCGGAGGAGGCGACATATTCCGCCTCCATGGTGGAGTCAACAATGCATTTCTGCTTTGAGCTCCTCCAAGATACAGCTCCACCTCCCAGGGTAAACACATATCCTGAGGTCAATTTCTTCTCATCCTGATCCCCTAGGAAATCCGAGTCTGTATAACCCACAGGGCACAAATCCTCACTTTGATAAACTAGGCAGAAATTCCTAGTTCTTTTCAAGTACTTGAGCATGTGCTTTACAGCAGTCCAGTGCGCCTGTCCAGGGTTAGACTGATATCTTGCTACCACGCCAACGACATAACAGATATCTGGCCTGGTACACAGCATTGCATACATGAGGCTCCCCACCGCCGAAGCGTATGGTACAAGACTCATCTCATCTTTCTCCCGCTGTGTCTGAGGACACTGCCCACTAGAAAGATGAACGCCATGTCTGAAAGGTAGCAAGCCTTTCTTGGCGAGTTGCATGCTGAACCGGGCTATCACAGTATCCACATAGGATGCCTGGGATAAGCTCAACATTCTTCTCTTACGATTTCGTAAGACCTTAATCCCAAGAATGTGCCAGCTTCTCCCAGATCCTTCATTTGGAATTGTTCGGATAACCAAACCTTGATTTCTGACATCACTCCCTCATTGTTTCCAAATAGGAGTATGTCATCAACGTAAAGTGCAAGGAAAACCATGCTCCCACTGACACAAAGTCGGTAAACACAACTCTCGTTTTCCAACTGTGCAAATCCATAGGATTTAATCACATCGTTGAAACGTAAGTTCAATGACCTTGAAGCTTGCTTTAGTCCATACATGGACTTCCTAAGCTTCCAGACAAGATGTTCTTCGCCCTTGCGTATGTAACCCTCGGGTTGTTGCATATAGATGTCCCAACCTTCTTCATGGTAACCGTTTAGAAAAGCGGTTTTGACATCCATCTGCCAGATCTCGAGGTCCATATGCGCAGCTATGGCAAGGAGTATCCAGATGGATTTGAGCATGGCTACGGGTGAAAAGGTTTCGTCATAGTCAATGCCCTCTTTCTGACTATAACCCTTTGCCACCAGCCTGGCTTTAAAAGCCATGATCTTTCCATCCACCCCTTTCTTTCTCTTGTATGCCCATTTGCACCCTATGGCCTTAAAGCCATCTGGCAAATCAGTTTTCTGGTATACATCCATAGCAGTTATGGATTCAATTTCAGAATCCATGGCAACACGCCATTTGGCAACATCCTTGTCCTGCACTGCCTCTTCGTATGTCAGTGGGTCAGAGTCCTCATGTCCGTCTTCCGGGCTCAAGTCCGAAGACTCACCCACGAACATGTAGCTTTCTGGCTGGAAAATAACTCTCCCACTACGATGAGGCATTGGTGTCATGTCAGTAGTAGGTGCAGTAACTTGTGGTCCTGCACCTTGCACTGAAGAACATGTCTATGGTGCTGTACCTCTCACAGGTGCACCCACATCTACACGTTCCCCTTCTCTTGGAATCACATTCTCATTCTCAATTTCTTGAAGAACGATATCACTCCTTGACCTGTGATTACTCACATACTCGTCCTCCAAGAATCTAGCGTTGGTGCTAACAACGACTCTTTGACTCTCAGGATAGTAAAAGTAACCACCTTTCGTTTGCCTGGGATACCCTATGAACAACATTACTTTTGACCTGCTTTCTAACTTATCAGGTTCCTTCGACAGTACGTGTGCCGGACAGCCCCATACTCTAAACTTGCACAAACTCGGTTTGCAACCAAGGAAGAGCTCAGAAGGCGTCTTAGGAACTGATTTAGAAGGCACCACATTTAGCACGTAAGCTGCTGTTTCCAATGCGTAGCCCCAAAACGAAATTGGTAAGTTTGCATAACTCATCATTGATCTTACCATCTCTAGAAGAGTCCTATTTCTTTTTTCAGCTACACAGTTTTGCTGGGGAGTACCCGGTGCAGTCCACTGGGATGTAATCCTGTTTTCTAACAAATACTGCAGGAACTCATTACCGAGGTATTCGCCACCGCGGTCAGATCGCAGTGACTTGATAGTTTTCCCGACCTTTTTTTCTACCTCAGCCTTGAACTCTTTGAATTTCTCAAAGTATTCAGACTTGTAGCGAAGCAGGTAAACTTATCCGTACCTTGAGTAATTGTCAATGAAAGTGATGAAGTACTCATACCCTCCACAAGCCTGCGTGGACATCGGTCCACATAAGTCAGAATGGATCAATTCCAACACTTCCTCTGCTCGAGACTGACTAGCCTTGAAAGGCCTAGTTGACATCTTGCCCTCGATGCAGGATTCGCAGACTTGATAAGGTACAGCCTGGACTAAGTCCAATGTACCGTCATCTGCAGGTCTCTGAATCCGCTTCAAGCTGATGTGACCAAGTCTCGAGTGCCAGAGATATGTAAGATCCTCATAAGAAGAAGTAAGTTTTCTCTTTCTAGGATTATCAATTACGGATGAATTACATGCAATACTTGCAGAAGATTTATGATTACAGTTAACAACATAGAATGAATTATTCAGCATCCCACGACACATAACACCGTTATTACAAATGATAGAAACACTACTATAAAAAATAACTGAATATCCATCAACATAAAGTTTGGAAACTGAAATAAGGTTTCGCCAAAAATCCGGCACGTACAAAACATCTCTCAAAGTTAAAACAGAATCATCAAAGTACAAGGTGAAATCTCCAATGGCAGCTGCACTCACTTGTGCTGCGTTGCCCATTGGGATGGTAACCTCGTCATTCTTTAGCACCCTCCTCGGTGTGAACCCCTGCAAAATGTAACAAACATGATCAGTAGCTCCAGTATCCACTACCCACGAATGAGTAGAAACCAATGCTAAACATGTTTTCATTACAAATGCAAATGACGTACATTGTCCTTTAGCATTCGGACAATCCACCTTTCCGCATCCAGCACACCTCTTCTTCTTTGGAGTGACTTTAACCCTCTTCACCTTCCTTGACTTGCTTTCACTGACTGCTTTCCTGAGCTTGCTTTCAGCACCGTCATCTCCAACCATAGAGGTTGTCGAACCAGTACTAGAAGCAGTCAGAACAGGCATCCGTGCTCGCATGGAAGATCGCTCCACCACAAGGTCCTCAAGTAGCTCATGCAGAGCATACTCTCCCCTTGCAGCAGCAACTACCTTAAAGTCATAAAAGGAGTCCGGAAAAGAGTTCAGGATGATATCAATCTCGCCTTGCGCACTGATATTACCACCCCGCACAGTGAACTGTTTCATGAGATCAATCATAGACATCATGTGCTCTGTCACCGAACTATCTTCAACCATCTTCTTGCACACAAGATCATGTACAAATTTATAGTTAATAGTTCGCTCCACGTTGCCATAGGCTGTCGAGAGTTCCTTCCATATCTCTCCAGCCCTTTCGAGGTACTCATACTTGTGCCTCAATTCTCTAGACAGGGAACCCGTGATGAGCCAGAAGGCGAGCTCATCAGCATCCTCCCATCTTTCATAAAATTCAAGCTCAAGTTTGCAGACCTTATAACGAATATGCAACAATGGATCCATGAAAAGAACGTATGCTTGGTTTTTCAGATAAAGGATGTGTTTGATGCAAAAACTCCATTCAGGGAAGTTTGGACCAGTTAGAGGATTGAGAGCAAGTAAATGATCGACAGTAGACATAGACATATCTGAAACAATAAAGAATCTTAAATAAGAACATACACGTAGAACTTCGAAAACAAATGCATTGAAAACCTTTTAATAAATCAAATACAAATGTTTTTCACTAATTGCCCAAGAGTTCCCACCGCAAGCTACACTTGTAGACGTTTACGATGTCACCCTCAACCAGAACTGCGGGTTTTAAGCCCCATTCCATTTAATTTCACTACCGTGTCAGGATGCTTTTGACACTAGAAATTAATAATTAGTGAAAACCTTAGACCAAGCCATCTCTCAAGAACAGGGATGCAATTCTTGCATTATATTCTAAGATGCTTCTAAGCCATTAACCACAAATTTAACTCCGGCCAAAAGAAACAGTTTAGCTTGGCACGTAACCATACCGCACAACCCTTAAAGCTTTTGTTATCTATAATTTAAATCAATCCTAGAATACTTGTGAAAGAGATCTACGCAAGCTACACTCGTAGACGTTTACGCAAAATTCTCCCACTATTCACATGCTTTAAATTGTTTGTCTAGAAATCCCAACAACCGTACCCATGCACCTCTAGGAACTAGCTTGCTACACTCGTAGATGTTTACTAGAACGAGAGATACACTTACAGCATAGGACCGCTTTGTGGAGGTCTATTGATTTTAATTAAAAAAATCTGCTTAGAATTTTTCTTTAAAAGGTTTCTTATATGCGCACACATAATTTCTTTGTTATTATATTTTCCAAATTTTTGCATATAATTAAACAAGCCCGAAAATTCCCAAAATATAATCCAACAAAAGAAATTAATCACATAAGCATGCTTGGAAAGCTGTAAATAATAAAAGCGATAAAACATGCTTTTCTTATTATCTACACATGCTTAATTGCGCACATAAATAAAACACATATCATACGAGGACAATTAAGGCAAACAAAAATTCCTCGTGGCCCAACGAAATAGGAAAAAACAAATCATATCTATTACAATTTGAAATCTGAATCTATTTGGATAGATACAAATCTTCTCAAATATTCTAGGGCCTCCAAATCTTTATCCACCAAATCTTTTGGGGTTTAGGCCTTTGTGATCTGATGATTTGCCCTAACCCTAATGCAAACCCTAGGGCTTACACAGGATTGCACAGACCACCAAAACACGAGCCACCGCAATGGGACAACAGCCGCCGATGACAGCACAACCGTCGTCGCCAACGCCACCGCCGCACGCGCCCAGCGCGCGCTCGCGCGCACGCATCACGCGATCGTGGCCCTCGACCGCCGTCCGGCGTGCGTAGGCTGCACGCCCGCCGTCGCCCGCTGCCGCCCTGCCCACGCCGCTGCGCTTCCACGCGCCGTCGCCTGCTGTCACCGGCCCTGCGTCGGCTCCGTCTTCATTCTTCATCTCAAGGCTCTTGGCTTCTCGCTCTTCTTGCTCTCTGACAGCAGCCATTCTGGCCAGCAGCCTTTCCGTTTTGATAGCTTCATATTCTGCTTAGAGTCTATGATATTCATCAGCTGCTCGTGTTTGACGCTTTGATAACTCAATCCTGGCATCAGAGTAGCCATTAGGAGCAAAAGAAGATTTCGGCAAAGATTTGGAATTAGAGAACAACCAATGAGCTCGAATTGCTTGCAGCCTTGCAATCACTTGCTTGTCAGAGTACTACTTCGTTCCGGCCACTTGATCTATCCAGTCATTGGCCCATTTCTCCTCTTTCCTCCAGAAATTTAAGCCTTTAGTGGTGATGACTAACATCCTTTCTTCAAAGCACAACTGATACATCATGCAGTCAAACTTCTTCCACATCCGGAACTCATCAGCCAACAACTTCCCTTCTGAGGTGGTTGATAAGATCGTTTTTCTACTCTCTTATCGCATTGTTTTTCCTTTATTGTATGCATTTTAGTACATTTTCTTGAATAAACTGAGCATTAGTGCATATTAGAGGGTATTATGCTTGCCATGGTGAGATTTTACAGGTTTTA
>JAPKLW010000143.1:587826-605882 GCA_026898455.1 Plectranthus barbatus
TGAAAATCGATAATAGGAAGTTAGGGTTTAATACTTTTGATTATCTGCCTGACCAAGAAGATTTCAATTGTAGGAAAATCTAGATCTTTATGAAATTGATTAATTGGTGTATTTTGAGACCGAGAGGAGATAGATCACTAATTAGTAATTTAGGTTTTAATTTCCCGACCAAGGAATTAATTCCACAATAAAAGGTTTTCCACCAAAATTGTGTTTTGTGGGTTTGAATATTTATTTCTTGCATGCTGATCAGTTTGGTAGATTTCCCTAGAATCTGTGCTTTTTCATATTTGAATTTCTTTCTTTAAATTAATTGTTTTGAAAACCCAAAACCCTTTTGAATTGATTTGCCCAAACAAAAGCTTTGAAAACTATATCCAGTATATGATTTCCCTTCGTTGTACTATCCTTGTGGGATCGACCAACCCCTGGGTTGTTTATAAATTTATTTGCCCTTTGCTATAATTTGTATGCAGATTTAGCATCGATCAGTGGTCTCATCAAGCTCAGCATAGAAAACATTGGTTATGTCTCTTTCAACTTCAGCTAAAACGAATTCTTCTATCTCTGAAAGCATAGGAAATAGATCAGAATTTACCTCCTCCTCGAGGTAGACCGGTGCACACCATTGAGCGATCCTTCGCAACTTGAATCGGCACCCTGGCAGTCCATTAAAAGGTACTCGAAGAGATTCATTGACGCCAGTCGGAATCTTCCTCAGGAGTCTGGCATCGTAAATATCTTCAGATTCTCCTTCAGAATCGGAATCAGAAAAACAAGATGCTAAGAAGCTTGGATCTTGTTTAACATACCCCTCTGACCTTGCCTCAGCAGGATTATCGGTGCTAGGCCTCGCCTCAGCAGGAATCTCCGTGCTAGGCCTCTCCTCAACATTTGCCTCTTCAGCTCTAGCAGATGTGCTAGCATAGGGCTCAACATTCCATCCTGAGCCAGAAGCTTCATCGAATACAACCTCCTCATCACTGTTGTCTCCTCCTTGCGCGTCAGCAGGCTCCTTTATCAAGACTCCTCCTTGATCATGAGGGCGATCTGGAGCATCAAAAGCTCCGGTCTCCATTAACTTCTCAAAGTCCTGATCGGCCAGGGCCTCTTGCTCAAGCACGATCTCTTCTGCTACCACAGGGGTTAGAGTGGGAACATCAGGAACCACCTTTTCCTTCCCTTTCTTAGCAGCAACAACAGCTAGCCTTCGGGCTTCTTCAGCTGCTCGAGCTATCAATGCAGTAGCTTCCCTGACTGCTAGCTGATCAGTAGCCGCCTTCTTAGCAGCACGCTCATCAGCAGTCTGCTTAACTTGTTCAAAATTGTGATCTCTCGCTTCGAAGGTGAGTTTTTCCATCTCCTTCTTATGCTTCTTTTTCTCTTGCTCCTTAATCTTTGCTTTCCTCTTCAACTTCTTCTCTCTTACTCCTTGTAATCTTTCTTCAAGAGATTTAGAAGAGAGAGGAGTGTCTTGTGCTTGCTTCTCAGCAGCCTCTTAATCAGCGGCTGTCTTCTCAGCCTTTTCCTTCTCAGAGGTCCTAACAAGCCTCCTTGTTGTCTGCCTCTTCGGTTTCTTAGGAGAGGCAACATCTGACCTCTTTCTTTTGGGTATTTCCACCGCAATCTGACCCAAAATTAGAGCTGGGCAGATCTCCAAGCTTCTCGATATCCTCTAGATTCTGAAAGCATTGCTCGGTCTCAGCAGCTTTCTGGGCTGCTGCTATCTCATCAGGAGTTATAACAGCTGCTGCTAACTCGGAAGGATGAGGTTCTTCCGGAGAAGTAGGAATCTTCTTGTCAACGTTTGACTTACCCTTTAGTATGATTGGTCGGGTAGGATCGATAGGGGCTGGTGCCTTCTTCGTCTGCGGGATGAAGTCCGTAGGAAGAAGCTTCTCTCCTTTGTCAAGCCTTTTCTTATGGAAGAACATCTCGATAAACTTGCATATTTTCAATTAAAAATTCACGTTAGAAGTGAATACCCCTTTCTCCTTGATCCTCTTTTTCTTCTTGGCATGCTCCAACCATCGCCCATAGAAGAATTCCGCCCAATTACCTTCCACTTTATCCACCAACGCCATCATTACTGCATACTTCTTCGCCGACAGTTCAGAGTATGAACCAGCATCACACTGGAACATCTTGATTACCAGTTCAGCAAGAGTCTTGTACTCATCCTTGAATTGGTTGATTGGGGTAGCAACCTTGAAGGTGATTGGCTTTCCCTTCCGATCTTTCACCAATTCTGGCTTCTTCCAGGCTTTCCATCTCTTCTCCATTTCCGCTAGATCGTTCACCATGTACGTAGCAATACGTGTGCCTTTGTTGGGAAGCTCAAACTTAGCAGCAAGAATGTCAGCATTCACCTCCAAAATTGTGCCAAACACCGAAGTCTTGAAGGACTTCTGGTTGTCCTCTGCGACGACGGCACGCGCGTAGAACTCAAAAACCATGTGTGGGTGGAACCACAAAGGTTCTGCTGACAAGTAGTGAAGTTCTCCTGCCTTGGCTAGGACTTCCATTATCCATTCTGGAAATTGAAGCGCAGCAAGAAGAGTGTACAAGATGCGGTCCTTCATAATTTGCGCTGCCCTCCTCTGATTATTGGATAAGCCGGACATCTCCTTCTTCCTGGCTAACGTATCAAGTTGGTCGTATGGGATGTCATCCTCTACATCTTCTTTCTTGACTATCCCTGTATACTCCGGTGCCCACCGCTCGTGGAGGGTTACATCGATAGTGCGGGAATGGATAGGGAGTCCGGATTCCGTAGAGGAATCGGATGTATCGGTGTGTGTATGGGAATCAGATTGTTGAGGAGATTAAGGATTAGTAGACATATTGAAGGATTTTCTAAGTTGGGAGAATTTGGGAGTGTTTGGGAGACGTAGAAATTCTAGGGATTCAGATACTCAAAGTGTAGAAGTTTAAATGATGAACAAAGTGAGATGTTTATACCTTCTGAGTAATGATCCGATGGCTGGGGAAATGCCTGTTCAAATCCAATCAACGGTTCAGAGATGGCGAGACCTTTCGTATGGTAGCCCATGCCCCAAAAACTCGAGTGCTTTTGACGTGTCGCCTCCTGGTTTGACGCAGCCAGTTGCACACATTAAATGCAGCGTGTCGGACACATCATTTCAAATTCAAATCTTTCCCGCTTTGACTTCTGGAGACTGCTATGGACTTGGACTCAACAATCTGCTAGCATTGGGAATCCTTAGCAAACATATAACCCGCTGAGAGCTTTGACCCAGCATTCAGGTACTAGCATACGAATCTTCTAGTATTCAAATATTCTAGCACTCTCATATTGTCTGCTGAGAGCTTGGACTCAGCAAACATTTCTCAGCAACTATCTGATCCACTTATTGCTATTTGCCGAATATTATAATATAGCAATCTGATGAAATGTTGAGAGCTTGGACTCAGCATTCCTCGGCTTTGCTTAGCATCCGAATCTTAGCAACAAAATTCAACAAAATGAAAATGTAAGCTAGGATACGTTTATCTCCGTCTTCTCCAGTAATCTAAGAAAACCCGAAAGAATGAGAGTTTGAGCTCATTCATCTACACCGTCTTCTAGCTCCATGAGGCCTAACTTTAAATAGAGTTCTTTAAATCGGGCCTCAGCAAACAGCTTCGTGAGGTTATCGGCTACCTGATCTTCAGTGCATATGTATTGAACATCAATATCCCTCTTCTCCTGATGATCTCTAATAAAATGGTGTCGGATATCAATATGCTTTGTCCTAGAATGATGAACGGGGTTCTTCGTTATGCACATAGAACTATTGTTGTCACAGTAGATCGGCACACATTCAGGAGGAATGTCATAATCTAGCAATTGCTGCCGAATCCACAAGACTTGAGCACAACAACTAGCGGCTGCTACGTATTCAGCTTCAGTAGTAGGTGTAGCCACTGAGTGCTGCTTCTTGCTAAACCAACTAATCAGCTTATGTCCAAGGAATTGGCATGTCCCGCTGGTGCTCTTTCGATCAATCTTGCATCCCCTGAAGTCTGAATCGGAATATCCACTGAGTGGAATTCCATCATGCCTTGGGTACCAAATTCCTAGACCCTCTGTACACTTGAGGTATCGAATAATTCTCTTAGCAAGATCCAAATGTGACTTCTTTGGATTTGCTTGGTATCTCGCGCATACACCGATAGAATAAGAAATATCTGGTCTGCTAGCTGTTAAGTAAAGCTAAGATCCGATGATACCTCTATATAATGTAGGATTCACAGGTTCTCCTCCTTCATCGAGGCTTATCTAGTAGCTTGTGCTTATTGGAATCCTTAAGCTCTTCGTCTTTTCTGGACAATACTTAGCAATAAGATCGCGAGTGTACTTTCTCTGGTGAATGAAGATTCGATAACTCGATTGTTGGACTTGCAATCCGAGAAAGTAGGACATCTTTCCCATCATACTCATTTGGAAGTTACTTTGCCTCAGCTCTGAAAACTTATCACATAAGCTTTGATTCTTAGAGCCAAAGATAATGTCATCGACATATATCTGCACAAGTAAGATACTTCCTTCATCCTTGATGCGAAAGAGAGTCTGATTGATTTTCCCTTTCTTGAAATCATTGTCTAGCAAAAACTTTGACAATGTTCCATACCATGCCCTCGGTGCCTGCTTCAAACCATATAAGGCTTTCCTTATGCTGTAAACTTGGTTTCCTTGCTCGAAGCCTGGTGGTTGCTCAACGTACACCTCTTCCTTGAGCTCACCATTCAGAAAGGCACTCTTCATGTCCATCTGCATCACAGAGAACTCATGATGTGCAGCATATGCAAGGAATAATCTTATTGCTTCCAGTCGGGCTACTGGAGTAAACGTCTCATCGTAATCAATTCCTTAGCATTGTCTATAGCCTTTAGCAACGAGACGTGCTTTGTTTTGACGACCATTCCCGTTTCATCCTTCTTGTTCTTGAAGACCCACTTGGTTCCAATAACACTTTGATGTTCGGGTCTATCAACAAGATCCCACACATGATTGCGCGTGAACTCAGCAAGCTCCTCCTGCATAGCGTTCACCCAATCTGGAGATTGTAAAGCATCTTCAACCTTCGTAGGCTCATCTTGTGATAAGTAGCATGTTAGCATCGCATTACCTTGTCGCGTCCTGATTGGATCATTGACGTCATCAATGATAGCATCTAAAGGATGAGCACGTAGCCATAAAGGTTTGGGATTGGTGGTTGCCGGGGTTGCATTGCTAGCATCGTGTGCTGGAATGTCGTCTGCTACAACATCCTCCTCAGCATCCACTTGAGGTTCAGCATTGGGTATCTCAACATTCGGAACATCAGCTTCGGGAATCTCAGCAACCGAATCCTCAGCAGCTGGATTCTCAGCAACTGGGACTTCAGCATCCAAATGCTCAGCAACTTCCTTGGCGATCTCCTCAGCAACGCCCAATTCTTTTTCAGCATCGCGTCTTGGACTTGGGATTTCTTCATCTTCTTCATCAATCGATCCTAGAATCTCCAAATTATCATTAAGATAAATTGGTGGGGTGGCCTCAGCATGATCATTAGCATCATCGGCCTGGTCAGCAGTCTGGTCACCTGCTGAGTGCGTCTGGATTAGATTACAGTCACTCATAGACTTAGTCGGGTCAATCATTATATTTTTGAAAGAATTCAACATCGATAGACCATGGACATCATTAGCCTCATTATTGCTATCCTCTTTCTCTCTTATAACTCTGCGCACTAAGGTAGACTCATAAAAAATAACATTGCATGTTATTTCCACAACTTGAGTCGTCTTGTTTAACACTCTATAGCCTTTGTAAGATGGATGTCCATATCCCAGGAACACACCTTCATCAGACTTAGGCGAAAAAGTGTTAAGCTTCCACTTCCCATTGTTATGAATATAACATGTCGAACCAAAATCAAGAAGATGAGTAATAGAAGGCTGACGACCATTGTACACTTCATAAAGAGTCTTATTGAATCTGCCATTGATTGCGCTCCTATTCTGTGTTTAGCAAGCTATCATGACTGCTTCGCCCCAATACTTTCCACTTAGACCGGAATCGGCTAGCATTGACCGCACTGCTTCTTTCAAGGTCTTGTTCCTTCTTTCTGCTAGACCGTTCTGCTGGGGAGTCCTAGCAGTGGATTTCTCATGCCCGATACTAGCTTCGGCGCAAAAATCGATCAAAGTCCCATTGCAAAATTCAGACCCGTTGTCCGATCTAATCCTCTTAACAGTAACCTCTTTGCTATTCTGCTCCTTGAGGATCAGCTCTGGAAGGATGAGCTTGACTTCGTCTTTGGTTCTCCGCAACCGAACCCATGTATACCTGGAAAAATCATCAACAACCACAAGTGTGTAAACCTTTTTACTTACAGTGGCTGGAGTGACTGGGCCAAATAAATCCATGTGCAAGAGCTCTAGGATTCTATCTGAAGTGGCCTTTTTCGGGTTTGATCTGAAGGATGCCTTGGTCTGCTTCCCTTGCTGGCAATTGCACACACCTTCCTTGCGGAAGGTCTCAGCATGCAATCCCTCAACAAGCTTGTGCTTGGCTAGGTGGTTGATGGTCTTGAAATTCAGGTGGGTCAACCTCTTATGCCATAGCCAATTGGTTTCTTCCCTGTTCAATGCTACAAAACAAGAATGTTGCTGGACACTTTGCGGATGCCTCTAAGTTTTACTTCACCTATAACATTGTCAGTAATTGAACAACCAGTATTAACGAAAGAAACGGTGTACCCATTTTCGAATAGCTGGCTTATACTTAGCAGGTTGTGTTTGAGATTGGAGACGAGTGCAACGTTGATAATCCTTAGTCCATTTTGCTCTATGCATCCTCTCCCAATCACTCTGTCTTTGTTGTTATCACCAAACATGATTGTGGGGCCATAAGTTCTTTGAATATCTGAGAATAACTCTTCATCCCCCGTCATGTGCGTTGAACAACCACTATCTAGGATCCACTCATTTGATATACTTGATGCCTTAGCTCTTGGATCCTGATCCTGCAAAAATCAAGCATTTTGTTTAGGTAACCGCTTCGAATCGGGTCCTGCAGGATTAGCATGGGTCATGGTTCCTTTTGGAACCCACATCTTCGTGATCTTCAAGATTTTCTTCTTAATATCACTCTTCACAACCTTCTCAACCTTTGGACAAGCATGCTTTGCATAATTAGATCGAGGTGGAGTTGTGTGCTTAGCCTTCATAGTCCTTTGAATAGAAAATGGTTTGGACTCAGGCCTCACATAAGTGTTCCTCCTATGTGGTGTGTAATTAGGGTACTGTGGTCTTACAACATGGTATGCTACCTGCTTGCCCCTTTGAGAGGTAGGATGTGCTTTCCTGGCATTGGGAACATAATGCTCAGCACTTATCCTAGGCACTGCTGAGGATGGCCTAGCAGGCATTCTTTGAGTACTCTGCTGAGCTCCAGCAGATGCATGCTTAGCAGGCATCCGCTGGGTACTCTGCTGCGATCCAAGATATTTGCTCTGCTTATGCCAATCCCTCTACTGAGCATTTGAGGTCTCAGCAGTTGCCTTACCCTTTGCTTTCTCTGTAGCATTTAACTTTCCAGCAGAAACAAATGAGATCGTTCTCTGCTTAGAAAATTTAGCATTACCGCTTAAAGCCTTCCTAGAGGTTTCACCTATGGCTTTAACACAACCAAGCCCCAGCCCAGATTTATCTGAGTGATGTCTCTGCTGGCTAACAATGGCATTAAGAACTGCCTTGCTGGATGTGTATGCACAGATGCAATCCTCCTTAGGTTTACTCTTCAAAGTGACATTCTCCTTTTCAAGATTTTGAAATTTTTCAGAAAGGTTGGAGTAGTCAGCTTTGAGTTTTAAAAGATCCTCACTAGCAGACCTCAGTCTTTCGACTTCCTCGGTCAGAGATGTGACTTTGCTTTTGAGTGAGGTGTTCTCTCCCACAATAGCATTCTTTATCTCGTACATTTTTTAAAATTCAAAAGAATGCTTCGTGAGATAATCATCATCGGAATCTAGAAAGGATTCCTCCAATTCATGCATGATTGCTAAACTAGAAATGCTAGTAGATTGTACCTCATGCGCATCGACTGTAGAGCCGATTCAGCACTCTGCTCAGCATCAGCAAACTGATCTTCAACAATATTGGCCATCAAAACCAGCATGGCTTCCTCATCATCTTCCTCTGAGGAATAATACTCCTCTTCATTATCAGGAATGTCTAGCACTTCGGTCCTAGTCAGCAATGCTCTGGTGACCGCTCGGACAGCTCTTCTCTCAAACCTTTGTTTGAGGCACTCTCTTCGTCCTGACTTACCCGTGGACATTCATGCTTAAGATGATCTGAAGAATTACATTCAAAGCATGTCCTTGGCTTTCTCTTTGTGAAACGAGAGGATGATGAAATAAGCTTGGCTTCCTTTGCTTCTTTCTCAGCTTTGGCTTCTAACATCAGCTTCTGAAGCTTTCGCATTTGTTCTTCTAGCTCACTGATCTTCAGATCTTCAGGATGCGAGCTGGAGGGTAGAGCTACCTCCTTTGCTGGAGAAGCTGGAGCAGATCTCTCATGAGTACGGAAGGGCTTCTTTGTCTTCCATTTCCCAGCATCTTTCTTAGCAAAATATGTTAAGTCCTCAGAGTTTACAGCGGGTGCTGATGAAGCTTGAGCCACAACAGCTTCGTTCTTCTTCGATTGCTGTATAATAAACTCGTGAGTTTTGAGTTGAGCAAATACCTCGGATGTCGACATCTTGCTGAGGTCTTTCTTGCTCAGACTCGTCATTTTCACAAACCAGTCCTCCCTTGGAAAGAGCTTTGAAATAATCTTTTTATTCATCTCTCCATTATCATATGTCTTTCCCAAGTTGCGGAGCTCTCCCAGGATAGTGTTGAACCTTTCTTCCATAGCTAGAATGGTTTCTCCTGCATGCATAGAGAAAGATTCATACTTATCAACAGCTACCTGGAGCTTGTTGTGCGTTTCATCTGCTTGGTCTCCTGGGAAGAATCACAAACATAATCCCAAATTTCCTTGGCCGTATCAAAGTCTAATGCTTTGTCTGCCATTAACGGCGACAGAGAGTCAAGGATCAGCTTCTTTGCTAAGTGCTCCAACTGAGCTCTTTTCTTATCTTCCATCGTATATTCATCAAACGGCTTCTCAGCCATTTGAGGTGGTCTCGGTTGTCCATCACCAACTTGTCCTACAAAAGTGTTAGCTTTCATAATTTTAATAGGACCTTTAGCAAGAACATTCGCCATCTTCGGATGTATGCTTTGAAGCTGGATGGTGGCAAGCTTCTGCCATGACTTGAACTTCTCCTTTGTATACTTTGGCAAAGTATGATTCATCTCGACAGGCTTAGAGTTCCTGAGCTAGAGCAACAAAAGAACAAAATACCAGTGCAAGTAAAAATACAGATTTGATCTTAAAGCGACTCAGAAGCAGTCGGTCGTTCGACCTACCGCTCTGATACCACTTGTTGGTCCCAAATCAGAGTCGTCGTGGTGAATAACAAACAACTCACACACGAATGCAGCAGAAGATTAAAGTTTATCTTGCACTTATGTTCTTATAAAAATGTTTAGCTTGGAGTTGTGGTTAGGGTTTCTTAGAGATAAATACTCTAGCAACTATCGTTGCTAGGTTTCAAATCAAAACACACAAACAGTAAGAAATAAAATAGTAAAGAATACACAAGATTTATAGTGGTTCGATCTAAAAGATCTATGTCCACTCCTCAGTCGTATCGCTGAGAATTCACTAAAAAGATATGTGAAATACAAGGATTCGCCGAACACTTGTAGCAGGCGGTGAACTTTTGAGCTGGCCACCACAAAGCTATACTCCGTTACTTCACTCCTTCTGTCAGCTGCAGCTTCGGCCAAGTCAAGGGCGCACCTTCGTAAAACTTGTCCTTCGCTTCTATGGATTATAGTTCCTTCCGAACTTTGTCTAGTTTTGCGGCTGTTGCCCGTGATAGTCAATCTCTTTTCAGAGATGTGACTGCTGGATGCTTCCTAGTATGGAAGGTATCCCAATGATTGGATTCTTGAACTAATTCAAGGAATCTCTTCAATGTAGTGTCAGATATTCAAGTGGGAGACACTACGGTTGTTGAGAGCTTTGAATACTTTCTGTCTCGTGCTCTCAACTGACTACTTTCTCACTTTTCGCTTGTCAAAGGAATCTCACAGTGAATGCCTTTTCAAATGTGGTTGAGGTTCTTAAGTTCGTGAGTAATGGAAGTAGTGGTTAAGCAGTAGTCATCTCTCTTGTTTGGACTTCGTCTTTTATACCTAGAGATTCAAACTTTGAATCTCCATACCCGTTAGACACAACGGCTTTCTCTGTCCAGAATAGCTTCTTGCTTTTTCGTCCTTTCTGGCGTGTACAGAGCCTTTTTACCTACTTCGGGTAAAGCTTTTGTCCTTTGTTGTACCTTCTGTCAGAACGGGCGTCTTTAGCAAGTGTTTGCTGTATATTTCCTCGCTTAGCATTCTATCGGGAATGCTGGAAATACTCTGCTAAACCTTTTGATTGTTGAGCTCTTCTTAGCATCCTGCTAAGTCTTTTGTTTGCTGAGCTCTTCTAGCAATCTGCTAAGTACTAGCGAATGCTGACTCCTTCAGCATTCTGATAGCACTTGATATCTTGGCTTCTGATTGCTATAGCTTCTAGCAATCTCTTGAGCATTACTAATTGCTAAGTCTTTTAGCATTTGTCTGTTATCTTCTTACTGTAGTAGCAAATGCTGACTTCTTTAGCATTCCGCTATCTTCATTCTGCTGACTGCTAAGCGAATGCTCCTAGCAGTCTCTTCTTTTCAGCATATGATTGCTAGCGCCTTAGCAATCAATCTTCTTAGCACTTGACCGCTCACATCTCTAGCAGTCATTCTCGTCTGCTGATGTGTTTAGCAGCTACCATCTGCTGAGAATACTTCTAGCATTTCCAAAGTCGCTTGGAATCTGATTTTCTTCGTTCCATTTGCTGAATCCTTCAGCAATCTTCTCAATCACTTCCTAATAATATATTACAACTCGATATTTTTCCTAAATAGGACATTACATAAGAGTTGCTAGACTATGCTAGAATTCAGCAGTGATCGAACAACTAGCTAAGACTTTGATTCAACAAAAACTTTTACAATTTTGATCCTAAGGGAGGAATTCACGAATAATTCCCAACACAGGTCACAACCCGACCCGCCAACCCGAATCCGACCCATTTGCCACCCCTAGTGGCAGTAGGGTCGCAGTCTTGCTTTTGGTCTGGTCCGTTGGTGGGATGACATTTTGGGGCTTCATAGTCTTGTTCTTATCATTGGGAGAGGTATTTCTAGCCATTTTGTTGCATACATAAGAGTTGTAGTTTCAAGGACCCCACGGTGAGCACCAATATTGAGGTTCGACTTTGTACGGATACGGAGCCCAAGGAATTGATTAGGAAAGAAACAAGAAAAAGTTGAGTATAATCGAATAAATTAAGTAAACTAATAACTAAATATGAAACAAGAAGTAAATAACTATTTATCGATCAAAAAGCGGGTGCTAGTACAAGCTAGAGTCGTTTGAACAGGAGGTGCAACAGTGTTTTTGCTGAGCAAAATATGTTTTGAGAGTATGAACTAAATAGAGTCTAGAATGACAAGGGTTCCCACTATTTATAGACCATAAGGGGCCCAAATATATAATGTTCTAAAACTTAGTAGCCGCCTACCCCATGTTTTTAAGGGTGGTTGGAGCTGATTCCACAAATATAGGAGTTGTAACAACTATAGGCGCTCTTTCCGTAACTGCCAGAATTTATATGCTTGGTTACGACCTCCTTGAGAGACCTTCTTTGGACGACCTCCTTGAGAAGATCTCCTCTGGTGACCTTCTCCAAAGACTTGCTCTCCCGAGTTGTAAGGTCTTATCCCTGCCCAAGGTCAGCTAATGGCGAGCTCCTTCTTGTTACCAATTGGAGGTGTTGTTCCTTCTCATGCGGTTGAAGTTGGTCCCCATTGACTATTGTGCAACACCTTTGAGTTGAACATTCTCTTTGAGCTGGTCGTAAACTTGGGCTTTGACTTTGGACCTCCTTAATGGGCCTATGTAGGTCCACTTAGGCCCTGACCCAATAAAGAGAGAGAGAGAGAGAGATTAGATCACATGAGATTCTCATGAGAAAGGTGCTTGATTGTGTTCACGATGTTGCTTGATTATGTTCAAATCGTTGCTTGATTGTGCTTTAGTTGTTGCTTGATTCTTTTTTTATTTATTTATTTTTTTTGAATAGGATTACATGTATTAAATTCACATACCCAGATGTCCCCAGGGAAGCTTGAACCTGTGACCTCTTTGTCCAAGCAAGGTGCTTTCACCACTTCACCCCGAGCAAGGGGACATTACTTGATTATTTTGTTGTTTGGTTGTGTTTTAGTTGTTGCTGATTGTATATCAACCATTGACTTATTTAGATATAATGGATAAGATTCATTTTATTTCTCAAAGATAAATTTTTTCTCACAATCATATATATATATATATATATATATATATATATATATATATATATATAATGGTTGAGATTAAAGCATCAAAGATTGAAAAATTAAGCATAATTTTTATTTGTGCTTGATTGTTTTATAAATCACGTTTAAGATTAAGCATGATTTATAAAGGAATTAAGCATGAAATCTTTAAAAAAATATTTAATATCAGCCATCGATTTTTTTAGATGAATGGTGTAGATCCATTCTTATTTAGCATAAACTAACTTTTAGTCTTTTAGTATGAGATATCTCCTATATGTATATATAGGGTAGTGATTATGTAAGTTTTCCCAGGTAATAAATAAAAATAAATATGTACCATTAAAAATCAAAATCAACGCATGTGATCTATTTAAATCCGTCTCAATTTCAGTGCATTATTTGTGTTAACATCTAGCACTCAAGGACAAAAATGAGAAAAAATATATATTCAGGAATTTCATTTCGTGCAATCCAGAAAACATAATATGCATACGTTCGATGTAAAAAATGGAATAATTTGAGCATAAAAATGCAGCATATAATCAGTGCAAAAAATGCACTCAATATGAATACAAAATGTATATACTTTAGAATAAAAATGTATCATGTTCAAATTAAGAATGCATCATTTGATGCCAAAAAAAAATTTTAGATATTTAGGAATTTTTTTATGAATAATTGATGCATTTTTTTCGTGAACATAAATATAATGAACATATACCAACTAAATATAAAATCAAGATTTTCGTGCGAGTCTTCTAAATTCAACATATGGAATATGGATATCATATGAATCGTCGTAAAAATACGTTTAATTTGATATATGATTCGTAAAAAATAGATTTGAATCGAGAAAGATATAATCATTTAATTATATTGTATGGAGAGAGAAAATGAGGAGAGAGAATGTTTAGATCTAAGGAATTATAACAACTTTACTCAAATGTAAATGCTAAATTACTAAGATACTCTAATTACTTTATTTATCTAATAAGTCATGAATTATTATAACTATTGGATCAACAAAATAAAAAATTCAGATTCTTTTCTAATTAACACGGAGAAGACTTTAGCCCCCACCATGTTACAAACAAGGCAAAGTCTCAGTTGAGACGGTCTCATCATTTTTATTGTGAGACAAATTTAATGAAATGATGTATTTTTTTATTGCAAATGATGTTTCACCATTTTTATTGTAATATGAGTTTAATGAAATGATGTATTTCTTTATTGCAAATGATGTATTTCTTTGTTGCAAATAATGTAATTCTTAAAAATGAAATGATGTGTTTAACTTATTGAAATGATTTATTAAGGTCCGTCTCACAATAAAAAAATAGTGAGACCGTCTCTCAGGAGACCAACTCTACAAACAGTAGATATGTTAAATGCAGAGTCTCACAAATTGCTTTAAAGTTCATCCAAACTACTGTGCCCCACAAACCTGCCCAAATTAAGTAGGAAATGAAGGAAATTGAAATTTTCTTCAAAATCTCTTTGTATATTCATTTATACTAAATTTAGACTCCGCATGTAATTGCGCAATCAACACTTAATATGCAATATTTGTTTTATTATTAATAAGATAATATCTTTTTGTATACATTTTTTATTGATTACCAAGAGTTATACTAACTTTGTTACATTAATATTATTGATACAATTATAATATTAGTACCCATATACTTGCAAATCTTGATAAATATAATAAAAGTTGTCTTTTATTTTCTTCACAATACAAAATACAAAAGTATTTGTATTTGATAGGTCATAAGTTTAACTTACATTGGGAACATCTAGGATGCGATTTATTCATGCACTATATTCCAAAGAAAAATAAAAAAATCAAGCTTAACATCCATAAATTTTATTTTAAAAGTATGTATAAAAAAATAGTAGTTGCTTAAAGTTAAAGTATATATATATATATATATATATATATATATATATATATATATATATTAAAACAAAACCGGATTCTAAATATGGAAATAATTAGTTTCATTAGATGTTCATTAATTAAGCAATTCACTTCATTAATTATTTAATGTAAGCATTCTAGAATTATGCAATATCTAACAAAATATCATTTAGAAAAAAAATTACAATTAATTATCCTTAATGCAAAATGATGAAATAAAGAAATGATAAATTATAATTTTTTTTTAATATATAACTGAAAATTGTTTTCTTTCCTTTTTAAATTTTAATTAAAAAATATATCTTAAACTCATAAGTTCTATTAAAAATTAATAAGATCATAAATTTTAATGCACATTTGAAATATGAAAATAATTATTTATGTAAAACCATATATCAATTGGAAAGATTATTGTATATAATTTAGAAATCTATATCTAAATATATATATATATATATATATATATATATATATATATATTAAAACAATACCGGATGTAATTTATGGAAATATTCACTTACATTAATTGTTCATTAATTAAACACTTTAGATTATTAATTATTAAGAGAAAATATTCTATATATATAATAATTTTGATAATATTTTTTGTGGACGAAAATGGTAATAATATAATGTAGATGCAATATCTAAATTTATCATCAATAATATATTTAAATAATCTATATCTCAAGCATTTTATTAATAATATAAAAATATATAAATCTTTACATTTAAATTGACAAATTTGGTGACACAATATAAAATCACATATTTATATTTTTACAGATAATATATATTATTGATATAAAATTTATTTATATAAAATATTACTCTCAAATTGAGAAGTTATGGTTATCAAATAACATTGGAGTAAACATTTATTTCTTAATTATTATTATTTAAGAAAGAGTAATTACGAAATATTATAAATATTATGTTGTATGGAATTAATCTTAAATTGATTATATATAAATCCGGTCCAAATTTAGTTATGTTATATAGGAAAGTAGATTATACCAATATATTGAGATATTAGTATGATAATTATTACTAAATTTATAAATTTTAGTTAATTAATTTAAAATCAAAACTCAAAATATCAATTAAGATATTATAATTGATTTGGTCAATGGGGGAGCGGATCCAGTGAGAAAACTCTTAACGTGAGAAAGTGAGAAAGATGCTTGATTGCATTCACGGCATTGCTTGATTGTATTCAGGTCGTTGCTTGATTGTGCTTTAGTTGTTGCTTGATTATTTTGTTGCTTGATTGCATTTTAGTTGTTGCTTGATTCAATATCAACCATTGATTTTTTTAGATCTGATGGAAATGATTCATTCTTTTTTCTCACATGAGGATTTTTTTTTACATGATCCCTCCTCTGGTCAATGGTATTCTAAATTTAATTATAAATATAGATTATTTTTTTATTAATTAAGGAATGAATTTCATCTTTATTTTCTAATAATTGGTAATCAAATTAAATGCAATCCTTAAATAATGACAGAATTTAATCGAATTTTGATTCTTCTATTTTTATATTTGCACTATAAATATGAGTTCCCCTTATTTACAATTTCATTAGCCTTATATTTTCTCTCAAATGAAAATTCTAATTATGCTTCTTTGTTCAGTTTAATCTTCTTTTCTTATGTAATTATTATATGTCATATTATTTGACTTCCAATTTGTGAAGTTTGAAGGCATGGATTGCATGGTTATTTTGGATGAAATATGTATGTATGCAGATCAGGTGCTGAAATATTGTGGAGAAAATGACCAAGTGTTGGCGAACTAAAGGTGTAAGTAAAAATGTGAAGCACAATCCGTTTTATTTTATTTCTGGGAAGCATTGAAAGGCTGACACACGTAGTGTGCCGATTGGGGATCGAATATTAAAGACACTATTCTATTTAATTCGACTTCTTCATTTTTACTCAGATTTTCAGAGAGTTTTGTAGAGAGCAAAAGTTCGAGTTTTCTATATAACATGTGATTAATAAAATCTTACATAATCCTTCCGTGTGGACGTAGATATTTTGTCGAACCACGTAACTCTCTTTGTCGTCTCATTTTGTTAGTTTTTCCTCACATAAATCACAAATACAATCTTTGCATGCCATTATCGTTCAAAAAAAAAATTTGAAAGTCAAATCATAAATCGAATACTTTGTGAGGAAGAATACAAAAATAATGGAATACATATATGCTTGAAGCTTCACATTTTAATGCAAAATTAACACACCAATTATAATTTGCATTGTGTGATGCATTATATTTCATTTTTTCCTTATTACATTGAAGAATTTTTGTTTTACAAATTCTCTACACTTAACTACTTTATTTTTTTGAGTTTTTATGAAACTTTTTTATCCACATGATACGAGATTTTTTTTTAAATTTTTTTTTATGGAGTTGTATGTGAATAAGTAATGTTAAGCATCTTTGTGCTTTAATAACATGTTTTTACGTATTATATTAAGTTCATTAAAAGTGATACATATATAATTACCAATATATAAATATGAATTTTTTAATTTTTTTTTATTAATACCATTAATCAATTGTGGTAATAAATGACATTATGGAAATCACATTATAAACTTAATAATAATTTGAGGATGGCTATAGAATGTTTCCACTTAATAAAGTTAATTTAATTAATTTAAAATAACCAATTAAAAATATCAATTAAAGAAAAAAAATATAATTATATAAATTAAGAAAAAAACAATTAAGACATCCAACTCAAGAATATCAATCAAGTTGGCTACAAAATTTTATATATTTAAGGAAATAATATTTTAATTATTATCAACTTATACCTATCAATTATATGATTAAGGAAACAAATAAATTGAAATATTAAGAAAATAAACAAGAAATTCAAAAATTAAAAAAATGGTCTTAAACATAATATCAAATCGGACATATAATTAGATTGCATTTACTATTTAAGAAAATCTATTTATAAATTTTAAAAATAAGATAATTTATAAATGAATATGAAATAAAATTGTTATATAGTCTTGAATGTAAAAAAAAAATTGAGGACCACATAAAAGTAAATGATACTAAGTGAAGAGAATTACAAAATGGGTGAAACGAAGGACTTCAAATATTTAATTGGGATAACATGCGAGTTTCATGCTAAATTGACATAATGACTAAATTATATAAATAATTAATGGAAAACTGGATATTTTCATGGAATTTTATCTCAACAAATTTTGGTCAGGTAATTCTATCTGATATTTTAGTTTTGTCAGTTGATTTCAACCCGAATAAATAACAGAGTTAAATTTTTGTTGACTGGTTCATTTTATTCTACATGTTGTTAACATAGCCTTCACGTAGATATATATTTGATTTTTTCTTATTTTTTTCAGCTAATTAAATTACCCCATTTTTTTTCTTAAATCTTCCTAACTCATTCACATTGATGACGGGCTAACCCAACGGATGACCGTCGGCCAACCATTCTGCGTGACTACCCTAATCGCAAAAAAAAAGCGAGGACTTCAGATCTTTTTGCCCCCACCTTGGTCAGAGTTGCGCAAATAAGGTCAAGTATCTTATGTAATCTCGCATGCCTCGCTCCACGGATGAAG
>JAPKLW010000143.1:615882-653372 GCA_026898455.1 Plectranthus barbatus
ATTGATCGAACCACTATAAATCCTTTTGTCATTTATCAGTTTTCTGCATTACATTCTGATTTAAAACCCAGCACTCAAGTGCTGGTGTATGTTCTGAAACTGATATAATTGTGCAAACTTGGCTAAATATTCTAAGTATTAAGTCACCAGCTGACCAGTTGTCAGCTGCGTACTGATTAACCAGCACCAGCTGACCAGTTGTCAGCTGTCAGCTGTGAGTCAGTAGCGTGCAAGAAAACGATCAACTTATATATTTCCGCTGCGTAACGTTTAAACTCTGAAAAACCGGGACCAACAAGTGGTATCAGGCGCGGTCGGTCTTTCTAGACTGGTCGTACACTGAGTCGCTTAGGACCGAGATCCAAGTTTCCTTGCACTCTACTCTTTCTGTCTGTTGATTAGCTCAGGTACACAAGATGAATGTCCCGAAGCTGATGAACTACAAACCGGAGAAGCATGATATATGGCGAAAGAGGTCGTTCATTCAGCTGAAAAGCGTCCATCCGGAGATGAAAGACGTGCTGGAGAAAGGGCCGATCGAGATCACCAAGACAAGGCACCAGTTAGGAGATCAACCAGCTGCTGAGATCCCAAAGCCTCCAGAAGAATGGAACGCTGAAGACAGGAGGCGGAATCAGCTGGACTCCGTTGCTCTCGATATAATCCTATCATCTCTCCCAGAACCGCTGATGGAGGAAGCCCTCCAATTTGACACTGCCAAAGATGTCTGGGACTACATTGATAGTCTCTGTACTGAGACAGATCAGATGAAGCGCAACAAGTTGCAAGTTGTGGTGGACAAATACGAGTCATTCCAGATGCTGACTGGTGAAACCATCAAGGAGATGGAGGCTAGATTCTATGCCATAGTCAGCGAGCTGAAGTCCTTGGACAAGGAGTACTCGAATGCAGAGCTAAATGCAAAGATCCTGTCAAAGATGCCCAAGGAGGACTGGTTTGTGAAGACCACATCTCTTAAGGAGAAGGATCTATCCAAGATGACTCCCAAGGAGCTATTTGCTCAGCTCCAGGCACATGAGTGGGATATCCAAATGGTGAACAAAAATGAAGCCATTCGGACCGTTGGATCTCCCAGCATCAAAGCTCAAGACGAAGCCTACTTCGTCAAGAGGGATTTCAAGTGGAAGAACAAGAAATCTTTCCACACTGACAGACCTGCTGGGTCGCACAACCAGCAGAAAGAAATCCCATCCCCGTCAGGATCTAACTCAAAAGGCAGCGAGAGCTCTATCGCAGATCTTGAGCAACAAATGAAAAGATTGGCTGTTCTGCTGGAGAAAGCCAAGTCGAAACAGGGAGCATCTCTTAGCTCAACTGATGGAAAATTCGTCAAGAGAGCTCCCCGCGCGTGTTATCAGTGCCAATCCCCTGACCATCTCAAATTTGAATGTCCACAAGTGGATAGAGAAGAGCGGGAAAGACTGAAGAAGCTCTTTGAAGAGCGTGCATCGAAGGCCGTTGCCAAGGCGATGCTGACAAGGACAGAGGTTCCTGATATTCCTGATCATGACGATGGAGAGTATGCGTCAGACGAAGAATCAGAAGAGGAAGCGCTACTGGCGCTGATGGTAGCTTTTGGAGAGGAACATGAAGAATGTGCTGACAGTGAGGAGGAACAAGCACTTGCTGCTGACGATGAGGTACAATCTGTTCCCTTATTGCATATAATGTCTCCACTCATTCTAGACGATTTTGAGTCGCATTGCTCCGACTCAGAAGTTGTCACTATAGACATTCTTCAAAAAGAATTTTTGAAATTTTATGAAATAAAGAATGTCTTGGCTGGCGAAAACACCTCGCTGAAAGATAAAATTTCTGTTTTGACCAATGAGATTGAAAAATCGAGGTCAATCGGTGAAGAGCTAGCCACTCTGAAAAAGACTCATTTTGAATTGCTTCAAAATTTTCAAATTGCAAAAACTGAGCGAGATAATTTTCACAACATCGTTCTGGAGCAAGAAAATAAAATAAATTTTTTGAATAAAGGCTCCAAGGATTTGGAAAAGGCTCTATCTCACTGGAGAAAGCCTACTGATAAATCCGGGTTGGGATTTATAAAGGATTTGAGCATAAACCAACCCGAACTCACAGCTCATAAGGGTAAGGGCAAACTGGTAAATGCATCAGCACCAGCTGGTAATACCAGTCAGTCCCGTATGGCCGATCAACATAGGATTAATAAGACCAGATACATAGGTGAGTCATCACGACAAAAACCTCAACTGGCAAAATCCTCTGCTGACAGGACGCCAGCACACCCTAAGACGCAGACTAAGCCGAATAATTCTAAGGCAATGAAGTCAGCGTCAGCTACCAGTGGAATCCGACAGCCAGCACCAGCTGTCAAGAGAATCCACACACAACCTCGTCAGTATGCCAATCACCAGCATACTTACAAGGGATCCCAATCTCAGAGAAACTCTGAGAGAAGGACAATGCCTGATAGGAAGAATACCTATCAGAGGCCTGAGCCCAATCACAAGTTTTCTCAAAGGGCTGTGAAGGCTAGCCATGGTGGTCCACACTTCCAGAGACCACAAAGGCAACACACTCAACCGGAAAAACATTTCCGAAGCTCTCAGCGGAAGCGTACTTCCAAAGGAGATACACACACAGCCACACCTTCCCAAACCAATCTCATGCATTACTTCAAAAGGAAGGGAAAGGTTATTAATGATGTCAGCAAGGGTAAAACCGAGCTGAAAATCACTCAAGTCTGGATTCCGAAAGGAATTATCCAGCGATCTAACCCTGCAGGACCCGCAGATGATCGGGGACCTAAATGAATTCCATTTCTTTCTTGCAGGAACTAGGTCATGCAACACAGCTTCAGAGGTCGAGCGAGTGGATCATTGATAGTGGTTGCTCGGCTCATATGACTGGTGAAGAATTCCTGTTCTCTGAACTCACCAAGGTCAAGGGACCTCCAGTCATTTTTGGTGATAACTCCAAGGGCAGAGTTATCAGCAAGGGCTGCATCGAGAAGGACGATGTCAGAATCAGAAATGTATCCCTTGTTACCAACCTCAAGCACAACCTCCTGAGTATCAGTCAGCTATGCGACAATGGATATACAATTATCTTTGATAAATCAGAATGCCAGATCAAGGATGAGAAGACTGGCGAGATCAAGCTGAAAGGTATTCGGAAAGGAGGACTTTATACTGTCGACTGGCAAAGCGGGAAAACAGATTCATGCTTCGTGGCTGCCAGTACTATGGAGACTAACTGGCTGTGGCACAAAAGGTTGAGTCATCTGAATTTCAGAACCATCAACTACCTGGCCAAGCATGATCTTGTGGAAGGACTTCCCAAGGGAGGATTCAAGAAGGAAGGAATTTGCAAAGCATGCCAGCAGGGCAAGCAAACTAAGAAGTCCTTCAAGAACCAGTCGCCAGTATGCCCCAGTACCTGTCGGGTACTAGAGTTGCTACATATGGACCTCTTTGGACCAGTAGCACCTCAAACCATTGGAGGAAGACGTTATTCGCTGGTGGTAGTCGATGACTACTCGCGCTATACCTGGGTAAAGCTTCTCAGATCCAAGGATGAAGTGAAAGTCATTCTTCCAGATTTGATTGTCAAAGCACAGAAACAGAGAGAAGCTACGGTAAAGCGGATACGGTCAGACAATGGGACGGAATTCTGCAACAGTCTACTGATGGATTTTTGTGCGGAAGCTGGCATTAAACATGAAAGATCTGCACCAAGGCAACCGCAGCAGAATGGACTGGCAGAACGTAGGAATAGGACGCTGAAAGAAGCAGTCCGGTCCATGCTGGCAGAATCCGGCTTAGGACAGAGTTTTTGGGGAGAAGCGTTGGTGACGGCTTGCTATACTCAGAATAGAAGCGGGATCAATGACAGACTCCAGAAAACTCCCTACGAAGTTTATTTTGGTCGTAAGCCTTCTATAGCTCATCTCCGTGCTTTCGGTTCACCATGTTATATCCATAATAATGGTAAGTCGAAGTTAAATGCTTTTTCGCCTAAAGCTGATGAGGGTGTCCTTGTTGGATATGGACATCCCTCTCACAAGGGCTATAGAGTATTTAACAAGACCACCAAGCTTGTGGAAATAACATGCAATGTTGTTTTTGATGAAGCTACTCTAGTGCGCATGACATTACGACAACTGGCTGAAGATGTTCCTGAGGTCAATGATGTCGTTGATCAGTTGGGCAGGAATTCTTCCAATGCTCAACCAACTGATTTGACTAGACCTATGACTGGATCATCTTCACAACCAGTATCCTCGGTTGCCCATCAGCAATCCGGGAGGGTCGGTGATGCAAATGACCTTGCTGAGACCTTACACTCAATCTCCCTGAGTGGAACTGGCAATAATCCAGGGGGAACTCCGTCTGGAATTTTCGAACCAGAAATAGCTGATGAACCAGCTGGAGTGGATGCACCAGCTGACGATGTAATTATCGCCGATGGATCAGGAGATCAGTCAGAGAGTGAAGCTGACGAAGAGGAAGTTCCGACTGGTGAAGGTCAACCACCAGTTGCAATTGCTGCTCCGACTGGTGAAGTTCAGGAAGCACCAGTCATCAGAACAGAAGAACCAACGCCAGCAGATTCTCATCTTCCCAAATGGCTGAGAAATCACCCATCCGATGCTATTCTCGGTGATCCAGGAAGTTCTATTCAGACTCGACACGGCAGTGCGTTCCTGACTTGCTTTATTTCTCAAGAGGAACCTACTTCCATAGGAGTTGCACTACAATCTGCCGATTGGATCAATGCCATGCACGAAGAGCTTGCGGAATTCACTCGCAACAATGTTTGGGACTTGGTAGAGAGACCATCACACCAGTCAGTGATTGGCACCAAGTGGGTTTTCAAGAACAAGCGAGATGAGGATGGCATTGTAATCAGAAACAAAGCTCGTTTAGTCGCCAAAGGTTACAAGCAATGTGAAGGCATCGACTTCGATGAGACCTTCGCACCAGTTGCAAGAATGGAGGCGATACGGCTGTTCCTCGCGTATGCAGCGTATCATGGTTTCAAGGTATTCCAAATGGACGTGAAGAGCGCCTTCTTGAATGGCGAGCTAAAGGAGGAAGTATATGTCGAACAACCTCCAGGCTTTGAAATAGGCACCAAAGTGTACAAGCTGATAAAGGCCCTGTATGGATTGAAACAGGCGCCCAGAGCTTGGTACGAGACGCTGTCCCAGTTCCTAATCAGTAATGGATTTAGGAAAGGAAAGATCGACAGGACTCTCTTCATCATCAAGGATGCTGATGATATGCTAATGGTGCAGATATATGTCGATGACATTATATTCGGGTCAAAGAATATATCTCTCTGTGAGAAGTTTTCTCAACTGATGCAGAACTCATTCCAGATGAGTATGATGGGCAAATTAACATACTTCCTAGGACTCCAGGTCCAGCAGTCAGCTGATGGGATTTTCATTAATCAGCGGAAGTATGCCAAGGACCTAATTCAGAAATATTGCCCAGAGAAGACTAAGGCTCTCAGAATCCCAATGAGCACCAGTTGCCAGATCTTTCTTGATGAAGAAGGAGAATCGATTGATCCTTCCAGCTACAGAGGTATTATTGGATCACTTCTCTATCTGACAGCCAGCAGACCCGACATTTCATACTCAGTCGGAGTGTGTGCCAGATATCAAGCCAATCCAAAGAAGTCACACATGGAAGCTGCTAGGAGAATAGTGAAATACCTCAAAGGAACTGAATCACTTGGCCTATGGTACCCCAGGAATGATGAGCTTACACTCATTGGGTATTCAGATTCAGATTTTGCTGGATGCCGAATAGATAGAAAAAGCACCAGTGGTACGTGTCAGTTTCTAGGACACAAGCTAATCAGCTGGTTTAGCAAGAAGCAACACTCAGTTGCCACATCTACTACTGAGGCTGAATATGTTGCCGCTGCCAGTTGCTGTGCTCAAATTCTCTGGATCAAGCAACAACTGGACGACTATGAAGTGGACACTGGTTGTGTACCCATCTATTGCGACAACAGCAGCGCTATGTGCATAACGAAGAATCCGGTTCATCACTCCAGGACCAAGCACATAGATATCCGACATCACTTCATACGTGATCATGTCGAGAAGAAGGATATCATCGTAGAGTACATCAGAACTGAAGATCAACTGGCTGATATTTTCACCAAACCTTTGCCAGAAGCAAGATTCAAGGAGTTGTGCATCAAACTCGGTCTTATGGAGATTGATGCGAGCCCTAATGTTGAGGAAGAATGAGTCCCAGCTCTCATTCCGTTCTTGATTTTCTGAAGGATGCTGATTAAGACTAAGTCCAAGCTCTTAGTCTTTCTGTTTTCTTTAGTGGTAGCTCAAAACCACAGATGGTATCTACTGGCAGAACTTATTCCATAAACAACGAAGGAAATGAGTCCCAGCTCTCATTTCATATTTGTCAGTAGACAAACACCATCAGCAGAAGAAATTGGGTCCCAGCTCCCAATTCAAGCGATGGTGAGAAGATGGATTCCTGAAGAAGAAGATTATGCGGAATAAAATTGAGTCCAAGCTCTCAATTTTCTTAATCCTTCAAGTTGTCAGCAGACAACTGGCGATTTTCCTACGACTGATGGAATTGAGTCCCAGCTCTCAATTTATCCAAGTACTCGGGTACCAGTCGTAAGTACCAGTTGTCAACTGGTAAGGAGGCCATGCTGACAGGGGGAAGTGTTCAACTGGCATATCCTGCTGATGACCAGTTATATTACTGATGACCAGTTGAGTCCCAGCTCTCAACTGACGATCTCTTGAAGTCCAAGAGTCGTGCCAGCTATCGCAGAAATGGCGGGATTGTTCAAATCCTCCTGCGTGTGCGTATCTCAGAATTTAATGCGAATTTAATGCCACATTTAATGCGCACAGTGTCTGCGCGGTCAAAAGCACATTTGCAACCAATCAGAGAGCGCCATGTCATCTACACGGCGTAGCCCACGTCAGCACGACCGCCCACGTCGCCACAGGGAACCGGGCCCTGCTGATGACCATTGATTCTCACTTTCTGAGAATTAATCTCGGTCGTTTAATCCTGCATGGCCTTAGTATTTATATCCGACATTCTTCTCGGATAATCCTTTACGTTTCCTTTACAATCCGAACACTTTTCTTGTCCATCTTCCAAAAAATTCCTTACATTCAATGGCATCTTCTTCCAACCCTGCTGATAACCCATCTTCTTCATCTTCCGATCCAGTAGATTTACCAGTAGCCGAAGCCCACATGCCTACTTTTACTGGCATTGTGAAGGAAGAAGATATTGACTATACCTATCCTTTCAGCAAGCTCGTCTCGCTGAATAAAGCAGCCACCCGACATCGCCTCTCTCACGCACAAATCAGAACAGCCCAAGTTCAGAAAGAGAAGATTCTGAACGACAAGCTGGCGGAGAAGCACCACGGCCCGGAGCTGATGGAGATGATAGATCATGAGCAGCTCCGCCCGTATTTGACAGCGACTCCCAGGACGTTCCATCCACATCTGGTTGCCGAGTTCTACGCTCGAGCAGTCATCGCTGACGACCGGAAATCATTTACCACATCGGTGTTCGGACACCTTATCACTGTCGATGCCGAGTACCTCGCCAACATCTTTGGAATGAGGAATGAAGGAGAGGAAGTGGCGACGTATCATAGGGATGATACAGTCGAGTTCCAGCGGAGGTGGGAGCAGTGGAGAAGGGAGGAGGTGACCGTTTTTAAAACGGGGATGAAGAAGTCAGAAATGGAAGATTTCTGGCAAATGGTGTGTGACATTGTAGTGCGCATGCTACAATGCGAGGTCGGCTCGTACGCCGAACTGAGCTTGAGAAAGTTCTCTGTCATGTGCGCCCTGGCAGACGGCATACTGGGCAACTGGGCCGAATTCTTCTTCGGCCGACTGCTGGAGAATGTTGAGAGGAATGTCACCGTGAAGACTGACGGGAAATTTCTTCACGCGGTGTCATTCGGGCTGAGGATCAGCCATATACTGGAAGTAGAGATGGGGGACGACGTCTACCAGGGGGAGCAACTGGTTGGATCAGATTTCATCCCAGTCACAAGGGTGAAACTGGCTGTCCCCGACTACAAGAAGCCACGCCGGCTGAAAGGCAAGACGGCTGTGGACCCTGCTGACGATGTTTCTGAAGAGGAGTCAGAACCAGCAGATGAGGAAGTACCAGCGGTGGCTATCCCACTGCCAGCTGAGGCCAAGGCTGAGCTGAAAAGGAAACTCGAGCTTGAATCCCTATTCGTCTCGATGGAGGACGCGGTAGCTGAGGCAACTGGCATACATCCGCGAACATCAGCACCAGTGCCAGCCCCCAAGCCCACTTCAAGCAAGAAACCAAAGACCCACCAGCACCAGCAGCCCCAGCCAGCTGCTGTCTTTGACCCAGCATCCAGGAAGATCTCGATACCAGTCAAGAAGTCCACCTTGGGACTGACTGAGGAGGAGACAATAGAAAGGATGACCCGGAAGCGAAAGAGGGTTCAGACCAGAGCTCAGAAGCTGGTGGAGCAAGCGAAGAAGGAGCAACAAGCCTCCATTGTAAGGAAGAAACAGGCGCAGGCAAGGCTAAAGGCCTTGGCCGACCAGCGGAAAAGAGAGGCAGAGCTGGCAGCCCGCGATGAAGCCTTTGCAAAGGTGCAGGCTGAGCATGAGACCAGACGTCAGGCGCAACTGGCGGAGCAGGTGCGCCAGGTGGCCAAAGGCAAATGGGAAGTTGCCCCAACTACAAGTGACAGGCCTCCAACACCAGCTCCAGGCCAGATCTTATCAGAAGAATCTTTTACGCGCCTGATGGTCATGGGTGCTGATGAAGACGTACTATCCCTTGTGGATAAGTACCAGGATGAGGAGGAGACTGCTGAAGTCCCACTGGCCGCGCACGGGGGTGCCAGTGGAGGAGTTGAGGAGCGGGCGACCACCCCGGTACAACTGGCGAGCTTTTCTGAGGAGGAGCCGGCGCAGGCGGCAACGGAGGAGGAGGCCGCCGAGATGGAGATTGCTGGTGGAGAGGCTGATGACAAAACCTCTCCGGTTATCATCATTGCTGATGACGAGCCGCCACCAGTAGTCCAACACTCGAGGGTGCAGAGGATGGAGCCAAGGGATCTGTTCCCAGACCTTGAAGATGAGGCTCGTCGTCCTGCCAGTCGCCCACAATCTTCAGAAGCATCATCTTCTGGGCGACCAGCAGCATTCTCGCCAGCGCCAGCACGTCATGTGCGCGCAGAAAGAAGGCAATACATGCTCTGTATCCAAGAGCATCAGTTGATTGATGAAGACACCTTCCAATCACGAGTGACAGGGGTACATCGGTGGGAGCACCGCGGGGCAATGGCGTTTCAAGATTCACGAGTGCCTGAGCCATCAGCATTCAATATCATCCCCATCAGCGGACTCCCCCACCAGTCGGTATACGCTTCGAGGATCTATGACTGGTGTATGCCCCTGCAGCCGATGGAATACTTCAATTCCACCCTCTATGAGTATGCTGAAAACATCACGGCGGATGTGGAGAATGCCGTTAATGACGAGATGATAATCAGCTACCGAAGACTGTGGAGGGTGAATCCGGAACTATTTCTGGAGTTCCGGAGGTGGAGGATTTTCGACCTGTGCCAGCGCCAGCTGACTGTAGAGAAGCGCGCTGTTCTGTATGCCAGGCTAGGGCTTGGTTACTGGAGATCAGAGGAGGCGTGGGCGAATGAATTCATGGATTCTGATCCTGAAATGCACCAGCAGCTGTCTACCAGGCGAATCAAGCGCCGTTTGAGGAAAATTGCAGAATTCAGACAGCTGACTGGGACTTCCGGCCTCCCTAGGCCAAAAATGGTTAAGCTACCATTCCTCCAGTTCCACCCCACCAGCCGTGGATACCAGCTGATCTACGCACTCCGCCGCTTGAAGGTCCTCACCGCTCTCCCCCGGATCCCTCCATATTTTGCCATTTTCTTTGACATGGCTGCCAGCGCTCTGCTGGTAGACCACATTGTGGAGGAGGATCCCTCCAGAGGTTGGTGGCTGACCACTGCCGTCCCTTCTGTTCCTATGGTTTTGGGCGACCTTGTCCCTTATCATGAGGACTGGCAGCTGGTGGACTTCACAGCCCCACCTGTTTTTGAACAAGGCCCGCCAGCACCAGCCGCGGTGCTCGCGGAGGAGCCAGCAGCAGCCGAGGTACCAGCGGAGGAACCAGCTGCAGCAGCGGTACCAGCGGAGGAGCCAGCCCCAATGGAGATAACAGCTGAATCTGAACCAGCAATGGCTCCTACCGTACCTGATGTGCCCTCCTCTTCCATAGAAGTTTCAGCGCAGCCAATCTCTGAAATTCATCCTCCTGCGCAACTCCTTGCTTACATTGATGCCAGGATGGATCAGCGCTTCGCCACTTTCCAAGCTGATGTAACGCAACAAATGGAGTCCGTCACCGCCGGTGTCACCACCTTTTTGGCGCGGATCCAAGAGGGGGAAAGTGCGCGAGCACGGGCTGAAGAGGAGAGGGCCAAAATTGCTGAGGAAGAGAGACGCCTCGCAGCCGAAGAGAGAAGGATTGCTGCAGAATGGAGGCTGAAGAGAGAGGAAGACATGGCTGCTCTTACTGCGATCCTGAGGTCCTTAACCAGTGGTCGAACTCAGTCACCAGGATCATCTTCTAAGCCATAGTCTAGTCTCTTTATATTTTTGTAAGTAAATCTGTTAGACTAGTCAGTTACCATTCATTGTACATGTAATTGCTATATCTCTAATGGAATGATTAACTGACAAGTTGATGACAATCTCTTATTGTCCAACAATTGTCTAAGTTTTTACTTACCAGCTGAATTTACACATCCAGTGTAATCAGCACCAGCACTCATCTTGCATGTTAAACTTATTTACATGCTTATTTGCTATGTTCTTAATTTCTATATTTTTAAACGAGCAATATCTTTCCTTGGTTGAGGGGGAAGATTTTTTAGTTAGAGCTGATGTTGAGGGAGTAATTTCATGGGTTTAGATCTGATAGGATTCACTTGTAAAACCCTGAAATCCTTTGTAACTTTCCTCATCAGCTGAGTGCTCGCTGGTTAGGCTTTGATCGCACCAAAAAGGGGGAAATTGTTGGGAAATCTGTCTAAGGTTTCCTTTCCCAGTTGCTTACTTGTTTAGATTATAGTTTTGGTGGATCAAATCCTAAGTCCTACCAGCGTCAGTTGTCTCTACATAGCTCTAGTCTCAAATGTAAAGTCCTGTTTAGGTCTTTTGAGTTGTAAGTCGCAGCTGATCAAGACTCATGCTGACACTGTTCACCAGCATGAGAAGAGCTTACCACTGGCTACTGTTCACCAGTTGGGAAAAGTCTCATCAGCAGGCGGCTGACAAAGACTCGCGCTGACACTGTTCATCAGCATGAGTAGCGCTTATGACTGGGTACTGTTCATCAGTTGGGAAGGGTTTCATCAGCAGGCGGCTGACAAACCTTACCAGGAGAATGCGTGTTCATACTTACACTATTCGCCAGCGGTGATTTCACCAGTCATGGGAGATTCCGAGAAGAGTTAACATCTAGAGATTTGGTAGACTTTGATGATGCCAGGGCAAGTCACCAGCAGAGACTGCCAGCACAAGATCACCAGTATGATCTACCAGTCAGATGTTACCAGTAGAATTCCAGATTCTCTCTCCCAGCGCCGTAGAGACAAGAAGAAGATTCTCTGAGGAATCGACTGACAAAGGATGACTTTAAGGAAGGATAACTTAAAGTCTATCAGTCACAAGACGCCAGTCTTATTCCTCGGACTGAAAGAGAGAGCCGTTCTGACACAAAGAGATCTGTGTCAGATAAAGCGGTCTTAGGTATGGCCTTTCTCCGGAAAAGCATACCTGCCGCCGTCAGAAGGACATCCGAGGTCTGACACCTTTCCGGATGCGTCCAAACGGCTAGAAAGTTTGAATCGGTTCCTGCGGCTATAAATACGTCGCAACTACCAACATTCAAAGCTCTCTCTCTCTCTCTCGCTTGTTCGGTTGACATATTGAATATTCAGATATCTCTGCTCAACCACCGAAAGAACTGAAGTTATTTCGAGGCTTTTCAAAAAGCTTTTCGTGTGTTGATTTATTCAAACACGAGACTTCAAGCTTTACGCTTGTAAGTTTAGAGATCTCATTTGGTGTTCTTTCTCTTCGAGGAAGTTCACAGCAGCTCCTGTGCTCACCAGCACTCGAGTTATTACGGGCGAACCTTGCCGCAAAAGGATTTACGTTCTTGGGAGAACTAAACACCCAAATCGCTGTGGAGGTTGAAGTGACGTGCTCGCACTCCATCAGCAGAAGAGAGCTGAAGAGGAAACCAGGACCGGGAGCGGTTGATCTAGTAAACTGGTGGACAAGGCATTCACCAGCTAGAGATAGATCGTAGGCAACCTGTAACCGATTGCTCATAGTGAAATTTCCAGTGCTTCGACTGGAGAGTGGACGTAGATCGATTGATCGAACCACTATAAATCCTTTTGTCATTTATCAGTTTTCTGCATTACATTCTGATTTAAAACCCAGCACTCAAGTGCTGGTGTATGTTCTGAAACTGATATAATTGTGCAAACTTGGCTAAATATTCTAAGTATTAAATCACCAGCTGACCAGTTGTCAGCTGCGTACTGATTAACCAGCACCAGCTGACCAGTTGTCAGCTGTCAGCTGTGAGTCAGTAGCGTGCAAGAAAACGATCAACTTATATATTTCCGCTGCGTAAGGTTTAAACTCTGAAAAACCGGGACCAACAATCTTCGTATGGTAATTCTGTCAGAGTGTGATAAACTCCGAGGTGAAATAAAATTTTCCGGCTAATTTATCGGGTACGGTTTCAACTTCCACCAATACATTATCATTAAATGTGTAAACAATTTTAATTATACGTACAATGATATTGAATAAAGATAACAATGATCTTAAAGGTGTATTAAAAATCAATTAAGATTAAACTGACAATTTTGATAAAATGATATTGAATACATGTAACAATGATAATATCAACAACGTACAATGCTACATATTAATGGAGTTCACACAATGTAGAAAATATATAAACAACTAACAATCCATTAAACAAGAATTCTAACAATGAAACATTTATTAAAAAATAATGACACACATTTAAAATATTAATGATAATCGCATATGACACAAAAATAATGAAAAAACATTTTAAACCTAAGGATATAAACAATAAAAGATTGAAAAATAATACAAAGAGTTGAAACCAAAAATTCAAAAATCAATCGATAAAATTATTAATACATGTTCAAAGATGATGTATATCACGAAAATTCCAGCAAACCAAGAAATGTGTGGTTTAACTAAACTCGTCGCACCGGTTCATCGGACGACGGAGAATGTCTGATTTTCTCACCAAGAATGGAGCTCAGCGTCAGACCGGATGAGTTGCGGCAGCCTCCGCCGCTACTGGATGGGGTGTTCTAGTTGAGACTCCTCCAATGATCTTCCTCCTCTTTTCCCAGATTCTGCGAGTACAGTTTCTCGCTGCCACCGACGACGATTTTCCCAGATTCTTCATTATCTTTGGATGGCGTACAAAGCAATCAATGTCGGGATGAACTTCAGATGCATCTCTACACAATCGTATCGTCATACTTTGTAGAGGGGCTATGGAACGAGGGAGGAAATTGTGTGCGGTAGCCGTTTCAGAGGAATTAAAATGGAGTGATTTAGGGTTGCAGAGAGAAATAACAAAAAAGAACTGTGAAAATTATTAATGCATGTTACGTGTTTTCATTCGAATAATAAAAAAACTAAAAGATATGGTGAATAATAAAGATTGCATAAATCTAGGAAGTTACCAATAATAATAAATATACTAAATATTATATATTGTATAATACCAATAACAGCCTTAATGCAATTAAAAATTAAAAAGAAAAACACACGTGACATTAAAATAGGGTGTTAGATCAAATTGATGAATGACTGGATATATGGTAATTGTTTATTCAGGACATACAGTTCAAAAATGAACACAACTATATATATATATATATATATATATATATATATATATATATATATATGGAGCAGATCGTTGAGAAAAATCCCCCGTGATAAAGTGAGAAAGGTGCTAGTTCACGATATTGTTTGATTGTCCTTTAGTTGTTGCTTGATTATTTTGTTATTTGATTATATTTTTGTTGTTGTTTGATTGTATATCAAACACATATTTATTTAAATCTAATGGATAAGATTCATTCTCTTTTCTTACATTGATATTTTTCACATAATTTCAATATATATATATACACATAGAGAGAGAGAGACAGTTATGATCAAGTGCTGAAATTTAAGTTTGTGCTAAATAAGAATGAATCTCAGCCATTGGATTGATAGCGTCAATGGTTGACATTAAAGCATCAAAGATTAAAAAATTAAGCATAATTTTCGTTCGTGCTTAATAACTTTATAAATCATATTTAATATGCTTAATTCGATTAAGCATAATTTATATAAAAAAAACATGAAATCTGAAAAAAAGAAAATTAATCTCAACCATTGATTTTTTTGAGATGATAGTGTAGATTCATCTCTATTTCGCACAAACTAACTTTTAGTATGTGATCCAATATATATATATATATATATATATATATATATATATGTGTGTGTGTGTGTTTTTTTTTATTTTTTATTTTTTTATGAGAAATTTAGCAAACAAATAAAAATCAAAATATGGAGAAGTAAGAGACCATGCATGTGTTTATCACATGCCCATGTTTTTCTGTTTCTTAATTTTATTTTTATTTTTGGAGGAAGGTGTGACAGGTGGGACCCATCTGGATGTCGCTTCCACAAATAGTGACCAATTACAATCGCCCCATCCAAATTCTCATTTGTCACATTCATATTTATAAAATACTTTATAATTCAATCTCTATTCTTTAATTTATGTCAGTGGGCTGATTGTTATTAAGATTAATATTTTACAATTATAACATACAATTGTGTTATAGTTATGATATTATAGAAGAAATCCGAATCCACATTCAAAATAAGTTTGAATTTATATTTGAAATTCAGTAATATGATTTTTTATTCAATTGGCCTGTAAATTAGCAAAACATGTTCTAACCACTTCACCTAATTTTCCATAATAACAATGTAAATAAGTATGATTTTATTATATTAATTAAAAAACACTATGTCTGGCAGTGAAATCAAACCTTAATTTAAATAAATCTGATAAAAAAATCATATTTAAATAAAATTGATTGTAAAATCATCGATTGATGTCAATGGAAGTGTAGACTTTATTAAACTAATGCGGGTTTAACCCCTGGCATGTGATGGAGATGGGCTATAAATTATTTTTATATATGTTTTCAAGATTTATAGAATTATTTATTTTCCTGCATCGCATTTAATGTAGAGGCCAAACAAAATTAATGAAGGGTTTTATCATTATTATATAAGTACTTAATTTAAATGTTTCATTCCTTTGGAATAAATAATTAAGGCTGTTCTGAGGATATTTGTGTGGGGGGGAGTAAAAGTTTTAAATTTATGCATCAAAATTAAAAAAAAAAAAAAGAAAATCAAACTCAGCCGTTTAAATAGCGAATCTCAAAATTTAGAAAAATTTAAAGTGAATCACTCATTCAATTGTGCTAAAATCGATTAAATCACCTAATTTTTTTAAAAAAAAAAATTGTGAAGTGACTTGAACTGATCAATTTTTAAGCTCAAAAGTAAGGATGACAAAGGATTACATAAAAGTTATTGATGTATATCATAGTTTTTGATAAAATGAAGAGAATGCAATTATTTTCAAGTAATTCATCAGCATTATAAAATTAAGAGTAAAAATAATCAATTTTCATTAAGATAAACATGATTACAATTGATAAACTAAATCTACTCAGGTTACAACAGTAAATTTAATTGGAGGATAGGTATATATACTGACATTTTTCTTCTTCTCTCATTGATTCTTATCTCTAGGAGCTCTAATCAATCTAGTTAGTACTACTGCTCTTATCATCTCTTCTTCAGCTTCATCAACCTCTCCCTCAAGATCGACAAAGGAAACATTTCAGCCGAAATGTGGGCCTCTCGTCGAGTCCAGCAGGATCTCAACGTATATGAAGATGCCACTAGTGCACGCAGACGAGGTACTTATAGTAAGCCTGTCATTGAGGTAAGGGAATCGTGAGTTTAATTTCCTCAGTGACATTGGGCTACCTCCATCCTTGTCCTCTTAAGATGGAAGCATACTAGGACTAAATGACTCCGCAGCCGAACCAACACTTGTATCAAGAGGATGAGAGAACTTGATGCATGACATCTCTTTATTCCATGCACCAAATATCTGGGAAATTTTTTTCTCATCAGCGAAAAATGTTAAGCTATAAGATGTGATTAAAGCAGAAATCTTAGGATGAAAGAATAGAGATCTATGGTGGAAGTGAAAATTTGAGATTCTTTCCAGTAAGAGAAAAATATTAGAAAAAGGGTTGTCGGGAGGCATTCTGCGAATAGACAAAGGTCGGAATGATCCAACAAGCTAGGGAATCCCTTTTATTTATACGCACGAATCCCTAATTTGTCCCATCTCAATCTACGGTTGAAATAGATCTAATTTAAAATCACGATCGGATTGATTCTGTATAGCTTGTTACATCTTCGAGTAGCGTACCGTAAATCCTTTGGTTAAAAGACCATCTCGAAAACTATGCCAAGATATTTGGAATATAGATTTAACCATTGAGTCATTCAGAGGTCAAGTCACTTTAGACCTAAGGAAGAGGTTAACTTATCCAAAAGTACAGTTAATTGTCTTTGACAATTGGTCCAAAGGATAATTGAGAGCCCGAACATAGTTATAATCTGCTACTGACTGACTACCAATAAAAAATCGGGCGTTCCATTCAGAATGATCTACACGAAAAATGTAAGGTCCTCTTTGTTAGGGCTTTGTCCAATAAAATAATTTAATTATAATACTAGGAGCTTGGACCTAGCATGCTTATCATAATTTATGAATAAAACAATAATGTGTTGGATAATACCTGCGATAGTTCAAACTATTAATATAAACAAGAGAACAGGTGAAGAATCTTTAATATGAGGAATGTTCCCCGTACCTTCGATCATTCGACTTCTACACTTTGTGGTCGTTGATCCTCTCACTTAACACCTTCAACTGAGGTCTTATGTGTTTTTTTTTTGTTTTTTTAAGGTCTCAACACCTAGACCCTACCCTCTCAGTTGTCTCTGAAGATAACTGCGGAAACATTGTCTCTTTCTTTTAATGTTTCGACACCTAGACCCTCTGAGCTATCTATGAACATAACTAAGGAAATATTGTGTCTTTCTTTTTAAAGTATCGACACCTAGACCCTCTCAGTTATCTCTGAATATAACTGAGGAGACAGTGTGTCTTCCGTTCTAAGGTATCGACACCTAGACCCTCACAACTATCTCTAAACATAGTTGAGGAAATCTACATAGCAATAAATTAAACAGAAGGTATTTGACTATATGTGGATCCTTTGTGGTTAGTCCAAGTAAGCAATCCTTTTGGAATCCATGCTTTCAAGGTTTTGAGCTCATATATATTTTTTTTTCATTGGGAGCTCTCCATTTCCTTTTAGCATAATTAAATCTAATATGATTTGTATGTTAAAGGGTGTGTGTGTGTAATTTATTTTTCTAGAGTCAGATCTTTTGACAAAATCTCGGGAATAGCATCCCTGTGCACACTGGACAGTAGTACTTAGTTTTTTTAGATATCTTTCTCTACCAAAGTACGCAATCTTTCTATCATGGCAGTTGTGTTCGTTTCTGAACTAACATTTTTTTATTTAGGATAAAACCTGCAATGTGATTGCTCAACATTAGGTAACCTCCAACTACTTTGACGGTAGTTGGGTAGCATCCCTTGCGACTGGGAGACGTCCAATTATCCTTCCGATAATTGGGAAAACCAACTAACCACCGCATTGACTGCTTGGTCAGTTTTGGCTGAGATATAACATGTTTCTCTCTAGTCAATTATCCCTTAGGCAAGTCTTGACACTTAACCTTCGGGGGTATTGTCTTCGTGTGTGAGCGCGTTGAAAAACCAGTGTTCTCACTCAAGAAATGTCTTGAGCTTTTCAAATATTATTTTTTTATTTATTTTGCTCAAGGTTTTCTTGTTTCAAGGTCTTCAACTCTTCTGACTGTTTTTCAAAATTTATCCTAAGAGTTGAGTTTTCATCTTCAAGATTCTAAAAATCTTGTAAAATATATGTGAAGAAATGTTGCTATGTAATTTACAAATATGTTCAAATTTCTTCAAAAGAATATCAAGACTATATTGTTTTGATTTGGAGTGACACAAGTTATTGATGTTCGTCCCAAAATGCTAGAGTATAAATGTTTTGAAAACGTTGTTAGATCACATGAACTTACTTTACCAATTTTGAGATATACTCCAACAACTTGTGAGTTGTTGGGTTTCAAAGTAAGCATGCAAAACTAAAGAATAAAGTGCAAACGGTAGTAAAATCGACGTAAGAATTTTTATAAAAATGACATAAGAATTTTTATAGTGGTTTGGATGCCAACAATTTGTGATTTTTTGGCTTTCAAAGTATGCACGCGAAACTAAAAAAGTAAAGTGCGGAAAACAGTAAAAATGACATAATAATTTTTTTAGTAGTTCGGATACCAAAAGATCCTACGTCCATCCTTCGATCACCAAAAGGATCAGAAAATACTAAATTGGTTACAAGTGATGTCACTGGTCTATAGCAGTCACGGTAATCTCCTACATCCACCGGTTGTATGCGTACCTAACAAGTCCACCCGTTTTTGCTTTCTTCAAGTTGATCGACTTTACCACAAATGCGTCGTTAGGCCTCTCTCGCTGGAATAGTTGGTGTGAGTTTGAGTTCTTCATAGAACGTATCAGTAATTGATTGTGTAAATCGGTTTCTAAAAAGTGTTCAAAAATCGGTCTTCAAATTCTTCTCTGGAATGTAAAGACCTCGAGAAAATAACTCTAGCAAAAAGTGCTAAGAGTCTCGTGTTCGGCGATAAGGAAAATTGACTCAGAATGATTTGATGAAACACATAAACCAGAAAATCTTAGTTCTTCACATTCTCAGCCCATTATAACTTATACTCATCATGAGTGTTTATAGGTTTTCTATCTTTCATCTTCTAGCCGTTGTACACGGATTACGAGTTCTACAACTGTTCAGACATTTTTATTGATGTGTACTTCTAGTAAGAACGACTCTTACATCGGTTGACTTTGCTATCAGTTCTCGGGGTAGCTATTCGTTATATCAATTGTGAAACTTGTTATGATTGAAAGTTTTACAATTGTGTAAATTCTGCTTTACATGTCCACTTCTCCATTGAAGAGGCTGAATTAGTTTTTGAAAGATGTCTTTTCGGACAGAGTAACTTCTAAGCTATTTCAACTCAATTAACCTATGCAAGGTTACAAAAGTGAAACTACTCTAACTAGGTCAATATGAACTAATTGTTCTTAAGTTGGTTCAACACATCAAAACTATCATATGAGGAACTAACATTAATTCACATCAGTTAAGTTTGATGCATGCTCTGAATTATTAAAATGGGAGCTCTTTACCTCAACATCCATGGAGGTGGCGACTGTTTGTTGCTCTAATATTGTCAACCATCAGTATTTCTACCCCTCAGAACCAAAATCTTTGGTTCTGGAAATTCTTTCTATTTCTGATTCTGCAGGGTCGCAGCTCTTTTTATTTTTCACATAGCCATTGTTGAGATATGAATAATAAGTTTTGCAAAACGAGCTAATTGGATCTGGTCCACTAGTAGACACAAAAAAAGTTAGTTGCGTAGACCAACTGCTATGATACCACTTGTTGGTCCAAAAATGTTAGAGTATAGTTGTGAGCGGAATACTTTCCAAATATGTGATGGTCCCAATTGAATCTTTCTCAAGTCAGTTGATACTTTGAAAATCATTTTATATCAAGAAGATCAGTTAACTAATTTCAAAAATATACTCCAACAACTTGTGAGTTGTTTGGTTTCAAAATCTATAAGCAAAACTTAAAATAGAAATGGAAAGTATTAAAAGACATAGGATATTTATGTTGGTTCAGATACCAGATGATCCCACGTCCACTTTTCGATAGCTAAATGGATTGGAATAACTAGAACAGATTTACAGCATGATGTCACTTGTCTATTGTAGTCTTATGAAGCTCATACGTCCTCTGGGTTGTATGCGCACCCAACAAGTTCACTTGTGAATGCCCTCTTCAGGTTGATCGTCATTACCACGAATGTATTGCTAGGCCTTTCTCGCAGGAATGTGGTGCGAGTTTTTGTTCTTCACAGAACTTAGTAGATGGTTGATGTGAGTTAATATTTTATAAAAGTTCAAAAATCAATCTCGGATTCACCTCTAGAGAAGAGTGAGCTCTAGAAGATAACCTAAGCAATTAGGGCTAAGAGTCTTGTATAATGTGACATGAAATATCAACTAAAGACTGTAAAATGATGGTCAACAAACTCCATGGAATTTGTTAGCTTCAGCAACCTATAAATAACACTCATCTCTGGTATTTATAGGCCTTTAATTATGTTGAGTGTGCCTTGTCTTCTAGCAATTGAACACGCTTTCCATGGTCTACAACTGTTCAAACATTTTCAGAGATGTGTACATCTTGTAAGAACAACTCTTTGTAAGTGATAAGTTCATTATTTAACTCACTAATCTATATTATTTTCTATTATTTTATGTAGTTTTATTGAGCTTATATATATATATATATATATTTCATGCATGAGTTCATTATATGTGATGTTATGCTTGTCATGGTGTGTTTTTGCAGGTTTTAGGTTTAAATTCACTGGAAAACTGTTCCAAAAGCAGTTGACGTGCAAAAGTATCAGTTAAGGGTTCCTCCACACAAGGGATTAGGGCTATTGGAGCAAAGAAATAGATAGAGCTTCGATTTATCTTTCCAACGCAACTGGAATCAGGTCGATCGGAGTTTGTGAGTGAAAGTTATGGCAAAAACCGTGAGACCGTGCAGACGGGTCGACGAAAGAACACTCGCGTCGATCGAAGTACGAGCAAATCTGCCGAAATTTGATTAAATTTGAATGAAATCGGATTTCCAACCCTAGACTTGATAGGATACACATCCACTCTTATAATCGAGTTTTATTCATCCAATTCAGACTTTAACATCATTCAACATTCAACGTCCTTTATTTTTCAAGAACGAACCTTTATTTTCTTGTAAGTTACTTTTTTGCAATTTAATAATATGTTTGTTTTTTGTTTTCTATCTGCTATGTGTGGCTAGAAACCCTAGCGGGTTCTAGGGCTATGAATATAAAAAGCATGTTTAATTAATTAACATTGAATTGTTTGGTTTTGAATTCTTGTTTCAATTATTAGGATTTTGAATTAATCAGATCGAGAGATATAATTAATTCTAGATTTACAGTTGTCAATTGAAGGACTTAAAGTGAAAATTGATAACAGGAAAAGGAATTTGATTACAATTAGAATATCTGTCCTAGGGGAAGATAGTAATTGTAGGGTTAATCTGAAGATTTATGAAAGGTTGATTAGTATTGTGTTATTGAGGTCGACAAAGCATATACATTCACATGCTAGTAACCTAGGCTATAATTGTCTGACCAAGAAATTATAGTATATTATGATTTCCCACCAATGCAAGTTAATTACTTGATATGTATTTTGATTGATAGTTCGCCCTAGAGTCTGTGTCCCTTTAATTTGATTTCCCAAACTCTTTAATTTTCTGCATCACTATCCTTACTTTTTAAAATCAAAACCCTAATTTTCTGTTTACTCGAACAATAGATCTTAGGATTATGGCTAGTACATGAAATAATTTCGTTACTCAATTCCTCTGGGTCCAACAACCTTAGGGTATTCTTATAAATTTATTTGTCACTATTCTGCAATTAATCTGTAGAATTTTACAGTGGTCAAATTGGCGCCGTTGCCGGGGAGTTGTTAGATATTATTTTGTTACTAGTTTATTCTAGGATTAATTGGATTGAGTCTGTATTTTTAATTTCGTGTGCGTGTGTGTGTTTTTTGCCTCGAACTCAATCGATGCCTGCGCGCATCGATCAACATCAAGACCTTCCGAGCATCGATTAACCCTCCCGTGTTAGTCGACACCGAGCTGATTTCTCCCTATTTTCTCTTCCAGGTGGTGTATGAACACTAGGTCTCAAGGGATGCCGCTTGAAGCCTTCAACCTTGAGATAGGAACCTCTTGCCAAAAGAAAAATCAGAAGGAAAATATGGATCTACTGGAAGATCGAAACCCACAGGAGGTTGACCAAAATATGCCCTCATTAGAGGACACTGATGGACATCTTACAGCAGGGGATACTCTGATTCTCATTCGGGAGATGCACCAGATGCGATAGACAGTTCGGCAGCTGACAGCTGAAAGAGAGATTGAAAGAAAGGCTACGCGAAGAAGGCAAGAAAGAGAGAGACAACATTTGGATGATTCAGATGATGAGGATCCAAACATGATGGGGAGGAAGTACAAGCCGCAGCCCGGCAATGAGGGATTCAATATTGGTATCGATGCCAATAATTTTGAACTCAAAACCGGGTTGATCCAGATGGTTCAGCAGAACCAGTTTGGCAGTAGAGCTGTGGAGGATCCCTATACACACCTGCGGATATTTGTGGAAGTTTGCGACACCATCAAGAAAAATGGAGTCAGGCAGGATGTGATTCGACTGAGGCTGTTCCCATTTTCACTGAGGGATCAAGCCCGATCTTGGCTCACCAGACTTGACTGCAGCAGGATCCGGACTTGGGAGGAATTGAGAGCTGAATTCCTGTCAAACTTCTTTCCACCCTCTGTCATCATTCAGAGGAAGATGGAGATTGTTGGGAATTATTCTGGAAATTATTCCTGGATTTATGTTGTAAATCTCCCTTTAGATCAAATTGTAAAGGTTTTGTTGAATCAAAGCCTTAGTCATTTTGGTGGATCATTGTTGAAGTCTAGATAGTCTAGCAACTCATGTGTAATATCCTGTTTATGAAATATTTCGAGTTGTAATAGATTAGAAGTACTTGCGGAAGATTGCTGAAGGATTCAGCAATCAAAAACGAAGGCTTCGGAAATTCTGGATGCTAGGAACGTTCTCAGCAGTCAAGCCGATTGCTAGAGAAGTTAGCAGACAGAAACGACTGCTAAGGAGATAGCAGACAAAGTGCTGAGAAGAAATGACTGCTAGGAGTACTTACTCAGTAGTCGGAAGAAAAGAGAAAGCAGAATGCTGAAGGAGTCAACATTCACTATTTACTCAGAAGATTGCTAGAAGTAATAACAATAAGGAATCAAGACCCAAATGCTGAATACGCAACTGCAAAGGAGTCAACAGTTGGATACAAAGCAGAATGCTAGAAGAGTTCAGTAGTCAAAAGGTTGAAGGACTTAGCAGACCGTTCCCAGCATTCTCCGATAGAATGCTAAGTAAAGAAACACCTAGCAACGATTGCTAAGATGCCCGTTCTGACAAAGGTACAACTAAGGACGATAAGCTTTCCCGAAGTAGGTGGAAAAACACTGTACCATGCCAGAAAGGACGAAAAATCAAGTAGCTCTTTTGGACAAAGTAGACGTTGTGTCTAACGGGTCTGAAGATTAAATGTTTGAATCTCCAGATATAAAAGAGAAGTCCAAACAAGAGAGAGCTAACTCTTGAACCCCCACGACTACGACTAACACCTGCTCATACGAGAGAGAACCTTGCAAGCGAACAAAAAGCAAAAAGAGTAGTCGGTTGAGAGCACAAAAGAGACAAGAAGAATCTTAAAAGCTCTCAATAACAAGTGTCGAACATTGAATATCTGACACTGCATTCAAGAGGAGATTCCTTGACTTTGTTTGAGAATGAAATCATTGGGATAACTTCCATCCTAGGAAGCATCCAGCAGTCACATCTCTGAAAAGAGATTCACTATGACGGGTTGTTGCCAAAACCCCCAGGAAAGTTGAGGAAGGAAATATAAAGCTTCCATTGCAGCAAGGTTAAGTTTTACGAAGGTGTGCCCTTGACTTAGCCGTAGCTGCCGAAAGATCCAAGTAACGGAGGATAGCTTTGTAGTGGCTGGCTTGAAAGCTCACCACTTGCTACAAGTGACGGGCGATTCCTTGTACTTGAATATATCTTTTTAGTGGAATTCTCAGTGTTCGACTGAGGAGTGGACGTAGATCTTTAAAGATCGAACCACTATAAACCTTGTGTTCTTGTTACTGTTTTATTATTTCTGTGTGTTGATTTAAAACCTAGCAACCTCAAGTTATTAGAGTATATCTGAAGCAATCTAACACCTACCTCGATCTAAATATTTGAAGAGGAAACTAAGTGAAAGATACTTGAACATTCCGCTGCATCTATTAAGTTAGTCTTTCGCTGCTTCAACAACGACTCTGATCGAGGACCTATAGAGATTCTACAATTCCATCAGAGGGTGGACGAGTCACTGTTTGAAGCATGTAGCAGGTTCAATGAACTGCTTAGGAGTTGCCCCTATCATGGAGTCGATGCAGAGGAGCAAGCTCACATCTTCTACCGGGGGATGAATGAGAGGACTCAAGAGTCCGTTGACAATGCTGCTGGGCGGTCCATCATGAGCAAATCTGTAGAGAAAACACTGAAGCTTTTCAAGAAAATGGCGATCCACACTCAAAAATGGGCGAACCGGAGGAGGCCTCTAATTAAGGTTGGGGATAAAGTGGAGACTAAAGATCCTCTCAAAACTAAAGTTGAGAAGCTGAGAGAGGATTTAGAAAAATTGTCTGCGGGAGCATCTACTGCTGCGGTTGCACAGGTGCAACCCGAAGCTCCTGCGGATGTGAGCTATATGAATAGAGGGGGATACCCCTACCAGCACCAGCAAAGGAATGGGGGATATCAATATCCATCGAGGAACCACCAAGGTTTCTCCTACTCTCACCCTGAGGTAGCCGAGCTACCACCACCAGGATTTGATGTTTAGAATGGAGAAGTGCTGGAAAAGAAGATGGAAAACTTGGATGATCTGTTGGCCAAATTCATCAAGGCCTCAGACCAGCGGTTTGGGAAGCTGGAGCAGGAAGTGACTGGAGTACACACTAAGGTCGATTGACTGGGAAAGCACCTGCAGATGGTTGAAACGCAGGTCAGTAAATCACCAACACTATTGGGGCTCACCACAAGCAAGGACAGCTGCCGAGCACAAATGAGGTGAACCCAAGGGTTCAAAAGGATTGCAATGCTGTCACACTAAGATATGGGATGAGTTACAAAGGTCCCGAGATGATTCGGGATGAGTCTAAAGCTGAAGAGGCATAAAATCGCGCCACTGGGGGCTCAACTTCGATTGATGCACGTCCCACGAAGATTGAAGTCGAGGAGAATGGAGAATAATCGAGTGATGATGAGGGCTTGATTTCGATTGACGCAGCTGGCATCGATCGATGCACGAAGAAGTCGACGTCGACCTAGATGCCCCTACGTCGGTCAAAGTCGAGGCCCACGTCGGGCGAAATTTCGGAGAATTCTGAAGATCCTGTCCCGCCTATGCCATTCCCTCAGAGGTTCGCGAAGCAAAAGAAGGACTCCTTGTTCTCAAGATATGTGGAGAACTTGAGGAAGGTCAGCATAAATATTCCGTTGATAGAGGCACTGAAGGAGATCCCGGGGTACATGAAGTACCCCCGAAAAGTGATGAGTGGAAAGAAGCAGTTCGTGGAGAATAAAACTATGAAAATCCATGAGCAGTGCAGCCTGCTACTGCAAAAGCAGATGCCCATCAAGAGAAGCGACCTGGATGCTTCTCTATTCCGGTGGTGATTAGACGATGTACGTTCGAGCGAGTATTGTGTGATACTGGGGCCAGTATCAACCTGATTCCATACTCTATTTATAAGCACCTCAACATCGGAGAGATGAGGCCTACTATTATTACTCTGCAGATGGCGGACTGGTCCTTTTCCCGCCCAAAGGGAATTCTGGAAGATGTGCTCATTCGAGTGGGCCATCTGAACTTCCGAGCAGACTTCGTGGTGCACGGCATGAAGGAGGATGAGAACATGCCCGTGATCTTGGGGCATTAATTTCTCGATACTAGCGTCGCTCTCATTGACTGCTGAGGTGGCGAGATCACACTCCGGGCCAACGACGAGAAGATCACCTTTGTGATCGACAAAAGCAAGAGAAAGGCGGAGTGCAACCGGATCACCACCATTGAAGAAGAAGATAAGTCCGAGAAAGAAGAAGCCGCTGCTATAGAGTGGGAGCGCGGGAACGAGCGGCTTAAAATATCAACTAAGCCTCCCCAATCCGAGCTCACCACCATCGTCAAGGATCGGAAGGTTTACATGGTGGACACCAAGGGTCGGAGAGTCTGGACCCGACCTCCCTCGTTTTGATCCGATGTATCGTAGAGCTACGACGTTAAATAAAGCACTTGTTGGAAGGTAACCCAACCTTTCAAATATTTTTCTTTTTTTATTTTTATTTTCATATTTTTTCCTTTTATTTTATTTTATTTTCAAAGTTTGTTTGCACTAACTCTATTTTGCACTATAAAAAAAAGCGAGGATTGTTCGACTTTGATCGATGCAGCCTGACATCGATCAAAGTCAAGACTGGCGACGTGTTACACTTTGACCCATAGAAGGAGGCAACGAGAAGGCTTCACGTCGACCGACGCGACTCTGCGTCGGTCGAGGCAAAGTGCCAGCCATCCAAAACTCACGCCGCGCGAGTTCCAAAACCTCCAGGGACAAAAAGTTGATGTCTGAGATCAACTACCACGTATTATTCCTCCCCTTTGTCAGATTCTCAAACTTTTTCCCACTTTTGAGTTGGAAATAAGTATGGGGGGTGTAGGAGGAATATTCTATCTTTATTTTCACTTTCAGTAATTTAATTTTCGCATTTGCATGTTTTTAAATTTTATTCTATTTTCTGGGGAAATTTTTGAGCTTTGACATAACCTGAATGAGATTGTGAGATTAGAATTGATTGAGGGCTGATTTTGAATTGTTAGGGATTGTGATAAGATGCCTATGAATGTAGAATACCGCATGATAGAGTTAGTTTGAAACTTATACTTGCATGCTGATTTAGTTGGATTGAAGTTAACTGTGGAAGAAATTTTTAAACCCTTGTGTGAGAGTTTGAGCCTTAAATTCATTTGATGTGAGATTCTCATGTGTGTTTCAATTTCTCTAAAACTTGCTTATTTTCTTTGTTGAGACTGCATAGTGTGTACAAGTTTATGAAATGATCTTAGGCCATCTTTGATAGCCCAATTCCCTAAACACTGTCCCTTCACATAAAGTTTTCCCTAGTTAGCCACTTTGAGCCTTTACAATTTTTCTTTCCTTGTCTATGAGAATAAGAAAGTATTGTCTCACTCGTATCTTGAGTTGTGGTATATGGGGTGGATTGAAAGTGAATTGGAGATAAGAAATGATAAATTAGTGGTTGGAAAGATGTGTGAAAAAGAAGCTCAAATAATAATTAGGAGTCTCATAAGCTCTACAAAGAGAAAAAAAAATTTACTCCCTCCGTCCCACTCTAATTGGCACACTTACCAAATTGGGCGTCCCAACCAAATTGTCACATTTCTAAAAATGGCAACCTTTTCACACTTAACAATAAAATATTAATCCCACTAACTCCTTCTACACTCACAACTCTTAATTTTCGTGCCAAAAAGAAACATGCCAATTGGCATGGGACGGAGGGAGTATTATAGATGGCATAAGAGATTTAAAAATGCGCTAGAAAAAAAAAAGTTGTGTGTTGTTGATACATATGAGGAGATGAGGTGGATGAAGTTAGATGGTGGGTTGAAATTTATTGAGAGTAATTCACTCAGTTTATTTTTATTCACTTGGCCAAATTTTCCTACCCCTCAGAAAAAGCCTATGTTACAACCTATTGAAAGTCCTTTTTAGATTCTAGACTTGTGTGCACATTCTAGTAGTGGATATAGTAGAAAATTTGCAAGCCTATGGTAGAAATTCATTCATACATGTGATGAGTGCTTTCATCTTTATCCTATACACTTGTGAGTTGAGCGAAACAATTCCCGTAAGTTCTTCCACTATTAATGGATTTTCTGTTTCCTTCAAACTGATTGTATATAGTGGATTTCTAACCCTTGACTGTGATGAAACTTGTGAGTCTTTGCACTCTAATTACTTGACTTTTTGATTTTTTCTTGCCTATTGATTGAGGACAATCAAACGTTCAAGTTTTGGGGGTTTGATAAGTTCATTATTTAACTCACTTATCTATATTATTTTCTATTATTTTATGTAGTTTATTGAGCTTATGTATATATTTCATGCATGAGTCTATTATATGTGGTGTTATGCTTGTCATGCTGTGTTTTTGCAGGTTTTAGGTTTAAATTCACTGGAAAACCGTTCCGAAAGCAGTTGAAGTGCAAAAGTAGCAGTGAAGGGTTCCTCCACACAAGGATTCGGGCTATTAGAGCATTACACTGGATAGAGCTTTGAGTTAGCTTTCCAACGCAACTAGAATCGGGTCAATCGGAGTTTGGGAGTGAAAGTTATGGTCAAACCCTTGAGACCGCGCAGAATGGTCGATGCAAGAACACGCACGTCGATCGAAGCCTGTCCATGTCGATCGAAGTACGGGCAAATCTGGCAAAATTTGATTAAATTCGAATTAAATCGGATTTCCAGCTCTAGACTTGATAGGATACACATCCACTCTTATAAATAGCCTGTAAAATTGAGTTTTATTCATCCAACTCAGACTTTAGCATCATTCAACATTCAGCATCCTTTATTTTTCCAGCACGAACCTTTATTTTCTTGTAAGTTACTTTTATTCAATTTAATAATATGTTTGTTTTTGGTTTTCTATCTGCTATGTGTGGCTAGAAACCCTAGCGGGTTTCAGGGCTATGAATATCAAAAGCATGTTTAATTAAGTAACATTGAATTGCTTGCTTTTGAATTCTTATTTGAATTATTAGTATTTAGAATTAATCAGATAGAGAGATATAATTAATTCTAGATTTACAGTTGTCAATTGAAGGACTGAAAAGTGAAAATTGATAACAGGAAAAGGAATTCGATTACAATTAGAATATTTGTCCTAGGGAAAGATAGTAAGTGTAGGGTTAATCGGAAGAGTTATGAAAGGTTGATTAGTATTTTGTCATTGATGCTGACAAAGCATATACATTCACATGTTAGTAATCTAGGCTATAATTGTCTGACCAAGAAATTATAGTATATTATGATTTCCCACAAATGCAAGTTAATTACTTGATATGTATTTTGATTGATAGTTCGCCCTAGAGTCTGTGTCCCTTTATTTTTATTTCCCAAACTCTTTAATTTTCCGCATCGCTATCTTTACTTTTAAAATCAAAACCCCAATTTTCTGTTTACTCGAACAATATATCTTAGGATTATGGCTAGTATATGAAATAATTTCGTTACACAATTCCTCTGGGTTCGACAACCTTAGGGTACTCTTATAAATTTATTTGTCACTATTATGCAATTAATCTATATAATTTTACAGTGATCACTAAGCTCCGTTGCTGAAGTGTCAGCTTCTCCAATGAATTGGCTGATTCAATATTCGATGATTTCGTTTGGACATAGTAACTTTATTGCGACACGATAAATTGACTAAAGACTATAATTATTTAATCATGATAAGCAACAAACTCCATGGAAAGTGGTAGTTTCAGCAGCCTATAACTTATACTCATCTTAATTATTTGTAGGTCTTTAGTGTGCTTTGTCTTCTAGTCATTGTACACACTTATCGAAGTTTGCAGCTGTTCAGACCTCATCATAGATGTGTACATCTTGTAAGAATGACTCTTTTGTCAGTTGGTTTTGCTATCAGTTCTTATAGTAGTTCTTTTCTTTATCAGTTGTGAAGTTCATTTGGTTGGAAGCTTCACAATTGACTCTTTGTAAGCTCCGACGCTGAAGTGTCTGCTTCTCCAATGAACTAGCTGAATCAATTTTCGATCGAATTCTTCTAGACGGAGTAACTTCTGAGCTACTACATTTCGATCAACCTATACAAGGTTACAAATGTGAAATTATTTTATATAGGTCTGATTGATCTAACTAATTCTACACTTGGTTTGACACCAAATAAATAAGAACTAACATTAACTCCTAACAGTTTGAAAATTTTAAATCACAAAAAGTCCCCTATTCTTTTACTTCAAATCTTGAGAATCTCAAGAACGTTTGATCTTAAACGAATATTAAATAAAATTAATTACTTTAACGATATCATATAAGCTCAAATGCACAATATTAATTTAATGATAATTTTATTTTTAATTTTTAGAAAGTTTTCACAATGTATTTCCTCAAAATAGAAATTTTGTTAGAACTTTAAATACAATAACTAACTTCAAATTAATTTGTATTAGAAATAAAAAGAACTCTAACAAAATCTTTTAAAGCGACTAATTATTCTTTATCGTATTTTTAGCTATAATCAAATAACAAATATAATATTATTAAGAAAAGTATTTTATTATCTTTTGATAGGCTTTATTTGATTTTTAAAGACTCGAATTATAAAAGATTTACTATTAAACTTACTATTATATACTACCTCCGTCCTTTATAAGTAGTCCCTTTTATTTTCGGCACGGAGATTAAGAGTTATGAGTGTAGTGGAATTAATATTTTATTGGTGAGTGTGAAAAAGTTTGCCATTTTAGGAAAGTGATACTAATTTATGGGACAAACAAAAATGGGAAGTAGGACTACTTCAATGTGACAGAGGGAGTACTATTTTATTTTGATTGAGCTAAAGATCAATTTTATTAACATAATTTTCCTAAAAGTTTGTTAAAATAAATTAATAATATAGTAATATTACAACATTTTATTAAAAAATAATATCTTTATAGTTTTTGGGCTCAGTACGCCGTACATTTCGGACGGTTTTAAGATAGGCCATTTTTTCATGGACAAACTCCAACCAAGAAACACACAAACAAAAAAAATTATTGTACAACTAGCTGCACGAGTAGCAATCCACCCAACACTACAAGAAAAATAGCTTATAGTGACGATAATGCTAGTGACAATTAAAATTTCGTCACTAAACATACATATACAGTAACAATTATTCATTTCGTCACAAAAAATATAATTTGTGACAATTTTATTTTATGTCGTTATTTTTTATCACTAAAGTTTGAGACAATAATATTTTTGTGACTAAAGATGCATATACAACTACAATTCTCTTTCTCGTCACAAAAAATATTATTTGTGACAATTTTATATGTTATCGCTATTTTTTATCACTAAAGTTAGCGACAATAGTATTTTTGTGACTATAAATGAATTTACAACAACAATAATTTTTGTCCTCACAAAAATATATAATTTTTTACAATCTTATAAATTGTTAGTATTTATTGCCACTGTAATTAGTGACAATAATATCTAGTGACTAAAAATACCTTTATTTGTAATAATTTCATACAATATTAGTATTTTTAATTTGCAATTAAATATTTATTAATTTGGCATATTAGTTGTTGGTCCTCGATCAGGCCTGATCTCTAACATTGAGCAGCTCATCCGTCTGGTCAGCGCGCACCTTCAAGCACCTCGATCTCCAATCTTCAAATGGTGTCGCTCCTTAGAGTGAGGACAAACCTCCCTTCTCCTCGGACATCGACTGCTGGGAGTTTTATAGTTCTTCCCGGAACCTATCCTTGTGTTGGCGTAGCCCGTACGAATCACTCTTGCACCGCAATAGTGACTGCTAGATTCTTTCTAGAATAGAGAGAATCCTAAATATACCTTTGGAAGATACACTTCATAGGTCTTCGAGCCTCTATTATGAGAGCTTATGAAAAGCTTCAATTAAGATCTTAGCTCGGATGAGTTCGCGTGATGAAGAGAATAAATTTGATCTCTTTTGTTATCTCTTGTATGTACGAAATCGGGAACCTTTGAATCAAGTAAGGATGACACCTATTTATAGGTGAAGATTCAAACAACCATTTGAATCTTATCCGTTAGACTCAAAGTAAATGATCGCCTATCTGAATGCTTCCTTTTTCTGCGGTGGACAGAGACTCTTCAAGTCCCTTTGTCTCTGATTGGCGTAGCATCTGTATTTAGCAGTCTCTTGTCAGAACGGATCATTTGTAGGTCTGAACCCCTTTTTTCTTCATGATGATTATTCCATCCTCTTGGTTGGTTGGTTCTTCTCGTAACTTGTACTCCGTTTGATATTTAGCTTTGTGATATTTCTCTTAATTGTTGATTGCTTATTGTCATCTGCTGACTACTGTTATGCGTTGGATCTCTCCGTAGATTGCTAGAGCTCTTCTTCCAGCATTCTCGTCGCTTCCTTCGCATCTTTGGTCGTTCTGATCTTCAGCAATCTTCAGTAATTGGATGAGTTTGCTGACTCCTTCAGCAAACTTGAGCTTTTCTTTTTCTTAATCTATTACAACTCTAGTATTAATTCCTATACAAGATTTTTTACAATTGACTCGATACCGAGTTTCTATAGCTTTTGATCCACCAAAACATATCATACTATGAAAATGAATTGGTTTACATTTGAGGGGTCTAAAAATATTCCTAACAATTTCCCCCTCTTTGGTGCGATCAAAGCCACTACATTAAGCTTTAATTCTTGACTGATCATGGAAAGCTGATTAATGAGATTACATAAAAGTTTTCTATCAATTCTATTCCCAGTGTCTCAACTCCCGTAGACTCAATATTGTTCCTAAACATTACCCATTAACGTATCAAAGGTATTGCTCGATAAATAAGTCAATCAGGTAAATAGCTTCAAAGTCATATTACCAAGTAAGTACAGAGCATATTCATGCATAATATCATCAATCAATCATAGGAACATTTCACACACATGACATTCCACGCAGTTTGCTGATTACACCAAGTGTGTAATTTCGGCTTATTCACTTAGATCAGCGTTGGACAATGAGATGTTGTCTTCAACCTGGGTTAGTCTTTTATTGATAATCAAATATTTTTCCGTACAGTCACATAACCCAAATTGAAATGAAAAGATTGTTCAAACAGCTAGGAGATGCAGAGTTTGAAGAGACATTACTTCTTTGTTGTTGAAGAGTTTGAATCAGCAGCATTCTTGGCACTTGATGAACCGACAGTGGGCTTCTTCATCTTCCTAGGAGCTTCTATTGTCTTCTTCATGAAGTTTTCCATGAGAGTTTCTCGTTCTTGTCTTCTGATTCTTTCCTTCTCTTCAATTCTTCTTTGTTCTTCTTTATCTTCCTCCTCACGTTGTCTCTTAGCTCTTCTTCCTGTATTCTACTAGCCTCTAGTCGACGAATCCTTTCTTCTTGCTCCATTCTTCTTTCTGCTTCTTCAACTAACCTCTTCTCTTCCTCCTCTTTGATCGCAGCAAAAATGTCAGTGGAGAAGGTCTCGAAGTTGTCGAGTTGGATGGCAAGAATCTCGTCTTTGGCTTTAGTCACTTTGGTAGAGATTTCCCTGTGCATGATCGGTATCATCTGCTCTCCGATACTCCATCCTACCATCGTATGAATATAGTGTTGGAGATCTCTCTAATAAGTGCTTGTATTCACAGGCTCAGTTGCCATAAATGTAGAGTCCTCAGCAGGTACGATTTGATTTTCATCAGTATATATGAGAGTTGTGGTTGCCAATCTTGCATTGGAAGTGGATGGTTGGTCAGCCGGGGCCATTACAGAGTGTGAGGTTTCCCTTCCTTCTTCTTCTTCAGTAGGGTTCTGTTCGGATGACCTCAATTCTTGTACTCTGAAAGGCTTGTTGGCGAGTTAGTTTAGAATTTTCTCCTTGAATTCTTAACATCTTCATCCTATCTTCCTCTTCCTTTCTTGCAGCTTGTTATTCAGCTAACCTCTTCTTCTGATCTGCAGCAGCGGCCATTTGTCGTCTGGTGGCAGGAGATTTGAAGTTCTGAGTGAATGGTGGAAAGTCTTCTATGGCGTATTCGGAGGGTGGGAGAGATCGATCTCCTGTGACTGCTCTGTGAGCCTTGATCTTCTGTAACCTCGCATCAACTTGCTTCTCCGTATACTATCTCTTGGATGTCTAGTCCATCCAATCATCAGCCCATTCTTCTTCACTCCTCCAGTAGTTAAGACACATCTTTGCCATTATGATTGAGCGGTCATCATAATGTAACTCGTGAGTGGCATAGTCAAAGAATCATCATCTCTTGAACTTAGTTCTTAACCATTCCTGATCGGACGTCTCTCGTTGGAATTCAGAAGGATATGAGTCATTGACTTCGGCAGCAGCTTGATTTTCTATGAATATACTGATGTCGTGTGCCCAGGAGATGAGATCCTCGTTCTCTTCATCTCTTGCTATGACAGAAGAGCACCACTTTGCAATTCTCTTTGCATTGTAGTTTCTGTCAGGTGGTCCTTCCATGGGCACTCTAAGAGTTTCTTCTCTGAATATGGATTCTCCAACTGTGACAGTCCCTGCATCTTCTTTATCAACAGAGCTGCGAAGATCACTGAAGGATATACCTGAAACTTATGGAGAGCTGAGAACAGGAATGTGTCGTTGCCAGATGGATTCTATGGTTCTTTCGAACACTCTTGTGGTATCTGCCTCTGTATTCCATCTTGGAACAGTAGAAGGTTCAATACCCAATCGTCGTAGATACTGCTCATTCCGAGCTCACACACTGGCTGTGAGCTCTGCTTGTAGTTGTGCTCTATAGACTCAGCATTGATTGAGGTATGGGCATCAACAGTACGTGCCTCAGCATTCCCTTCTTCTTCGAGTCTTGTGATTTGTTGGGTATCTTCTGGCATGTCTGTTCCTAAATCTGCATTCCTTTGCTCTGCTTCTTGATTTCCTGAATCGATGGCTGGGATCTGGGTTGTTGTTGTTTCCAGATCGGCTTCTGCCATGATTGTCATATATCAGCTTTCTCCTTGCACAGCCAATTGTGCTTGTTCACTTTCCTTTTCAACAACATGACTGCTACCTTCCTTTTCAGCAGCCTGCAGTAAATTTCGTTCAGAAATTTCTTTAGCACTTACGCTTCCCCCTAGATTGGTGGCGGGCTGAATTTGTGTTGTGTCGCAACTCCTTTCTCCTTGTCCTAGAGTTTTCAACCTCCTTGATTCCTTTAGGGCTTCTTTTAGTTGCCTTTGCTCAAGATCAAAAATCGCTTCCACATCTTCAGCGAATGTGACCTTGCTTTTCCCTTTGTTGGCTTGCATTTTCTCAACATCCTTTTGAGTGATGCGACCTGCTTGTTCTCCAACTTGAATCTGGGCGTTGCGCTCGGCATAACTAGCCATGACTTTGGTATACCTTGAATCTCTTTCTTCAAGTGTAATCTCAAGCCGAAAAGTCTCTCTTTTCTTGTGCCCTCTGGAGCACTTTCCTTTGTCGTCGTGTCTTCCGAGATTCTTCTTCATCGGAAAATTTAAGCCTTCACTTTGCACTAGCTTCTGTGGATTCTGTCGCCGTGTCTTTGACTTCATCTGAAGATGGTAGAGAAGTGTCTACCTCAGGTACGAAGATTTTAAGAGTGTTACCTGAAGATCTTCTTTGCTTGCCCTTTCTCTTGGCTTTCTCATCATCACTCGTTGGTTTCTCTTTCTTTTTTTTGAGGGCTCCTCTGCGTTCGCCTTCTCTTCAAGTTGGTTTGATCGGAGGGTTGACCAGTTGCTTGTGATGGAACATCAATCAGACTGTCAAGTTCAGTAAGAAACACGTTCCATTCTGTTTTGCGTCGTTCTTCTTCTAGTTCCTCAGCAGTAAGTGGAGCAGCAGTAGGCATGACCATCTCCCCTTGGTATGGTTCTTCTTTATCAGAGCATGCCTCTCTAGGATTGACGTTGTTTTTTCCTCTCGGTACCAATGGTTCCCTGATGTTCTTCGGTGGTTGTTGTTTTTTGGTTGGCGGTATGTAGTTGGAGTAGATCAAGTCTTCACCTCGGCAGCATTTTCCTTCTGGTACAATTCCCTCCAGAAAGTGGTTTATCTTTAATCCAAAGCCTACGTCTTGAGTGAACGTGTGATCCTTCTTCACACTCTTTTTCTTGTAGAAATGTGTTAGCCATTTGTTGTAGATGAACTTTGCCCAATTTCCACGCACTTGATCTTCAATGGCCATCATAACAACAAACTTCTTAGCACTTAACTCAGAAAGTGAGCCCACTTCGCCCACTAGCATCCTTATGACTACTTGTGCTAGACTCCTCATCGGTTCTACAAGAGATTTCAGAGGTGCTGCTATTTTCCATGAATCAGTATATGAATCCGACTTCCATCTCAGCCATCTTTTCTTCATCTCGTCTTCATCGTTGATTTTGTAGTTGGCTACATCTTAACCATCGTTGTGGAGTCCGTACATTTTCTCCAAAACTTCTGGGCTTACTGTGATTTTGATGCCCATGACGCTTGTGGTGAAGGATTTCTCTTCTTTATCAACAATTGCACGCGCGAAGAATTCTACAACTATGTGTGGATGAAATTTCTTCGGTTTGGAAAATAGATACCTTAGTAGGTTCTCTCGATCGAGTTTGCCTATGAGGTTTTCACACCAGTGTTTCCGGAACAGTGGCTCGTACAATATGTCTTTCTTGACTTGAGTGGCTCTTTTCTAATCATTGGTAAGTTCACCAGGCAGTTTTCCATGGCTTATGGCGATTAGTTGGTAGTATGGAATTGACTTGTTGATGTCCTCCGTCTTGTAGACGCCTGTGAAAGTTGGTTGGAACTGTTTTGGTTTCTTGGGCATGTTGGTGTTTCCGGAAGATTCGGCCGGGGGACTGGTACGATTTTCGCCATTGATATATTCTTCTGAAGATTAAGAAAATTACAGAAGAATTTTGAATCAGAAGGTATGAGGGTGTTAGGGTTAGAATTCCCAAACCAAATGTCTTTTATATGATCCCTCTTGAACCGGCTTCGTCTATGAGCGGTTGGATTGCCTCTTCTGATCTGGATGAATCTACGGTTGAGCAGTTGATGACGGTTCACCTTACGTTCTCTTTCTGTTAAAACGGGGACTGTGGTTGATGTGCCACCTAGGCATTCATCGCCGCCCTGTGCAAGAGTGATCACTGCTATTTCTAACAGATTAATTATAATAACAGCGACAAATAAATTTGTAAACCCTAAGGTTATCGATCCAGGGGAATTGTGTGGGGAAACTATCCTATATACTAGCTATGATCCTAAGATTCATTGTTTGAGAGATCCAAAATCAGGGTTTTATAAAAGTAAAGAAAACAATGCAGAAAATTAAAGTAGTTTTGAAAGCAAATTTAAAGGAACACAGATTCTAGGGAAGAATTCATATTATGGATGGCATGTAGGAATCAATTAATTTAACAGGTGGAATACTG
>JAPKLW010000143.1:653382-675540 GCA_026898455.1 Plectranthus barbatus
TGGATGTGTATCCTATCAAATCTAGGGCTAAAGATATGAATAAATTCGTTTTTCCTTGAATTTCTGCTCCAGCAGACACCTCGCGTCGATCGTGGCTGATCCACGTCGATCGACGTGGGTTCTTGGTCGACGTCGATCGATGCCAATTGGCGTCTGTCGATGCAACTTCTCACCCCTTCGGCGCGGTCTCACGGTTTTGGCTATAACTTTCTCTCCCGAACTCCGATTGACCCGATTCCAGTTGCGTTGGAGAGCTAACTCAAAGCATCATCCATTGCCATGTGAAAATAGCTCGAATTCCTCTTGTGGAAGAACTCTTCACTGCTACTCTTACACGTTACTGCTTCCGGAACGGATTTCTCGTGAACTTAGGCCTAAAACCCTGCAAAAACACCAAAATGCGCATATTACCACCTAATATAGACTCATGCATAGAATATATATATAAACTCAATAAAACTACATAAAATAGTAGAAAATAATATAGATAAGCGAGTAAAATAATGAGCTTATCAAAGAGTTACTTTGTTATGAAAGCGAACTCTGCAGTTTCTTCATCATTAGATTATCCCGCCTTTCGAGATATATTAGAATCAACAATCTCCTTTTTGCGGAACAGTATTCAAGAATGCATGTGTTGAATACTCAGCAATGTGAAAGACCTGTGCTGAGAGCTTGGACTCAGCATACAATTGTATCTTTTGATGAGTAATGTCATATATCACCTATCTTGCTGAGAGCTTGGACTCAGCATTCTCTTTTTGCTTTAAGGTGAATGACATAATTCTGGACCTAGTTTGCTGAGAGCTTGGACTCAGCATTCTGTCTTTGTTGTCCATTGTTCAGTAGATGCTTATAGTTTGCTGAGAGATTGGACTCAGCATTCGCGTATTTCTTTAAGCGATCTTTTGAACTTTGCTAATAGCTTATGTTTAGCTCTACTGGGTTTTACTGAGAGCTTGGACTCAGTAACAAAAATAGACTCTTCTAAGTTTTGATCCTTGTAGAAGCAAGAGTCTTCTTTACTGAGAGCTTGGACTCAGTAAACTTTTTCCGGTCTGTCTGCTGTTCCAAAATAGCAATCATCATTAAACAACTGAGAGCTTGGACTCAGTAAACACCGGATATCTGCTAAAAGCTTGGATTCAACAGTTCTTCTAGACTCTCTGAATTCAATGAACTTCTCAAGTTCAAGAGTCTTTTTACTAAGAGCTCATCCTCAATATTTGTCGGGAATCTGCTGAGAGCTTGGACTCAGCAGTCAGCAGAGAGCAATTTGCTTGAATTTATTCATCCTTTCACCATTCAAGCACTCTGCTTCCGACGGGGTTGGGAAGACCTTTGAGAAATTCCTATCATTCGATTTTCCTTTACATTTTCCAAAATTTTCATGGAAAATCATATGTTTTTTTTATAGGTCTCTTTACACAAGGAGTGTAATGATCTAGCATTTTGAGTTAGGCGATTGTATTGTTTGAGACAACAGACTATTGTTCTCAAAGTGAGCAATTTATTGATATAATTGATTTACAAGAGTTACACTTTGCAAAGTATAATACTACAAGTTTACAATGATCAATATGTCTTCAGACTGCTCTAGTAAGGCATTTGCTAGATCTGCTCCTTCTTGGTCTTTTCCCGAGCTCATTGCTGCAAGCCGCCTTACTTTCGCAGCAAAGTGTTGTCTTCAAGGCTGTGAGATGTCTCTAAGAAATTCATCTTCTTCTTGCTCTCTAGGTGACATCCCTTCTCCAACAGCCTTGGCTTACTGCAGACTTTCCAAGAATTGGGGAAATTCGAGTCTAATAGATCTCTCCATCTACTCAGATCGGTTCTTTTGTCTGCAGCTTTCCCCTATCAGCGTCCAGTGCCATGCATATGTACTCAAGAGAGGTATCATGCGCATCACTGGCACGTTGTCGTAGCTTCGGGTGCCAAGTAGATGTAATATCCTAGAAAATATATATATATATATATAATTAAATGAATTTCTACATGTTGAAGAGGAATTTGAATAAGGAAATATTCAAGGAGGCAAGGAAAATAAATGAAAAATCTAACCTAAAGATTTTCACACATGCTACATACCTAAGAATTTATCACCTATTTCGCAAATTGAAGAAGAAGGAAGCGTGAGAAATTTCAGAGAAAAGAATGAAATTTAATTCAGGAGATATCACCTAAGGATTTTCTCACATGCCTAGTCTACAGAGAATTGAAGAAGAAGACTTGAAAATAAATGAAGTCAAGCTGCAGCCTCCTTTATAACTCCGCTCCAACTTCATTCCTGCTGCACCTGTTTCTCTCAATATTTTGGCCACTTCCCGGCATATTTCCGACGTACCACCACCACCCTCACAAAGCTTGTACTACATAGTTTACGCAGAAATTGAGATCAGCCATTTCCGTCGTGAAACGAGAGAGAAATCGCCGTCTGAAGTCTCTGCGACGATCAGTCAGAATTTTCGCACCTTCCGACTGCACCTGTTCATCACCAAATTCCGGCATCATTCCAGCAAAATTTTGACTCACCACCACCACCCACTCAAAGCCTGTACTACGTAGTTTACACAGCAACCGAGATCACCCAATTCCGTCGTGAGACGAGAAAGATATTGCCGTCCGAAGTTGCTGCGACGGTAAGTCGGGATTTCCGCAGCATTATTTATAACTCGATAAATTGACGACGAAACTTAGATTGGCTTATATATACGTGTTCCTCATGAAAGCAGGAGAATTTTGACACCCATCCCCGACCGACCCACTCACCGGAGCGCCACCGCCGCAGCCGTGAAACAATCAGCTAGGTGAGCCGTTGCCTCCTTTTTCTCAGCTGATATTTCAGTTTCCGGCGAGTTCATGGTGCATTTCATGGTCTTGGGTCGATTTAGAGTCGGATAGGATAGGTGACGGAGGTCTGAGTCGCCGGGGCAGAGCCGACGAAATTCGCGAACGGCTGCTGTTCGCGCGAACAGCTGCTACTCCGAACCGCTGCTGTTTCTTCTCCTATGTTGGTCAGCGTGGCTGAGTCGACCGACGGGTTCGGCGACGGTCGAAGCTGCCAGCGGCGAGAAGACACGGCTGCCCTGCTTCCTGTTTTATCTTTCTGAAAATATATATATATATAAATATATATGTGTGTGTAATGTGAAAGAGGAGAAGAAGAAGAAAAAAAAAAAAAGAAAAAGATTAATTTCCGTAAACACACACACACTAAACACACATATATATTTATTACTATTATTACACACACGTGAACACTATAATACATATATATTATTATATTATTATTATATTATTAAATACACCACAAGTATATATATATATATATATATATATATATATTTATATATATTATTAGACACACACAAATAATATATATATATATATATATTATTTTATTACTATGATTTATTACATTAACTTATTTTATATTTGTGTAACTTGTTCAATTAGTTAATTGATTATGTCAATTAGACTTAACAACATTTCAAGTGTTTATAAATGTTGTAATTTATATAGTCAAATTAGACACATAATTGGGCGTTAAATTATTTTGAATTGTTAAAAGCATTATAGACTATGTGTTTAACCGTTTAATATATAACCGTACTTTATTTAAGTTAGTTCGTTGACCATGAATTTGTTAAATTATATAGTTGTATTTGGTTGAAGTCACATACATGTTTCAAGGGGATAAATTGTTTAGAAAGGTTATCGAGTTCCATGCATGCCTTGATATACGAAGAGTGCGTGTTGAATAGTTTGTTGTCAGTCAAGTCCAGTCAGTAGAACAAAAAAACCTGAAATCCTAACACAACAACTAAAAGCTAATTATTTAGATATAAATTCTAATATATATTTCTATGCCGTATTGATGTTTGAAGGAATCACAAGGAATCATCAACGCTCATCAACTCTATAAACTCATCTCGAATTCATACGCTCTTGAAAAGGTGGGGACTATTTCGGTAAAAATCCAAAAATTGCCGTTTCGAGCTTTAAGCTCATTTTTCCAAAATGTGTAATAAAATGTTTTTGTTTTAAACTGACTGTCTATGCCAAATGTTTTTGTGATGTCATATCTGAACCTCTGGTTGATTAAACTCCCGGAGAGATAAATTTATAGGGTCTGAACCGAGTACCAAGGCTCACGCTAAACCTTATAAATGTTGAAGAGGATTGTTATCCTATGAACGTCGAGCCATTAGCTCCGTAATTCTTAGGTCCCTCAGCTGGAGTGTGATCACTGCTATTTCTAACAGATTAATTATAATAACAGCGGCAAATAAATTAGTAAACCCTAAGGTTATCGATCCAGGGGAATTGTATGGGGAAACTATCCTATATACTAGCTATGATCCTAAAATTCATTGTTTGAGTGATCCAAAATCAGGGTTTTTAAAAAGTAAAGAGAACAATGCAGAAAATTAAAGAAGTTTTGGAAAGCAAATTAAAGAACACAGATTCTAGGGAAGAACTCTTATTATGGATAACATGTAGGAATCAATCAATTTAACAGGTGGAATACTGCAACAATGCTATATTTCCTGGTCTGGCAAATATAACCTAGATTACTAATTAGTGACTCATCTCCACTCGGTCTCAAAGTACACCAAATTAATCAATCCGATAAGCAAATCAGTTCAATTCCTATGTCTAGTACATCTGTTTGGATAGTGTAGATCATATCATGTATTCCTATTCCCACTATTAATATTCACCTCTCGGTCCTTCTATCAATAGCTAGACATCTAAATCAATCGTCACCTCTCGGTCCTTGAATTAATCTAGAATTATGAAATAAAAACAGGAATCATGAACCTAATTAATTAATCCTAACATGCATCCATAATAATATTCAAACCCTAGAACCCGCTAGGGTTTCTAGCCACTCATCGTAGATAGAAATCCAAAAGAAAACATATTAAATTGCATAAAAGTAAAGAACTTACAAGAAAAATAAAGGGTTTCGTGTTTCCCAAGTCTCCAAACTCTAAAAACTCTAAACTATGATTGGGAATGATAATGAATGATTGAGTGTTCTGAAAAATCGAATTTACAAAGGTATTTATAGTGGTGGATGTGTATCCTATCAAATCTAGGGCTAAAGATATGAATAAATCCGAATTTTATCAGATTTTCGCGCCAAAAAATACCCCTTCCTCGACCGAGGAAGATTCCACTCGATCGAGGAAGCATTTTTGGCTCTTCGATCGAGTCTACTTGGCATCGGTCGAGTAAGCTTTTCGCCCTCCTGCGCGATCTCACGGTTTTGGCCATAACTTTCTCCTCCGAACTCCGATTGACCCGATTCCAGTTGCGTTGGAAAGCTAATTCAAAGATCTTTCCATCCATGTGCTCCATTAGCTTAGATTACAACTTTGGAAGAATTCGTGCATGTTTCTTTCAACATCTGCTGCTCTTGGAATGGGTTTTCCATTGAATTTAGGCCTAAAACCTGTAAAAACACCAAAACGCGCATAATACCACCTAATATAGACTCATGGACATAATTTATATATAAACTCAATAAAACCATATAAAATAGTAGAAAATAATATAGATAAGTGAGTAAAATAATGAGCTTATCAGAGTGCTGACACCTCAAGGTGTGATAAGGAGAGGTACGAGGTACCTATAAAATCGATCGGGTCTCACAGGTACGCCCTGAGATCAGTGCACTAATTGATGACAGTGAGAGGGAATCATACCATTCTCAGCTGTTCATCGTAACTCGGAAGTAGGCCAACTTCCAGTTACAAAATGGTAAAACAGATATGACTTCATACTAAAATTGTCTGCAGGGAAAATATAAATGTTTTAGGAATTCACGTTATTTTCAACAAAACCCGTGAATTTCCTGTGTGTGTGACATAGCTTTCATACTTATAAATGTACATTTTCGGGCATGTTTCCACAGGGTACATTAGTACTCAGCCCCTCGCATTATTTCTAAAATGTGTAGGTTAAAAGGCCAGAGCGAGGAAGAGGAGGTGCGAAGGCGCTGAAGCAGTGATTACTAATACAAATAAGAGCAAGATCCTGAGATATGCATCTTCATATGTATATCTCCTCTACGTAATTTTCCGCTGCAGTGAACCTCTGAAACTATAATTTCTTTCCTCTTAATAAATTGAGAGTTTACCTTAATCATGTAATAACTTGTTGGAGATTATTTATTTCTGTTATCTTTTTAATATTGCATGAATGCGTTGGATTACAAATATTTTTCGTTCATTTTGTTTAATTCATACAACCAATTGAAGTTTTATTGTTAAATTGACCAATACCACTGTAGCGTTCCCAATTAAATCAGAAAGGAAAATCGGGGCGCTACAGTAGATGCTGTAGAGTTTCATCTCCTCCACGCGCAAGCTTATCCATCATCTCCTCTTCGTTTCCTTGGTTTCATCGTAAGATCCTTGAAGAAGAGAGGAAAAAAGAGATTAAGTATACCCATCTGCATATACCAATTTAGTACAATGCAGAAGAGCTACCCAATTCGTGTGACTAAGGATTATCCATCCTCAGACCCACCTGACAAGTTTTTATCTCACCAACCAGAAAACTGTCATGGCCTGACAGAATGGACCGCCTGTCTCCGTTTGGTTCTAATATGAGAAAACTCATCGTCCAAGGTGAACCAAGAATTGAGAGAGTCTCCTTAGATGTGATCTCTGTAAAGATTACGACTCTTCCTCTCAATTTGTAGACTTGCAAGTCACGTTGCTCGAACCCATTCTGGAGGTATTTTGGTGAAATGGTAAAGGACGACATTTCTGATTTCTTCGAGCAGGGTTTCTGGAGAGATAGGAATGAAGGCAGAGAGTAGATCTAGGGTTTTGAGGTTTTGAGATATGAATTTTTGGAGGAAGATATCTTCTCTTAAATAGATGCAACCTCTCCTAGAGACTCGATCTTTCTAATTGGGAATCGACGGTTTCGCTATAGCCTTTCCACATGGCGGCTATTTTTAGAACTGAATCGTCTCGAGCCTTTGAACGAGATCTTTGGTAATGACAACGAATACGTATTGTCGCTTCGATACTGATGATGATCTTGATTGATACGTCGGTTTATTATCCCAATATTTATTCCCATATCTGATCAATTTCCCAAGATTGATTTAAATTTGTTTTCGCTCAGCAGTCTCCTATCCTTTGTTGAGAGCTGCGATTTAGCAATCACTTGACTTATACTGCTGAATTCAATATTCTGCTGTGCTGATCATCTGGACTGCTGAGAGCTGGGACTCAGCAATCTTCAAGAGAATATGTTTTTGAAGAGCGTAAGCTGGGACACACTCTTATTCTGCATCTTCTAAAGAAAACCAATAACGTTTCATTAAGAACAGAATGAGAGCTGGGACTCATTCTTCCATAACCTCATCTAATTCCAATAAGTCGAGCTTTAGACAAAGCTCTTTGAATCTGCTTTCTGCTAAAGGTTTGGTGAATATATCTGCTAGATGATCTTCTGTTCTAATGTAATCTACTGAGATATCCTTCTTTTCGACATGATCTTGAATGAAGTGATGTCGAATATCAATGTGATTTGTTTGAGAATGATGAATTTGAGAATGATGAACAGGATTTTTCGTGATGCACATCGCACTATTGTTATCGCAGTAAATGGAAATGCAACCAGTGCTGACTTCATAGTCTTGAAGTTGTTGCTTGATCCATAGCACTTGTGTACAACAGCTGGCAGCAGCTACGTATTATGCTTCTATTGTGGACATTGCTACGGAGTGTTGCTTTTTGTTGAACCATCTTATCAGCTTATGACCTAAGAATTGACATGTTTCGCTCATACTCTTTCGGTCTATTCTGCAACCTCCAAAATCAGAATGTGAGTATCCTATGAGTGTGAGATCATCTGCTATGGGATACCGAATTCCTAAAGATTCTGTTCCTTTCAGATATCGAACAATTCTTCGAGCATACTCCAAATGTGACTTCTTTGGATTTGCTTGATATCTGGCACATACTCCTACAGCATATGAATTGTCAGGTCTACTGGCTGTCAGGTATAGTAGTGATCCAATTATTCCTCTGTATGCTGTGGGGTCTACGGATTCGCCTTCTTCATCCATTGAAATTTGACATGCTGTACACATGGGAATCCGCAGAGTCTTCGTCTTTTCTGGGCAGAATTTGCTGATGAGATCCTTCGTATATTTCTTCTGATGAATAAAAATCCCACCATCTAATTGCTGTACTTGTAGACCTAGGAAGTATGACATTTTTCCCATCATACTCATTTGGAAGTTGGTTCGCATAAGCTAAGCAAACTTCTCGTAGAGACCTAAGTTTCTTGATCCAAATATGATATCATCCACATAGATTTAGACAATTAAGATATCCTCACCATCTTTCATCAAGAATAATGTTTTGTCCATCTTCCCTTTTCTGAAACCGTTCTTCAGCAAGAATTGTGATAGCGTCTCATACCACGCTCTTGGAGCTTGCTTTAGTCCGTAGAGAGCTTTCTTTAGTCTGTACACTTTGTCACCTCGTTCGAAACCTGGAGGTTGTTCCACGTAGACTTCTTCTTTCAATTCGCCGTTAGGGAATGCACTCTTGACGTCCATTTGAAATACTGTGAACCCATGATGAGCAGCATATGCTAGGAGCAGCATATGCTAGGAATAATTTGATTGTTTCCAATCGAGCTACTGGAGCAAAAGCTTTGTCGAAATCTATTCCTTCGCACTGCGCATAGCCCTTAGCAACTAATTTGGCCTTGTTGTGAACGACGAGTCCATTTTCGTCTCGCTTATTCTTGAATACCCACTTAGTTCTTATTACTGATTGATGTGTTGGACGATCGACGAGATCCCATACATGATTCTTTGTGATCTCTGATAGTTCCTCTTGCATCGCATTTATCCAGTCTGCTGACTTGAGTCCCTCTGCTACTTTGGTAGGCTCTTCTTGTGATATGAAGCAGGCAAGTAGTGCACTATGTCTGGTTCGGATTGGATCAGAAATATCTCCTAGAATCGCTTGAGCAAGGTGATCTCTTAGCAGCCATTTGGGCCTTTGATGTTCTTCTACATGAATGACTTGACTGCCGGATAGTCCGATGGGTTCTTCTGATACTGGTACATCAACAAGCTGTAGAGTCTCCAAGTTGTTTGCTACCCTTGTTGAGTCGTCTTCTACTGAAGGATTGCCTTCTGGCACTTTGTCTGCTGGACTATGTATTACTGGTGTAATACTTCTATCTGCAGCAATCTCCGCTTGGCTGTCTTCAGCATGATTGTCTTCAGTAGATCTCTTGCCATTATGGGAATCTTCAGATAGTTGGGTGTCCCTATCTCCACTAGTTCCCTGTTGATTTGTATGCTCTTCGAGAGATTGTGTGGTGGCCTCAGCATTACCGATTGCATCACCGGCCCTCTTGACTATCGATTGATCAGTCAAGGTCTCCAGTAGATATGATGATTCATTCATCAACCTAGTCGGATCATTCGGTTCAGCTTTGGAAGTATTCGAGCCCGAAGTCCCATTGACATCATTGGTTTCATGAAACTCATCTCTTTGGTTTCTTGTGGTCCTGCGCACTAAAGTAGCTTCATCAAAAATAAAATTGCATGTTATTTCCACAAGTTTGGTAGTCTTATTAAGTACTCTATATCCCTTATGAGATGGATGCCCATATCCTAGGAACACTCCTTCATCGGCCTTGGGTGAGAAAGTACTTATTTTCGATTTTCCATTATTATGGATATAACATGGTGAACCAGAAATACGAAGATGAGCTAAAGAAAGCTTACGACCATTGTATAGTTCATATGGAGTCTTGTTGAAGCGAAGATTCAATCCGCTCCAATTTTGCATGTAGCAGGCGTTCATTACTGCTTCTCCCCAGTATTTTTAACTTAGATCCGTGTAGGCAAGCATTGTACGCACGACTTCCTTTAAGGTTCTGTTCCTTCTTTCTGCCAAGCCGTTCTGCTGAGGTGTTCTTGCAGTGGACCTTTCATGTCCTATCCCAGAATTTGCGTAGAAGTCCATTAATACTCCATTGCAAAATTTTGTACCGTTGTCGGATCTTATCCTTTTGATCGTGAGCTCCTTGTCATTTTGAACTCTAATTATCAGCTCCGGAAGGATAGTTTTCACTTCGTCCTTGCTTTTGAGTAACCTCACCCATGTATACCTGGAATAGTCATCAATAACAACTAGAGTATAGAGTTTGTTACCTACAGTGGGTCACAGACCGAATAAATCCATGTAAATTAGCTCAAGGATTCTGTTGGAAGTGCCATTTTCTGGATTTGAATTGAAGGACGCTTTGGATTGCTTTCCTTGTTGACCGGCTCTGCATACTCCTTCCTTCTTGAAGGTTTCTTGAGGTAAACCTGCAACAATGTTATTTCTAGCAATATGATTGATGGTTTTAAAGTTCAGATGCGATAGCCTTTTGTGTCATAGCCAGTTTGTTTCTTCCTTGTTGAATGCTATAAAGCACGATGCTTGTTGACCACTTTCCCAATCAGCAATGTAAAGTCCTCCTTTTCTGATTCCTCTGAGCTTTACTTCACTTGTGGTTCTATCTGAAACTTCGCAACTCGTATGAAAGAAGGAAACAATATATCCATTTTCACTTAGTTGACTGATGCTCAGTAAGTTGTGCTTCGGACTGTCGACGAGGGCAATGTTGATTATTCGCATTCCATTTTGCTCGATGCACCCTCTTCCGATTACTCTGGCCTTGGAGTTATCACCAAATGAGAATGAGGCTCCTCTGAACTTGCAAAGTTCTGTGAAGATCTCTTCATCTCCTGTCATGTGACCTGAGCATCCGCTGTCTAAGATCCATTCTTTGAGTTTTCTTGATAATCTTCTTTATGAACCCTGTTCCTGCAAAACAAAGAGGTTATATTTTCGGTACCCGATCAACTACGGGTCCTGCAGGATTAGTTTTCTGGATCATTCCCTTGGGAATCCAGACTTTCGTGATTTTGATGTTTCTCTTGTCATCACATTTCACCTCCGTTCTGTTCTTGTTAGCATAATTTCTATAATCAACATAGGGATGTGAAGTAGTGTGTTGAGCCATCACTGTCTTTTGGAAATATTTTGAGTTAGACTCTGGCCTCAAGTAGATGTTCCTTCTACTTGGAGTGTGTGTTGGCTTCCTTGCAACCTTAGTAGATTGCTTAGCCTTGCTAGAAATTGTATGAACCGTCCTAGCAGATGAAACAGTCTGCTGGGTAACATACATTGACTTTGCTGGCCTTTTCTCAGCAGACCAAAAATTTAATCTTTGTCGAGCAGTCAGCTGAGGGATATTGGTCTGCCAGCATTTCTGTTGTTCAATTGACTTAGCTTTTTCCCTCTTGTCTTTCCTACCAATCGGCTTAATCTTCCCAGTAGTTGGGACAAAAGTAATCCTTTTTGACTTACTTGTTTCAGCAATGCATGACTTTTCACTATCAAAACCTATTCCAGCAAAGTTCTTCGAACTTCTTTGGATGCTTAAAATATTATCTAAATCTCTCGTGCTTTTTGAAAATTTGCATTGACATGCATTTAGCACATAGTGACTATTTTTCAAAGTTTCATTTTCCTGTCTCAAGATATTAAAGCTACTACTTAAGACGGAAAATTCGGTTTTTAACTTCAAAAGTTCCTCATCTGCTGACCTCGATTTATCAATCTCACAGGTCAAACTTGAAAGTTGAGATTTCAGAGAGTAGGTTTATTTGACTAGAACATCCTTTAATGCATGAACTTTTGAAAACTCTTTTAACATAAATTCAACAGTTATCTCATCTGAATCAACAGTGTCATGCAGATTATCAGAAATTGAAGCAATAGACATATTAGTGTTTGTTACCTGGTTTGTTGAGGCAGCTAGATCTGATTCTCCTGTCTGCTCTTCGTTGATGTCTTCCATGAACACCATTAGAACATCCTCTTCATCTTCTGATGAGTAGTTTACATCGTCATAATTTGGGATGTCTGGTAGTTCTGTTCTTGTCAGCAACGCTTTGGTGACTGCCTTAGATGCACGTCTTTCGAACAACTTTCACAGTCTTTCCCTATCTTCTGGATCTACCTTTGGACATTCGAACTTTAGGTGATATAGGTAATTGCACTCGTAGCATGTTCTTGGCGCTCTATTGTTGCTTTTGTTGTTCGATGAATGAGTCTGCTGAAGATCGTCTTTCTTTTCTTTTACCTTCAGCAATAGCCTCTGAAGCCTCTTCATTTGTTCCTCCAGCTCGCTCACGGAGCATTCTTCTTCTTTGAAGTGAGATCTGCTGATGGAAGGAATCTCTTTTGCTGAACTGGACTGAACAGGTCGATCTGAGTGGAATGGCTTCTTAGTTTTCCACTTCTGTCCATCTTTCTTCACGAAGAATGCCACATCTTCAATTGGTTCTTCAATGTTAACTGCAGCACGAACAGCTTCGTATTTGTTGATTTGGGCGATGTCCCATTCGTGAGCTTCCAGTTGAGTGAATATGTCTTTGGTGCTAATCTTTGACAGATCCTTTTCCTTTAGACTGGTTACTTTGACAAACCAATCCTTCTTAGGTAGTCTTGAGAGAATCTTCGAATTCATGTCAGGAAGTTCATATGTTCTTCCCAACTTCTTTAACTCAGCTACAATCTTGTTGAATCTTGCCTCCATGTCCTTGATGGTTTCACCTGGAATCAAACATTAAGATTCATACCTGTCTACCCATTGTTGTAGCTTGTTTCTCTTCATATGGTCCGATTCTTTGTCCAGAGTGCTGAGAAAATCCCATATTTCTTTGGCACTATCATATTCCAACGCTTCAGCCATTAGAGCAGGTGACAAGGCACCTAATATGAGATCCATGGCGACATAATTTAATTGATCACGGGCTCGTTCTTCTTGAGTCCATTCTTCACGTGGCTTATCCACCATTTCGTCTGGTCCTTCTACGTTTTCTTTGACCCTTATTAAAAATTAATATCTTTATATTTTTTGGGCTCAGTACGCCGTACATTTCAGACGGTTTTAAGATCGGCCTTTTTTCCATGGACAAACTCCAACCAAGAATCACACAAACCAAAAAAATGGTTGTACAACTAGCTGCACGAGTAGCAATCCACCCAACACTACAAGAAAAATAGCTTGTAGTGACGATAATGCTAGTGACAATTATAATTTCATCATTAAACATACGCATACAGTAACAATTATTCATTTCGTCACAAAAAATATAATTTGTGACAATTTTATTTGTTGTCGTTAGTTTTTTATCACTAAAGTTTGCGACAATAATATTTTTTGTGACTAAAGATGCATCTACAGCTACAATTATCTTTCACGTCACAAAAAAATATTATTTGTAACAATTTTATATGTTGTCACTATTTTTTATCACTAAAGTAAGCGACAATAGTATTTTTGTGACTATAAATGAATTTACAACAAAATTACTTTTTGTCCTCACAAAAATATATAATTTGTGACAATCTTATAAATTGTTAGTATTTATTGTCACTGTAATTACTGACAATATTAGTATTTTTTAATTTGCAATTAAATATTTATTAATTTGGCATATTAGTTGTTGGTCCCCGATCAGAGTTATGATATATGCAGCAGAAGTATTAATGTTTATCTTGCACGTATCCTGCTAAGGTCTCAACTTAGCAAGAATTTTTCTAAATGTTTTAGCTCGAGTAATCGCTAGATTGATTGCATTTTATACTACAACACTTGGTGTGTTGAGTTTCAAATGATTAAATCAGCAAACAAAATAACGTAGCAAAACAGTAAACAACACAAGAGTTTTTATAGTGTTCGAACAATTTTTCTACGTTCACTCTCCAGTCCTCTGACTGAAAATTCACTAGAAGAATGAGTACAAGGTCAAGCCTGATCTCAAACGTTGAGCAGCTCCTCCGTCTGGTTAGCGCGCACCTTCAAGCACCTCGATCTCCAATCTTCAAACGATGTCGCTCCTTAGAGTGAGGACAAACCTCCCTTCTCCTCGGACGTCGGCTGCTGGGTGTTTTATAGTTCTTCCCAGAACCTATCCTTGTGTTGGCGTAGCTCGTACAAATCACTCTTGCACCACAATAGTGACTGCTAGATTCTTTCTGGAATAGAGAGAATCCCAAATATACCTTTGGAAGATACACTTCACAGGTCTTTGAACTTCTATTATGAGAGCTTATGAAAAGCTTCAATTAAGATCTTAGCTCGGATGAGTTCGCGTGATGAAGAGAATAAATTTGATCTCTTTTGTTATCTCTTGTATGTACGAAATTGCGAACCTTTGAATCAAGTAAGGATGACACCTATTTATAGGTGGAGATTCAAACAGTCGTTTGAATCTAACCCGTTAGACTCAAAGGGAATGCTCGCCTATCTGAATGCTTCCTTTTTCTGCGGTGGATAGAGACTCTTCAAGTCACTTCGTCTCTGATTGGCGTAGCATCTGTATTTAGCCGTCTCTTATCAGAACGGATCCTTTGTAGGTCTGAACCCCTTTTTTCTTCATGATGATTATTCCATCCTCTTGGTTGGTTGGTTCTTCTTGTAACTTGTAATCCGTCTGATATTTGGTTTTCTGATCTTTCTCTTAATGTTTGATTGCTGATTGTCATTTGCTAACTATTGTTATGCGTCGGATCTCTCCGTAGATTGCTAGAGCTCTTCTTCCAGCATTCTCGTCGCTTCCTTCGCATCTTTGGTCGTTCTGATCTTCAGCAGTCTTCAGTAATTGGATGAGTTTGTTGACTCCTTCAGCAAACTTGAGCTTTTCTTTTTCTTAATCTATTACAACTCGAGTATTAATTCATATACATGACTTTTTACAATTGACTCGATACTGAGTTGCTATAGCTTTTGATCCACCAAAACACATCATTCTATGACAATGAATTTGATTACATTTGAGGGGTCTAACAATATTCCTAACATTAGTGAAGATCTAGTTGGTAGTAATAATTATCGAAATTTATGAGATTGGTTGTTTAAAAAATAAAATAATTTTGTTAATCTTTCTGAAATTTTATGATACAATCCTCGTGGATGAGTAACGATTGTAGCCCAGGAACAAGAGTTAACATAATGCGGAAATGACACAATCAGAATTGGAATGAAAAACGACGATAGGATGGAAGTCCAACAACCCTAATTCGACCCTTCAAATGACGTATTCAAGAAGAATCTCATATACGCCACAAGAAGTTGAGAACTAATAATGCAGAACCGTAGAAGACAACACAATCGGATGTGTAAGTCTGACTGATAAGTCAATTCAAATTTCATGATAATCCACACAAATTTTTTAGTTTTCAGATAATTGGAGAATTAAACTGGCGAATATTATTAAACTGAGAACTGAATTACAATGAAAATATGAAGCCTTATATATAAGGAGAAATGAAATCTAATCCTTATCAAACTAGGAAATCAAATCAAATCTTAACAAATCTAGAAATCAAGAGTTGACACAAAATCAAATCTAATAAATATCCAACATATATCAAGACAAACCAAATCATCTCTTCTTTTCCAACAATAATCTAATTAAGTCCAAATGACCTAATTAAATTCTTCAATATTGAACTACCTTGATTCTCATCATTTTATAATTTTTCTTTTGAATTCAGTCTTTCTGAATTCTTTAAATGATTTATTCCCTCTGTTCCTCTATATTAGTCTCATTTTTTTATCTGTGTCAGTATATTAGTCATATTTTCTTAAATAACAATTTTTTCACGCTCACTAATAAAATATAATTTTCATTACACTTACAAACATTAGTATTCGTGCCCGATCAATATGTAACTAATTGACCAGAACGTCGGGAATATTTCGGACTAATTTTTGGGAGGTTGGTGAAATCAAATAAATTATAAAGGCAAACACTCAAATGAGACGGTCTCACCATGTTTATTGTGAGAAAAATCTAATGATGTATTTCTTTATTATAAATAATATAAAATGATGTATTTAACTTATTGAAATAATAGATTAAAGTCTATCTCACTATAAAAAATAATGAAACCGTCTCTGAGAAGACCAACTCATAAATTATTGTAATCCGTCTACCTTTGCCGACACTGTTCTCGCCCAATTCTATTGATTTATTTTCTTCAAAAAGAATGTAGTGGCTAGTAGCTACCACTTATTTTCTGGCCAGCCTTTGACTCAATTTTGGGTTGTAAATAATATTTGTACTTTGATTTTATTTATAATTCATAAATTTGAATTTTAATAATAATTAATACTTTTTATTAAAAAAATGCTTTTACTGGTGATATAATAGATAAAACAAATAGGGTGATTTTAGAGGTGAGCAAAATCGAATCGAAAACTGCAAATTAAACCAAACCGTTGGGTTTCGGGTGGTTTGGGTTGGTTTGAAAGCATATGCGGTTTAGGTTTGAGTTGGATTTTAGAAAACTTTTGGGTTATCGGTTCGGTTCGGTTCGGTTCGGTTTGGGTGCGGTTTTAACCGAACCGAACTGAAATTTATATACATATATAAATTATTAAACATTTTGTATTATTTATATTATTATGTATTCTATATAAAATATAAGGATTATTTTCTACAAATTACAAAATATAAACGTAATAAATCAAACCTTATTATGTTACCCTAACTATAATCGCATGTTCACATCTTCACACTGCTCCCCTCCACGGTACTGTGGATTTTGATTGAATCACGTTTAATATTTTTATTTGCTAAACCTATGATTATGTATTAGATTTATGAATTGTTGGTTTTTATTTTTATTATATTTGTGGATTGTAATTTTTTTGCAATAATTTGTGTTAATTTAGCAATTTTATGAAAAATGCAAAGAATTTTCGGTTAAAACCGAAATCGAACCGAAACTGGTGATTCGGTTTTGTTTGGTTACGATTTGGTTTCAATATTTTCATTCGGGCGGTTTCGGTTGAGTTTTTGGTAATTTACGGGTTCGCGGTTTTGTGGGTTTGGTGCAATTTTCAATCCAAACCGCCCATTGCTCACCCCTAGGTGATTCTAAATATAGCCATGTTTTTGCTAAACATAGCCCCTCAAAAAAATAAAAATTTAAATTATGATATATTATTACAATCTTATCCTTTAGCCCCCATAATAAAATTTTAATTAAAATAAAAAATAATCTTAAACATGTAGTTATATCTCCATTTACATAAAATAAAAATCATAGATCTACAAAACCTAAACTCCAATTTATGAAATTAAAATCCCAATAAAATATTTTCATAAATGCAATCAATATATGTACGCAGACATATTACCATGTACGATGATAATAGGTTTCAAATAAATAAACCAAAGAGTTGCTTGCTTCTTTAATGTCATGTTTGCAAATAGAGCATAAACATGAGAGAAACTCACAAGAAAGCCATCTACTCCACCAACGAGTAAAAGGTGGGGTTAGAAGTTCAATATTGTCACCTTCTCATTTGTTGTAAGCGGAACTCTCTGACAAGATTTAAGGCTATAATGATCATGTTATTTTACCTCTTGTACCTCTTGAATGCCCTTATAGTAATGTAGTGCTATCAATTAGTGTCCACTGTTATTAGATTTTCCATCATCTACATTAGTGGTGGTACTTATATGGTTTGAGTGCGTTTATAGAAGTATTGCAATGGGTTTTAATTTTCATAAATTAGAATTTTAATTTTCGCAGAACATAATCCTAAATTGGGGGCTACAAGGGTAAGATTATAATAGCATATTATAATTTAAGTTTTTATTTTTTAATGGGACTATGTTTAGCAAAAAAGTGGTTGCGTTTAGAATTACCCAAACAAATAATAAGATTTATGTATGAATACGGGATGCTAGACTTTCGTAAGAACTGAAAGTTGATTGAGTTTTACCACACCTCAAGTGCTAGATTTTTGCTTCTGTAATTTATACTACCAACAGTACTTGAATACGAGTTGCAGCTTCGTTTCTTCTGAAACTTTTAGTTCTCTTCAAGAACGATGAACTCAAATGTTGAATCTATAGATCTTTGAAATCTTGAAACCTATACTGTAAGACATCTAGACGACTCTGGCGATTTGTTCTAATAGGCATACAAAGATCCCGTACTAAAGATGTATGAAAAGCAGAGCGCTTGAGTAGTGGAGATTATTTGATAGCCTTGCAGCTAACTCTCTCTCTCTCTCTCTTGATTCTCCAATCTTGAGTTAAGCTATCTTCTTCTACTCCCAAATTTGTTCCTTGATGTTGTTATGGAATATTTATACAACTCATTTGAAATTGCACAATTCTTGAAGGTTGATGGTACTTCACTGCTTTAGCAGATGAATGTTATTTATGTTTTTTCTGTATTTGGATAAGACGCCTTCAATTATATAAAGTGTCAGTTGAGAGTTTTAACAAGCGAACTTGAATTTCATCTATCCATCAACTGTCAGTTTCTCGAACTGTTAGTTGGTCCTTCTCTTCAATTGAACGACTAAGATATCCTCATGACTGAAAGATTCAGTTATGAACAACATATTCCTCACAACTGGGCCAGTTGATGCTGTCATTTAAGTTGTGGTTCTTTTTTTTTTTTTTTCTTCTTCTTCTCCTCCTCCTCTTCATAACCGTTGACTTGTTCAGTTATGGACTTCATATGGAGCTTGATCGCTACTATGATTGGGTCTTCTGTCTTCACGTCTTCAGGTAGCCGGACCTACACTATTACAACGCTTAGTTTCTATGAGATTGTAATTTAGGATTAGTTCTAACTAAGTCATTTCTATACAATGGATTAACATACTGAGGTTTCTGACCTATCATGAAAACTGAACATGATTCCTGATATTTTTATTTAAAATCTAACTATGAATGTGTTGTAGATGTCTAATTGAAATGAGTTGAATAGTGTACTGTTCAAGCTTAACACGTTTAATTTTGAGTCTAGCATCAATTTTTTTATCGAATAATTTGAAGTCCAGGAACTTAATTGAACCTTAATTGAGCATAAACTAAACAAAATTTTTAAATTTAATTTATATTTATGATATTCATTATTTATAATGAAAAAATTATTAATAAAAAAAATAATATGACAATCATATTCAAATTCACTATATTTTTATATAACTTAAAAATTATGTTTGTTAGTCTTAAATAATAAAAGTGTTATTTTTTAAAGTTGATAAATGAAAAAGCTTCAAAGTTAAAACGAAAAAAAAACTGAACTTTGTGGCTGCTGGGATTCGAGCCCAGGTCTCTACATTTCTTCTTCCTCCCACACATTTATGTATATTTTTCTTAGTAAAAATGGAGGATTGATTTTGAGATTTCTTATACAAAGATTTCCAAATATAAATGTTTATTGTTAAAATGACTTGCACAAGAATATCAAGACACGATATAATATAATTATCTACATCCAGTTTACATCGTCTTCTAAGTTTTCAAACATATAACTCATAATTAAAAGAAAAAGAAGCAATAGTTTCATTAACGGGTCATATAGTTTTTTAAGTAGAATACATAAATTCAAATCTCATTCCACCTAGATTTCCTCATTGAAGTTTAAACCCATAACTATTGAACACAGACAAGATACTTAAACCACTTAACACCGAAAAAATTATATATAATAATTTAATCTCATTCTATGAAAATGTCCACAATAAAACTTGAACTTATAACTTATTAAACATAATAAAAGTTTTTCATATTTATTTGGTTGCATTACACACATTTAATGATTGTGATTCAAACTCTTATAAAATCTTTTCAACCTTATTTTTTCGTAATTTCTAATTCATAAAATATTAGATTCCAATCAGACATGTTGGGTGTTGTTAATAATGGTTATAGTTGTTGGCCATACAAAATAAAGTACAGGTTAGTAATAATAGACAATTTCAGTAATGATGGCTTATGATCGAAGAAGTCTTTTAAAGGCATTCTATTGTAAAAGTTCACTTGCAAAGATTTTCAAACCAATAGCTTAAATAATAAAATTAATATATCATTTTTTAGATTTAAAATAATAATTCAATATATAATACAAATATTAAAAATAATATAAACATACTTGATATGCCCATCAACTATTAGCCAAAAATGATTGAGCAAGGAGCATGGTAGGGGTAAGAGTGAGAAATCCATTATTCAATACATTTTTATGAAGTAAAAAGATTAAAATAGTGCAAAATGAAAATCACAAAGAAAATATATTGGAGTCTTTTACAAAGATGTGATTGTATTTTATGTATTTTTTTATACATGTCACGCGCCGATTCATAAACAAGACATAAATCAGAGAATTGAGGCACATCGGGTACGAGATATGCATTTGGAATATCAATCAATAAAAAAATTAAGCGAATTAAGATAGAAATCAACACACATATCCCAAGTAAATCAAAAGATAATAAAGATGCCTCCTCAAGAAGGGATCTTGGCTTCTTGAGTGATTGAATAATCAGAATTATCAAGTTTTACAATACACAAAAGTCTAACAAAAGACAATGAGTTTAGCAGCGGAAAGTTATCAATGAAGTATGTATATAAAGATACATACTTCAATATCTAACCATTACAAAAGAAGGTGTTGGTTCCCGATCAGAGTGTTTATAGTTGCAGCGGAATATTTAAATAGATCTTGCACTTATCTTGCTAAGGTCGCGACTTAGCACGTGTTTATAAAATGCGTTTAAGCTCTAATATTTATTAAGTTCACTTTAAATTATACGACAACACTTGATGTGTTGGGTTTTAAAACAAAATGAAAGCAGTAAATGAACACCAAGTTTATAGTGGTTCGAACCAAATGTTCTACGTCCACTCTTCAGTCTCTGCGACTTGAAATCCACTAAGATTGATTACAAAGTTAGATTGATCTCTAACTGTGAACAACTCCTCCGTCTGATCACCGCGCACCTTCAAGCACCTCGGTCTTCAATCTTCACCTTGAGAATCTTTAGAGTGAGAACACACCTCCCTTCTCCTCGGACCTCGAACTGAGAGTTTCATAATTCTTCACGAAACCTTTCCTCTTGCGGCAATAGCCCGTAATAATCAGCCTGTGAATCAGGATGATTGCTAGATTCTTTCTAGGATAGAAAGAATCCCAAAGATAACCTTAGAAGATAACTTCAAAAGGTCTCGAGATAAACTCGGAAGCTTTTACAAAACCTCGATCAATAAATGATCAGATTTTGAATTCGGTAGAGTTGAAGATATCACGCGTGAGCTTGTGAATATTTGGAATTGCCAAACTTTTTGTCTCATCGCGAAATCCTCTATTTATAGGTGAAGATTCAAACGAACCGTTTGAATCCTATCCGTTAGATACTGGGTGTCTGCTCACCAATCTCCATTCTCCTTTTTCTGAGAAGTGCAGAAACTCTTCAGATCTTCTTCGTATTTGATTGACTTACTCTTCATTTTAGCCAACTTTGTCAGAACGGATCTCTGAGCGTAATTCTGGAAACCTTCCTTTTGTCTGTTGATTATCCTTTCTTTTGATTGGATGAGTTTCCCTGTGATTTAAGATCCTTCTGTTTCACGACTTTATATTGATTGTTGATCACTGTCCTTCGTTTGTTGGGTAGTTAGTCATTTGCTGATATCTCAACGATCCCGCTGAGATTCAACAATATGCTTGTTTTACTCCTTTAGCAATTTCTTCTTGTTTGCTTGAATATTCCAGCATTCTTCTTGAGCTCTGCTGATTCCTTCAGCAAACTTCTTTATTTCTTCTAGTTCTATTACAACTCAAATATGATTATCCTATACATGACTTTGATGCGGCTAAAAGTTCAATCAAATTAAACCTCTAACTACACAAGAATAATATTTGTCAAATCCAGGTCCTTTCCCGCTTCGCCTGCTAGAATACCGAGATACTATAGCAAAGTCTTATAGCTAAGCATGATACAATCGTTGAGTAGTTTCTATCAATCTAAGCATTCAATTTAAACCTATGCTAACAATATATGACAAACATTGAATTAAACCAACAATCATCAATTGATCAATCCTTTTCCAAATCGGTAAACTAAGACAATCAAATTCTCAAATTAGGAAGATAGGATGTTGAGATGAGTGTAGATGCAATCAAATTAGGTTAATCATTGATGTAAACACATTTTAATTCCTAGGAGATTAAGCAATCGACCCTACACTCGTTAACCCCTTGTCACGGCGAGCTAACG
>JAPKLW010000143.1:685540-714826 GCA_026898455.1 Plectranthus barbatus
AAAAACACCAAAACGCGCATAATACCACCTAGTATAGACTCATGCACGTAATATATATATAAACTCAATAGAACTACATAAAATAATTGAAAATAATATAGATAAGTGAGTACAATAATGAGCTTATCGAACCCCCCAAACTTGAACGTTTGATTGTCCTCAATCAATAGGCAAGAAAGAAATCAAAAGATCATGCGATTAAAGTGCAATGCCTCACAAGATTCATCACAGTCAAGAATCAAAAATCCACTACACACAAGCAATTTGAAAGAGACAGAAAATTCATCAACAACGGAAGAACTCACGGGAAGTGTATCGCTCAACTCTCAAGTGTTTAAGGAATAGATGAAAGCACTCAACAACATGTATGAAGAAATTTCTACCATAGGCTTGCAAATTTTCTAATATCTCCACTGCTAGAATGTGCACACAAGTCTAGAATCAAAAAGGACTTTCAATAGGTTGTAATGTAGGCTTTTGTGAGGGGTAGGAAAATATGGCCAAGAGACTAAAATCAATCAAGTTGTACTTGCTCAATCAATCCAAACCACCATCTAAGTTCATTCACCCTTCTCCTCAAATATATCAACAAATACACAACCTCCTTTTTTTTTTCTAGCTCATTTTGAATCTCTTATGCTCATAATTTTTTTTTTTTTTTCTTTTATGAGAGCTTATGAGAATTCTAATTATTTTGCTTTGAGCTTCTTTTCCACACATCTTTCACCACTAATTTATATTTTCTTATCTCCATATCAGAATCATTCCACCCATATACCACAACTCAAGACATGAGCGAAACCAATACTTCTTCTTAATCTCATAGACAAGGAAAGAAAAATTTTGTATAGGCTCAAAAGTGGATAACTAGGGAAAATTTAATGTGAAGGGACAGTGTTTAGGGAATTGGGCTATCAAAGATGGCCTAAGATCATTTCCTAAACTTGTGCACACTATGCAGTCTCAACACATAAAATAGGCAAGTTCTAGAGAAATAAAAACACACATGTGAATCTCACATCAAACGAATTAAAGGCTCAAATTCTCACACAAGGGTTCAAAAATTTTCTTCCGCAGTCAATTTCAAATCAGCTCAATCAGCATGCAAGCACAAGTGTCATATCAATCCTATCATGCGGTATTCTACATTCATAGGCATCTAACCACAATCACAATCAATTCAACTCAACCCTCAATCAATTCAACTCTCACAATCTCATTCGGGTTATTTCAAAACTCAAAAATTTTCCCCACAAAATAGAATAAACTTAAAAATTAAGGCAAAATTTAAATACGGAAATTTAAGGCAAAAATTTAAATACGGAAAGCAGAATAAATAAAAGATAGAATGTTCCATCTCTTGTCCACATCCCCCCAAACTTATTTCCAACTCGAAGAGTGGAATAAGTTTGAAAATCAGACAAAAGAGGGAACGATACCTGGTAGTGGATCTCAGACATCCACTTTTTATCCCCCGGAGTCTTCAGATATTGCACGGCGTGAATTGTTGCAGCTGGCACTTCTCGTCGATCGACTTGAAGCCTTCTTGCGACCCTTGCTGTGGATCGAAGAGTATCACGTCGAGCCGATCTCCCAATTTTTTTTTTTTTTTTACTGCAAAACAACTGTTAGCAAAGAAATAAAAGCAGAAATTCGAAATAAATAAATTAAAAAAAACGAAAATTGAAAAGAAATTACGGAAAGGGTTGGGTTACCTCCCAACAAGTGCTTGATTTAACGTCGCAGCTCGACGATACCTCAAATCACTGCCACGGAGGTCGGGTCCAGACTCGTCGACCCTTGGCATCCACCATGTAGACTTTCCGGTCTTTGATAATGGTGGTGAGCTCAGAAAAAGGTGGCATAGTTGACACTGCTACCCTATCGTTTCCTCGCTCCCACTCAATGGCAGCTGCTTCATCTTCTTCAGACTCATCCTCTTCTTCAGTAGTGGAGATTCGATTGCACTCCGCCTTTTTCTTGTTCTTGTCGATCACAAAGGTGATCCTCTCGTCATTTGCTCGGAGTCTGATTTCGCCGCCTCGACAGTCAATGAGAGTAGCGCTAGTGTCGAGAAACTCATGCCCCAAGATCATGGGCATATTCTCGTCCTCCTTCATCTCGTGCACCACGAAATCTGCAGGAAAAATGAGATGGCCCACGCGAATGAGCACATCATCTAGTATACCTTTCGGGCGGGACACAGACCGGTCCGCCATCTGCAGGGTGATCGTCGTGGGCCTCATCTCTCCGATGTTGAGACGCTTGTAGATGGAGTACGGCATCAGGTTGATACTGGCCCCAGTATCACATAGTACTCTCTCGAACGTGCGTCCCCCAATCTCAACCGGAATAGAGAAGCATCCAGGATCGCTTCTCTTGATGGGCACCTACTTTTGAAGTAGCAGGCTGCACTGCTCGTGGATCTTAACCGTCTCGTTTTCCACGAACTGCTTCTTTCCACTCATCAGTTTCTGAAGGTATTTCATGTACCCCGGGATTTCCTTCAGTGCTTCGATCAGCGAAATGTTGATGCTGACCTTCTTTAGATTCTCCACAAATCTGGAGAACTTCTCGTCCTCTTTCTGCTTCGCGAACCTCTGTGGGAAAGGCAAAGGAGGGAGTTTATCTTCAGACTGATGTAGCTTCGACCCTAGGGCAGACTTCTTCGTCGATCGACTCAAGGGAGCGTCGATCAACGGGCTTCTCTCATCTGCGTCGATCGACGCGGATGGTCCGTCGATAGACGTAGATACTTCTCCTGCACAGCCTTGCTCTTGTTCATCTCCAGAATCCTTCACGGCCATCTCGGGACCCTCGTAGCTCGTCCCAGATCTCAGAGTAACGGCCTTGCAGTCTTTTTGGGACTTTGGGTTCACCTCCGTTGTGCTCGGAAGCTTTCCAGGCTTGTGTTGGTTGCCGAGTGTCGTGGCAATCTGGCTCAATTGCGTGTCCATCATCTGAAGGTGTTTTGTCATCAGCTGCATGTGGTCGGCCATCCCCTTCACCTCGGTTTCTACTTTCCCAAACCGGTTATCCGAGCTCTTGATAAATTTCTCGAGCGTCTCCTCTAGCACGGATTTCTTTCTTTCAACAATCTCTCCTCCAGTACCTGCATCAAAACCAGGCGGAGGGTGTTCCGCAGCAGAAGGGTTAGCATATGAAAAACCAGGGTGAGATCGCCCATGGTTGTACTGGTACCCTTGATTGCCTCGGTAGTTATTGTGATTACCACCGCCAATGTAATTCACCTCCGTTCCGGCAGTTCCAGACGAACTGCTTGCACCCCTGTTGATGTAGTCAGCCTCCACGGGTACTATGGCCATGCTTGGCTCTGCAACAGCTGCAACTTGTGATGTGCCCAATTTTTCAATCTCCTCCCGGAGCTTTTTCACCTCAGCGACCACGTCGATTTCTGGCTTTGTCTCTACGGCTTTGACTGGTAGCTGCCTATCAGTTGGCCATTGGTGGCTATTCAGCGCCATATCAGCCAGCAACCTCATACTCTCTGCACCGCTCTTCTTCATCAGTATTCCTCCGGCAGATGCATCAACCAGCTCCTTCATGTGAGGGTTCAGTCCCTCATAAAAATGACACACTTGCATCTCCAGATCGATGCCATGTCCAGGACAGAGTCGTAGAAGCTCTTTGTACCTCTTCCAGGCCTCGTAGAGTGACTCGTCATACAGCTGCTTGAAAGTAGTAATGGCAGCTTTCCTCTTCAGCAGCAGGCTCGGTGGGAAGTAGTTGGTAAGGAACTCTGCTCGAAGCTCCTCCCATGTCCCAATTTGACTCTTATCCAGTCCAGCAAACCAAGACCGTGCCTCGTCTCTGAGTGAGAACGAAAACAGTCTCATCCTGATCACATCTTGGGTTACTCCGTTCTGCTTCACAGTGTTACACACCTCAATGAATTGGTTGAGGTGAGTATAAGGATCTTCTACAGCTCTTCCCCCAAACTGGTTTTGCTGCACCATCTGAATAAGGCTTGTGCGCAGCTCGAAGTTGTTGGCATCAATGCCAATTCTGAATCCGGCCTCTGCTTGCTGTGGAAGAAATCGATCCAAGATGGACCTTTGCGGAACCACAATCTGCCTATTGTTCAGCTCTGCCAGTCTTGCAGCTTGCTCCGCCTGAGCAGCCTGGGCTGCTTGAAGTTGTACTCTCAGCTGCTGCACTTCATTCACAAATTGCCTCTGCTCCTCGGGAGTCATATTTTGCAGAGGTGCTTCAAGATTCTCAGCCATCTCTCGTTGTTTTTCTTTTACTTTCTTTTTTATTTTCCTGCAGGTTGCTTCAATTTCAGGGACAAAGGCTTCGAGTGTTTTTCCTTTGGCTCGTGTGTTCATGTACCTGCATAGGAAATAGGTAGAATCAGTAAGGCGTCGATCGACGTGGATTCACGTCGATCGTCGCAAAAGAGTGGTCGGCGTCGATCGAGGAAAGGTGTCCGTCGATCGACGCTGCAAAGTGATCGACGCGAGACGCGGAAATGAAAACTCACACACGCACACGTACAGAAAAATAAAACTCAATCCAGCAAATCCTAGAACGAACTAGTAACAAGATAAAATCTAGCAATTCCCCGGCAACGACGCCAATTTGATCACTGCTATTTCTAACAGATTAATTATAATAACAGCGGCAAATAAATTTGTAAACCCTAAGGTTATCGATCCAGGGGAATTGTATGGGGAAATTATCCTATGTACTAGCTATGGTTCTAAAATTCATTGTTTGAGGAATTCAAAATCAGGGTTTTAACTTCGAAAATAAAGATAACGATACTTGAAAATTAAAAGAGTTTTGAAAAGCAAATTAAAGGAGCACAGATTCTAGGGAAGAACTCTTATTATGGATAACATGTAGGAATCAATTAATTTAACAGGTGGAATACTGCAATGATGTTATATCTCCTTGTTTGGCAAATATAACCTAGATTACTAATTAGTGACTCATCTCCTCTCGGTCTCAAAGTACACCAAACTAGTCAATCCGAAAAGCAAATCAGTTCAATTCCTACATCTAGTACATCTGTTTGGATAGTGTAGATCGTATCATGTATTCCTATTCCCACTATTAATATTCACCTCTCGGTCCTTCTATCAATAGCTAGACATCTAAATCAATCGTCACCTCTCGGTCCTTGAATTAATCTAGAATTATAGAATAAACACAGGAATCATGAACCTAATTAATTAATCCTAACATGCATCCATAATATTATTCAACCCCTAGAACCCGCTAGGGTTTCTAGCCACTCATCGTAGATAGAAATCCAAAAGAAAACATATTAAATTGCATAAACATAAAGAACTAACAAGAAAAATAAAGGGTTTCGTGTTTCCCAAGTCTCCAAACTCTCAAAACCAAATTGTAAAGCGAAAATATGATAAGGGATCATAATTGGTTCGAATTTTATAGGTATTTATAGTGGTGGATGTGTATCCTATCAAATCTAAGGCTAAAGATATGAATAAATCCGAATTTAATCAGATTTTCGCTCCAGAAGAAGACCTCGCGTCGACCGTGGCTATTCACCGTCGATCGACGGAAGTTCTTGGTCGCCGTCGATCGCTTCTGATTGGCGTCTGTCGATGCAGCTTTTCGCCCTCCTGCACGGTCACACGGTTTTGGCCATAACTTTCTCTTCCGAACTCCGATTGACCCGATTCCAGTTGCGTTGGAAAACTAACTCAAAGATCTTTCAAATGCTATGCTCCATTAGCTCATATTCCAACGGTGGAAGAAGTTGTGACTGTTTCTTTGAACATCTGCTGCTCTTGGAATGGGTTTCCATTGAATTTGGCCTAAAACCTGCAAAAACACCAAAACGCGCATAATACCACCTAGTATAGACTCATGCACATAATATATATATAAACTCAATAGAACTACATAAAATAATAGAAAATAATATAGATAAGTGAGTACAATAATGAGTTTATCAGGAGCCAGTAGGCTTCTTTAGTTCCCTGAGCATTTCTGTTGTTACCTTCATGAAATTGTCCACCAAGGTTTCTTGCCTTTCCCTTCTGATTCTCTCTATTTCTTCTCTCTTTCTTTTTTGCTCCTTCTCTTCCTCCTCTTGTTGTCATCTCAATTATTTTTCACGCTATTTCAAATTCTCTTCAAGCTTTCTGTGAGTTTCGAGGTGTAACGCCCCAATCTCTTAGACGTAAAATAATACACAATTATTGCATAAAACGGGCACATCACTTTTATTTAAATAAAACTTGAAAGATAAATAATTTCCATTTGAAATTAAATGTAAAACAATTAAATATTTATTTAAAATCTTCTTCCATCGTCTCCACCTCCAGCACTTAGGCTCGCCTTAACCTGAAAAATTTAATAACTTGGGGAGAGCGTTATTAGCTCAGTGGTGGAAATATTTATCCAAGTTATACAAATATAACAAGGTAAATATAAGTAGTCTTTCGACTATATAGAACACATAGACAGTCCGTCGGCTAAATCGTAGGTACCTGCATAAAAGCATAACAAGGATAAACTTGAATGTACCACACATAGATCCCACCTTGACTTGAACTTGTTTGGAAAGATCGTAATTTAGTTAGTTTCACGCGCCGCCTAAATCATAATAATTAATAAAATAAATTAAGATGATTGAATAAATAATAATTATAATAATAATGTTGATAATATAAAAATCTTAACTCAAAGTAATGCCCAACCCAATAATTTACATGGCCCAAAACTCTACCCCAAGAACCCATAAAATAAATTAAACATGGCCCCAAAATCACCGAAGCCCAACCAAACAAATAAATAAATAAAAACTCACTAAACCCCTCCCCTCACACTCATTCCCTGCACACCGCCTCACCAAAATTTCCACCTTCCCTCTGCAACCTACCGCCATCAATAACACCCCAACCCCTTATTTTCTTAATTATTCCGCCTAACTCTATCAGCATCAACCCAAAATACCTGCTGCTCTAATTCTTCCGACGACAAATGCCGCCCCCAAATACAGCCACCCCTCTCCCTCTATCCTCACTCATTGAGATTCATCCCGCAAAAAGGAAAGGAAAAAAAGGGACTCAATGGGAAGGTGTTTCTACCTTTGAGGATTAGAAGACAATTTCTTGCTTGGTGAGATACCTAGTACGCTATTTATAGGAGGACAATGAGAGTTCAGCGGTTGCTGATTTCTCATATTTATGGGTGTCATTTGATGAAAAATTGATTGTGGAGAAGTGGTGAGTTGAGGGGTTTGTCGGAAGAGAGACATTGCACAAAGGTTGCAGAAACGTGGATAATTAATTTAATTGTAAATAAATAAATAAAGTTTGGGCCAAATTATAAACTAATATTTGGATTCTATAAATAAATGATAGTTGGGCTCAAGTTTAACAAGTAAAATATGTGAATTATTGTTAAAATGATTTTGGGCAAGAGAGGGCTCACGAACAGAAAACTTCAACCCAAATCCATATATTTAACTTAATTAAATAATGAATAAAAATTCAAATGAAATAATAGTAATAATAATATAAATTTAGGCGCGACTTATAGGAACGTAACTTAAATAATTTGCATATGGCTAGAGAATGTAACAATTATTGTAAAAAAAACTTGGGTCGCTACACGAGGCGTCTTAATCTTTCTTCTTCTTCCTACTGCTGCTCTGCTTATTCTGCTAACCTCTTCTCTTCCCCCTCTTTGATCGCTACCAAAAGGTCGGTGGAGAAGGTTTCAAAATTATCCTGCAGAGTCTGGCAAAGCTCTGCCTTTGCCTCGCCCTTCTGGGTGCTCACTTCATCTTACACGATAGGCACGACCTGTTCTCCAATCTTCTTCTCTACCACATCATGTATGAACATCTGGAGATCCCTGTATCATGTGCTAGAGCTCAGAGGCTCAACTGTTAGAGCTGGGGGTTCCAAAGATAGCAACATTTGACCAGAAGTGGTAGGGATGGCAGTAGTCGTTGTTAGTGCCTGAGAGGAATTTGTAGCTAGATCAACATCCTCAGTTGTAGTGATTTCATGGTCCTGAACTTCCTCTTCCTCAACAACTGGAGAGGGAGACTTAAAACTATCTACCCGAGAAGGTATGTTATCCAAGGTGGCTAGTATTTTCTCCCTGAATTCCATCATCCTCCTCTAATCCTCAGCCATCTTCCTTTCAGCCTTTTCGGCAGCCAATTAGGCTTGCAACTCAACAGCTGCAACCATCTGCTTCCTTGTACCAGGAGACTTAAAAGTCTGTGTGAATGGGGGTGAGTCAGCAACAACATATTCAGATGCAGGCAATGAGCGATCTCTAGTGACAGCTCAGTGAGCTTGTGTCTTTCTAAGCCTAACTACCACCTGCTTCTCAGTATACTGCCTTTTGGATGTATGATTCATCCAATCATCTGCCCAATCCTCCTCGCTTTTTCAATAACTCAAACCCATCCTTGCCATCATTATTGCGTGGTCTTCATAATGTAGTTCATGGGTGACATAGTCGTAGAATCTCCACCTTTGAAATTCTATCTTTAACCAATTAAGATCGGAAGACTCACCAGTGAATTCAGTGGCATAGGCAAGGTTGTAAAACTCGGTAGGTGCTAGTCGGGCGGTGGACACCCGCCTAGCGCCTAGGCCGCATACTCGCCGATTAATCGGCGCCTACAAACCGCACAATTATTGTAAAATATACATTGATTTTATTATTTAATTCATAAAATTATTATAATAATAGTTTTTTCCCCAGCCTTTACGTAAATTAACTTATTTTTCTCTTTTTTATTACTTTCTACTCTTTACTTTTTACTCTTCCCAATATTTCCTTTTCCCCAAGTGACAACTATTTAGCTTCTTTCTCTTGTTTTACCTTCTTCTTACCTGTTCCAAACAGTCAACAATCGACGACCATGAAAATACAGTGCGAGAAGACAACACGAGTCAGATCGGCGCTGATAACACACATTTCTACCTCGACGAAGCCATCAGATCCGCCGGAACCTTGCCCCACTTAAAGAATTGAAGTCCGTCCAACTTCATCTAACACCTCCTTTTGTCGTTCAACATCGAAAACTTGTTTCAGCCGAGTAATGGGCCGATTAGGAGGTTTTTCCTGTGGCCGACGGCCGATTAGCAACTAGACGCCGATTAGGTGGCCGCCTGGGCCGCCTTTTACAACCATGGGCATAGGTGGTCTCAAGTTCTTCAACAATTTGGGCTTCAATAAAGACACAAATTTCTTTAGCCCAAGGAATGAGATCCTCATTCTTTTCACCATTGACTGTAACATGAGGGTACCATTTGGCAATCAACTTTGCCTTGTGTCTGCTATCGGGTCGGCCCTCCATCGGTACTCTTAAGGTCTCTGCTCTGAAGACATAATCTACTCTAGCGAGCATCAATACTCCTTCAGCAGCTTCGGCGCTCACAGTCATGTCCATGTCCTCCTCATCACTTGGAATGTCTCTAAACGAAATACCTAATACTTCAGGAGAGGTAGGAACCGGTATGCGCCTCTACCAGATAGTGTCGATGGTGTCATTGACCAGTTTTGAGTAGTCTGTCGCCTCATTCTATAGTGGAATTGTCGAAGGATTAATTCCTAAGGCACGGAGAATTGTTCATTTGTCTCCTTCATGTTTCTCTTCGCATTAGCAGTCAATCGTGCTCTGGTTTCATCATCAAGTGTTGTCGCAGCTTTCTCTTTAGTAGCTTCCTTCTGTACAATCTGCTTTTCAGCAGCTGTCTTACTAGGAACTTCTTTGTCTGCTTCCTTCTCAGCTGACTGGTCATTTTGTGGTTGCTTGGCTGTCGGCGCAGCTATCTCAGCAGTTGCTTCCACCTCTGCTATTCTGACTTCAAGATCAACATCTCCTTGGTCTGCTGCCTTGTCTCATTCTTTGTCAGCAACAATTTGGTCTTCAACCTGCATCAAATCTTTTTCAACCAAAATGTTAACAACTCGTTCTCTTCCTTGCACGACCGGTTGTACATCAACAACTGTACTTTCAACAACAACACTTCTTCCTTCTTGCACAACAGTCTGTTTCTCTTCAACAATAATTTCCTTAGCAGCGCTGCTTCCTCCTTGCGTAATGACCTGCTTCTCTTCAATTTACCAACAAAATTAGCACAATCGCTTGCGCGAAAGTTTGCTTGATCACAAAATTGGCTGATCCACTTGTGGTTACTAAAAATACCTTTCTTATACATCTTGCCAATTTTAGTATCAAACAAGGCGCCGGGATTCTGAACAGGTTCTTTTACGTTAGCAACCTTCGTCTTACCCTTGGTAATCCTTGCCTTCTCAACATCCTTTTGAGTAATACGTTCAGGTGGATCATTGGTTGTCATCCTAGCATTCCGCTCCTCATGACCAGCTTTGACTTGCTCATAGCTAGCATCCCTTTGCTTGAACGTCATCTGCAGTATCACATTATCAAATTCCTTCTTCTCCCGAGCTTTCACCAGTTCTTTTTCTTATCTGCTTTTCATTCGTGTTTCCTTCTCTGCAGTGGTGAAAAGCCGTCTCTTGGGATTCATTGAAGCAGATTCAGTTGGGAGTTTTTCTAGATTTGCAGCAACATCAGGTATCGGTAAGGTAGTGTCAACAACAGGTACCGGAATAGGAATTGCGGATCCTTGGAAGGGATCATTCCTGCTCTTCTTTCTTTCTTCCCCTTCAGCATCTGCTGACTTCCTTTTCTTCTGCTGGGGAGTCATCGGCGTATGCTTCTTCTTTGCAACAGGCTTCATGGAGAGATCCAGCTGAGTGATTTCCTGCAAGCTTTCATATTCCTTGAACAAAACATCTTGTTCTCCTCGCTTTCTTTCAGCAGTCGGAGGAATCGCTGTCTGTAGGATCATTTCACCTTGATAAGGTTCTTCTTCATCAGATAATGGATCGTTAGGGTCGACATTACTCTTGCCTTTTGGAATTATAGGCCTCCTCAAGTCCTTTGCTGGTTGTTGCTTCCTGGTCGGTGGTATGTAGTCAGTGGGTATCAAATCTTCTTCACGGCAACGCTTCCCCTCAGGTATGATGCCTTCAAGAAAGTGACTTATCTTGATCCCAAAACCCATATCCTGAGTGAACGTATGTTCCGCCTTTATGTTCTTGTTCTTGTACACATGTGCCAACCACTTGGAATAGATGAAGTGCGCCCAATTTCCTCCTATTTGGTCCTCAATAGCCATCATGACTGCAAACTTCTTTGCACTCAACCCTGAAAGTGAACCAACTTCTCCTACTAGCATTCGTATGACCATTTGGGCTAAACCTTTCATAGGTTCTGCCAGAGATTTAAGCAGGGCAGCCACTTTTCATTCCTCGGTAAACTCTTATGTCTTCCACTTGAGCCAACTTCTCTTATTTCTTCACCATCAGTCACATTATAGGTGTCTACATCCTTCATCCAATCTCAAGCCATACTTTTTGGACAACACTTTTGGGCTTACCGCTATCTTGGTGCCTAAGACACTTATGGTGAAAAACTTCTCGCTTTCATCAATCACGCCTCTGGCAAAGAACTCTGCAACCAGGTGAGGCTGGAACTTGAGGGGTTCTGCCGTCATGTACTTTAGCAGACCTTCGTGCTCTAGCTTCTCGACGAGCCAAGGGTCATAGTGCATTCTGAACAGGGGTTCGTACAAGATTTTGTCCTTCTGTACTTGAGCCGCCCTCCTTTGTTCAATGGTGAGTTTGCCAGGCGCTCTACCATGAGCAATGGACACCATACGCCCATGGGTGATTGATTCATCAATCTGATCCTTTTTGAATATGCCTGTAAAAGTAGGCTGAAATTGTTCTAGTTAACCGGGAATGCTTGGTCTTCCGGATGATTCAGCAGGGGGATTTGAACAGTTGGATGATTCCGCCATTAGAGTTTCCTGAGCTTTAGAAAAGAAAAGTAGAGAGAAAAGAAATATAAGTCAGGAATGTAACTAATAGTAGGGTTAGAATTTCCAAACCAATCGTCCTTTATACGATTTGAATCAATCAACTTTGAATGAGCGGTTGGATCTCTTCTCCACGCTGGACAGATCGACGACTGGGCAATTCAGTGAAAGTTCACCTTACGTCCCATGATGATGGAAAGTTGCATGTGGCTGACGTGGCAGTCACTTATTTGTCGTCGTCAGCAGTCACTCTTCCAATTAATATAGACTATAGCAGCTACTCACGTTAATCGGATAATCCACCTTTCGAGGGATTTGAAATCATTCCTCGAATTTTGTCTGCTAAGCCGAATGTAGAAAACAAGGACACATTGCTGAGACCTTGGACTCAACAATAAATAGGAATATGCTGAGAGCTTGGACTCAATAGTCATTTATCGGATTTTGTCTGCCAAGCTGAATAAAGCAAACAAGGACACATTGCCGAGAGCTTGGACTCAGCAGTCAATAGGACTCTGGTGAGAGCTTGGACTCAGCAGTCATTGTTCCGGTTTGTCTGTGAAGCCGAATATAGCAAACAAGGACACATTGCTGAGAGCTTGGACTCAACAATCAATAAGAATCTGTTGAGAGCTTGGAGTCAACAACCATTGGGTTCTCTGCTACGACCTCCTCCTTAACAGACATCGGAAATATGCTGAGAGCTTGGACTCAACAGACAGCAAAGATTTTTCTTGAGAATTTTGACAAGTAACCAACAAGCACTCTGCTACTACTCTTAGACCTTGAAGAAGACTTTTTCTTGGTTTTCCTATCTTTTTTATTTTCTTCCCTTTTTGATTTGAACAAGGAAAATCACAAAGAAGTCAGATAGGAATCTGTTTACACTAGGAGTGTAGTGATCCAACAATTTGCTTAGACAATTATTAGTTTGAGACAACAGAGTATTGCCAACAAAACGAGCAAGTTGTTTTATTTATATCATTGATGTACAAGTGATACACTTCGAAAAGTAATAAACTACAAGTTACAATGATCAAATTTGTCACAGAATCGCTCCAAATAACGCCTTTGTTGGATCTGCTTCTTTAGTCTTAGTCTTCTTCTTGATCTTGATGCTGCAAGTCTCCCCACTTGCACAGCAACACCTCCTAGGCTGAGATATGTCTGTTTTCTAGCTCATCTTCTAGCTCCTTGATCGCAAAATTATTTTATCAGCGACTTAGCTAAACTAATAATAAAGCGGCAAATAAATTATCGAATCCCATGGGGAAGAAATTACAAAAAATCTTAAATACTAAAACATAGGTTCTCAAAATACTGGTTAAGATAGAAAATAAACTTTGGGTTTGTTTCAAACAAATTTTGCAAATTTAAATTAATCAGGAAAATAAAAACTTTTGATGAAAGCAGATATGAGAAGTACAGATTCCAGGGATATCTACCTATCAAGTATGACATGTATGAATGAATTGATTAATTCCCAATTTAATTCCCATTCGTAGTGAAACATCAGAAAGGTATGATGAACTTCTTTGTTGGACAACTCATAAAGTAGATTAGTCAATTATCTATCTCCGCTCGGTCTCAAGATGAATTAACTAACTCCAAAAATCCACAGATTTATTCCTATAATCTATCTCCTTCTGCTCAGACAAGAAATCAAATTATATTGTGAAAACTCTTTCCATTGAAAACTATTACAGTTATGTCTCAAGTTCTCAACTTATTAATCCTAAGATGTGGCTAGCAAACTTATGATTATGAATAAGCACATATTTCACAAACTACGATGGGAAAGGGAAAATAATTCAATTAATCAAACATGCATCCATTGATAGTTCGAAACCCTAGAATCTGAGAAGGAATTTAGTTACACATATTCATGAATAGAATCATAAGAGAGAAAGAAAAACATGAATTGCATAAAAATTGGGTGTAGATGTCTTCCCACAAAAACCTATCTTCAATCATAAAACCTAAAAACTCTTGGAAATCTCTAAAATCTTCAACTCTAAAATTCTCCTAAATTCTCCACAAATTTCCACACTAAAAATTGAATTTTACATGGCCTTATATAGTAGTGATAAATGTATCAAGCAGTATCTAGGATTAGATATGTCTCTATCTTCAAATCAGGATCAGATCAGGAAATCCCCACGTTGCGTCAATCGACGGAGCATCTTGCGTCGATCGACTCCCTTGAAGAGCTCGCGTCAATCGATGCACATTCTTGCATCGATCTACGTGGGCACGACCTTAACATTTGTGCGTCGATCCTTGTCGATCTTTCGTCGATCACCCTGCGAGCAGCTACGTCAATCGACGTGCAATGGGCGTCGATTGACGCAGGTCTGGAACACGAGCATCTTCTTGATTCTTCCCTATTTCCGACAAAAAACCTGCATAATTCACCAATCACAATATTACGAGCACAAAAGCCAATCCATGCACAAAAAGACACGTAAAACAATCTAAACATCACCCAATTAGTCAAAGAACAAAGAGATAATTTGGTAAAAATACTAACTTATCAACTCCCCCAAACTTAAACCATTGATCGTCCTCGATCAATTTGCAGATAAGAAATCGAATCAAATGTAGATACAAGTGTGCAATGCCTCACAAGCTTCATTTGCAATCTAAATATCACTTATTCATATAGATCATGCAATCCAAACAAATTCTCATTGTTAAATTATTGAGGAGGAACCTCACCGGGCAGTGTTTGCACTCATCGCTCAAGAAGTAAAGGGTTTGTGTTTCACTCACTCAAGGTTTTAGTTTACCTCACCATAAGTTTGACAAATTTCTCATCTCTCCACTGCTTGTTAGTGTGGCTTTTCAGGGAATCAGCTTTTCAGGGAATCAGAAAGGTCTTATTTTGGTTGTAATGTGGCTTACCTAAAAGGTGGGATATATTTGGCTAAGTGACTCAAAATATTGTAATTAAACCCAAAGACCTAAGCATATCATAACCACATAATTTTTCTCTTTATGCACAATCTTGTTCCTTCTCTTTTCCTTATAATTTTCAGGGCCCCTTAGAACTTATTTTAAACTTTCGTGAACTTTACAAGCATATGAATTTTTTCTTTCTTTTTCCACTCATGTTCACTTTTCTTTTTAAATTTACCCATGGGAACCCTTATTTTTGCACATGGACTCACATCACAATCCCACAATTCACACCTTCCAATAAATCATAATCCTCTTATTCATCAACCCTTCTAATCAAAGAAAATTTATTCAAGGTTCAAAGGGGCTACAAGTGGAAATTAAAGGTTAGTGTATGGGAGATGGGCTACGAAAGAACATGCCTAAAATCATTTTCACCCTATTACCACACTTAATGTAACATCAAGAGAGAAATTTGTCAAATTCTAGGAAGTAAGTCTAAAAACCTTATCACTCATCAAACGAAAAAGAGACTCAAATTTTTACACAGGGTTAAAATTTTTGTTACTCATCAATAATTACCCAATTTGAACACTTATCATGCAAAAATGTATATTTCAAAGATCAACTCATCAAGCAAAACAACTCCTATCATCGGCTACTCTATCACACAGATTTTCATTCTCAATCAGCAAATATCTCAATTATTAATCAACAATTCTCATTCAAGGGAAGACAAGTCATATTTTCCAACACCAACATAATCAAAATAGTTCCGACTGCCCTATGTTCAAAAGCTCCTAAAACAATTCTCAAGACTCTCCAATTAAGAACTAGTACCACAAATCAAGAATTCAAAATACTAATTTGAGTGAAAAGCCTTGCAGAGAGCAATTGTTCACATTGAAGCAAAAGAACAAGGATGGTGATGGTTCAGAAAAAACAAAAACAAAAAGAAATTAAAATAAAGCAGTAAATAAATAAAAAAAATACAAACGTTTCCCTTTTCCGATCCTCATCCCCCCAAACTTGTTTCACTCGAAGGAGTGGACAAGTTTGCAAGATAGATGGGAAAAGAGAAACGGTACCTCATTCCTCCTCCGAAGGATCCTCCATCTCCACATCCGTGGATGGCCAAATGGAAAGTCTCCGCCGGCGGTCCTGGTGCTCACGCTCGCGGCAGAGGTAGATGGAGTCAGGCTGGGTGTTCAGGAGGAGGCGCTGCATCTAACTGTCGATGGTGTTGAGTCTCGTGGTCACATGCTGGTGAAACTCTGCCTGCTGGGTGTGCTCTGCCGCATGCAAAGCAGCCTGCTGCTGCATGAACTGGTAGACCCTCCCGCAAGGTGGCTGGGCGAGGCTCCACCGGTCCTGCCTGAAATCTCCTCTGCTCCTCCGTCGCGCTCCTCCTCCTCGTGCTCCTCATCCCCCGCGTCCTCAGCTGGGGGGGACCTCGGCTGTCTCTAGTCCGGCTGTGTCTGCGGTCGGTGAAGGAGTCTGGAGGTGCCAGCTCCCCCACGGGATCCAACCATCAGCCGCAAGTGGGCGGGTGTGCTCATCAACCAGTTATCACGGAAGTGATAATCTGTGACACGCGTGAGATCCCTCTGCGGAAGTGGAAACTTGTCCCCATTGGACATCCTCAAAGACCAGCCACCCTCGCAGGGTGAGAGCATCAGCATCCGTACCAAATGCGCGGTGCCGAGTCCTTGGCTGTCCTCGAGCACCTCAATATCGGTCAAGTCAATGCCCACGTGCTCCGCAATCGGGGTTATCAATCCCCCGCTCCAAATATTTCCCTTTGTGGCCTTGGCTTGGTGCCTCCACTGGTCCATGATCAATGTTGCGAAACTGAACTCCTCTCCTGTCAGCATGCAGTAGATGGCGTAGAGCTCGCCCACTCTCACTTTAGCGCTTTCATGTTGGTCGGTGATAGACACCCCCATGCACCGCTGAAAATAACGGAACATGGGGTTGTCGATGGAGGATGCTTTCATGTTTCCCGATTCGAACTCTCGCACATCCTCCTTCCCCTCAGCTGCAATTCGGCTCCAAAACCGGGCAATGTCAAAATTAGGGGGAAGGAAGCCGATTCCAGATTTAGGGACTCTCCAAATATCTTCAAGCTTATTCCTCGGCAGCTCATAATGCTCGTTCAGAAGTTGGAAAGAGATGGTGGTCGGCTCTGACTCCGGTTGAACGTCGTAGACATGGAGCGATGCAAAAAATTCCAGCAGAAGCGATGGATAAGTCGGCCACCGCTCGGTCATCCATGCGCCTCAGTTGGCTCTCTCCAACAGGGCCTCCACATCAGCTCTAATCCCTAGCATGTTCATCATTTCTGTACATGGGTATAGAATCTGTCGGACTGTGAATCCTGAACCACAAAATTATCTGTATCGCTTCTCTGCTGCCCGGTTGGCAAAGGTTGGTCGGAAGGCCATTTTTACTGCAAGGATAGAAGGAAAATTTGTCAATATTTATCCAAAGTACTTCACCAAAATTTCAAAGCATCAACACAAAAATATATGCAATTAACATCAAAGTGTATCTACCTAAGAAAAATTGATTCAACCAAAGCTCAATTAACACCCATATCTAGCATAATGCATCCCTAATCGAAAGAATTTCACCCAAAAAAATCAAAGAAGAATTCAAACCCAATTGGGATTATTCCCCCAAACAAGCTAGAATCGTATTCAACCAATTCTAATGCTACAAATTCACAAATAGCAAGTATATCGACTAGAACTACTACCCATATCGAATATCACGAAGAGTTGCAACGAAATTGACAAATAGCGAGAAATTGAAACTAGGGCTCCATGGTCCAAATTCATCAAAATCATGCTCAAATCATACAAAATTCTTGAAATAATCGAAGGGGAAGGATCTAGGATACGTACCTTGGATTGTAGCGGCGAGTTACGGGAAAAATTTTCGAGGTTGGGTGTTTGGGGTTTGAGAGAGAGAGTGTGTGTGTGTGTGTGTTGTGTTGAAAGAATGAGGAAATCTGGGTTTAAAAACCCGTCTGTCGTGCCTCTGAACACCCCGCATTGATCGACGTAGGTTCTGTGTCGATCGACGTGGAACAGAAACTCGCGTCGATCGACACAAGTTCCGCGTTGATCGACGTGGACCAGAAACTCGTGTCGATCGACGTGGGTCTGACATCGATCGACACAGGCCTGGACAGACACTGGACTAAAAAATTTATGAAAGAAAATTCTAATTCCCTATTGACTCAACTCGACTGAATTAAAATAACAGAAGTAAGAAAAATAGTAAATTTTTGGGTTAACTCCCAACAAGTGCTTGGTTTATTGTCGCTAGCTCGACAATACCTATACTTTTATGGGCGATTCAAGTAGTACTTCTCCACCGCACCGATTTGAAGTGGGTTGTAGTACGGTTTGAGGTTCTGCCCATTCACTTTGAAGTTCTTCCCATCTTGACCAGCTAATTCGACTACACCGTTCAGAAATCGACAGACTACGGTGTATAGTCCAGCCCACTTTGACTGCAACTTTCCAGGCATGAAGCGAAGACGTGATTTGAAGAGGAGAACTTTGTCACCTGAGTGAAAAACATGTGAGTGAATCCCCTTGTCATGGGAATCTCTTCGCTCGCTTCTTGTATATGACGTTGTTCTCGTAGGCTTCATCCCTAAAGTCTTCCAGCTCGTTCAATGCCATGGCGCGCTCTTCTGCGCCGTCTTCCAATCCAGATTCAGTTCTTTCACTACTCTCCAAGCCTTGTGATCCATCTCGACGGGGAGGTGACAGGACTTTCCAAAAATTAGCTGATATGGAGACATCCCAATGGGCGTTTTGTAGGCGGTGCGGTATGCCCATAGTGCATCGTCAAGTATTGCCGTCCAATCCTTTCTTTGCTTCACCGTCTTCTCAAAAAATTGCTTGATTTCTCGGTTGGACAGCTCCACCAGCCTGTTCCCTTGAGGATGATATGGGGTGGTAATGCGTTGCTTGACTCCGTACCTAGCAAGAAGAGAGGCAAGCCATTTGTTACAAAAGTGGGATCCCCCATCGCTTACCAAGGCTCTTGGCATCCCAAATCTTGTCATGAGCTTCTGCATGAACTTGATGATGACTTTTGAATCGTTGGTGGCTGTTGGAACGGCTTCAACCCATTGTGACACGTAGTCCACCGTCAGTAGAATGTATGAGAACCCTTGGGATGACGGAAAAGGGCCTATGAAGCCGATCCCCCATACATCAAAGATTTCAACTTCAATCACTGGAGTTTGTGGCATCTCATCCCTCCGTGAGATGTTGACGGTCCTCTGGCAACGATCACAGCTCGTAATCCTCCCATGACAGATCTCTTAGATGGATGGCCAATAGAATCCACTCGCTAGGATTTTGAATGTCGTCCGGTTGGCTGAATGATGACCGACGCTAGGAGATGAATAACAGGCTTAAAAAATCTGACGCCACTAGGATTGAGGCACACAACGGCGAATGATGCCGTCAGCGCTTCTACGCCAAAGGTAGGCATCCTCCCAATAGTAGATACTGACATCGTGTAGAAACTTCTTCTTTACATATGGGGAAGGTTCCGGTGGAAGAACGTCGGCCCCGAGATAGTTGGCAAAATCCACATCCATGGTGTGTTCGACTCGTACGTCTCCCTCAAATCCTTAATAACATAGATCTATTCATCGGGGAACATCTCTCGGATCCTCATCTGCTGATCATCCCCTTCGACTGGTGGCTCAAGTCGTGAATAGTGGTCGGCGTTCACGTTCTCGCTCCCTTTTCTGTCCTTGATCTCCAAATCAAACTCTTGTAGCAACAGTATCTACCTGATCAATCTGGGCTTGGCATCTTGCTTCGCGAACAGGCATCTGATGGCTGCATGGTCGGTGTAGACAATCATCTTCGAACCTATCAGATAGGACCGAAACTTGTCAAATGCGTACACAACCGCAAGCATCTCCTTTTCTGTGGTGGTATAGTTGTATTGAGCCGGATTTATGCTCTTGATGGTGTAATGAATCACATGGAAGAGCCTTCCTTTCAGTTGCCCCAAGGCTGCCCCAACTGCGTAGTCGCTGGCGCCGCATATCAGAATGAACGGCTCGCTCCAACAAGTTGCACAATGGCCGCGATATCTTTGAGAAGTCTTTGATGAATCGTCTGTAGAATCCGGCAAGACTAAGGAAACTTCGGACTGCTTTGACACTTGTTGGCGGTGGCATCTTTTCAATGGCTGTCACTTTAGCTCGGTCCACTTCTAGTCCTTCAACTGATACTCGATGGCCCAACACGATTCCTTCTCGCACCATGAAGTGTCATTTCTCCCAATTGAGGCATAGGTTTGTCTCGGTGCATCTCTCAAGTACGGTAGCCAGATTCTGCAAACAAACATCAAATGAGCTACCGAAAACTGAGAAATTGTCCATAAATACCTCCATGAGATCTTCGATCAAGTCGTGGAAGATTGCCATCATGCATCTTTGGAAGGTCGCCGATGCATTGCATAATCCAAATGGCATCCATCGGTAGGCGAACGCTCCGTATGGACAGGTGAATGCAGTCTTGTGCTGATCTTCTAGCGCCACAGCTATCTGGTTATACCCTGAGTAACCATTAAGAAAACAATAGAAAGGCTAACCGGATAATCTATCAAACATTTGATCAATGAAAGGAAGAGGAAAATGATCCTTGCACGTAGCGGTGTTTAAGGCTCGGTAGTCAATGCAAAATCGCCACCCCGTGACCGGTCTTGTCGCAACTTCCTCTCCATCGTCATTCTTTACTATCTGCATCCCCCTTTCTTGGCTACTACTTGTGTAGGGCTTACCCATTTGCTGTCAGAAATGGGATATATCATGCCATGGTCTAGGAGTTTGAGAACCTCCTTCTTCACGGCTTCTTGCATGATAAGGTTCAGTCATCGCTGTGCTTGTCTCTTTGGTGTGGCGTCCTCTTCAAGGATGATTTTGTGCATGCAAAGCGAAGGGCTGATCCCTTTGATATCCCCTAAAGTCCATCCAATGGCGGACTTGTATTTCCGAAGAACTCGTAGTAATTTATCCAACTCCCCCTGTGTTAGATAGGCAGAGACAATAACAGGGTAAGTGTCATTAGAACCCAGAAAAACGTACATGAGGTCTGCCAGAAGCGTCTTGAGTTCCAGAACCAGCGGATCAGAGTTAGATGACTGCTTTCCCAGGTCTGCGTCGATCGACATGGATGAAACTGCAGCAATCCCTTTTCGACGTGGACTTTGAGGCGGCGTCGATCGACGAGCTGATGGCATTAATCGACGTGGACCTTCCCCTACTTTTTTCTGGTTTGTTCTGGTTGTACCGGCTTGGTAGTTGCTCTCTCTTGTTCTCATTTTCCTGAGTTATTTCCTCGAACACATCCAGTTCCATGACCAGATCCAAAATCTCATCGTCTGCCTCTTTTAGATTTATCGATGAGAACAGCGAGTGTTGTAGGTAGTTCTTTAGAAAATCCGGCTCACTTTTGAGAGAGGCGAAGGGAGAAGACATCACAAGGTTGAAACAGTTGATCATGTGGGCATTCTTCCTGGTAGCTCCCTTCGTTGTGCTTCTGCATTGCCTTATAGATCGAGAATTTGACTGATTCGTTATTAACCCGGAATGTTAGTTTGTCGTCGCGAATGTTAATCAATGCCCCTCCGGTCTTCAAGAATGGTCTTCCCAGGATCAGGGGAATGTTCCGATCTTCTTCCATATCGAGCACCACGAAATCGGCTAGGATAATGAAATCTTTCACCTTCACTAGCACATCTTCCACGATGCCTCTCGGGGTAGGACACTGATCGATCGGCCATCTGAAGTGATATGGTTGTGGGCATAATGTTTCCGATCTCCAATCGTTTGAAGATTGACAACGGCATCAGATTAATTGATGCTCCTGAATCACATAGAACTTTTTTGAAGGTCTCCCCTCCGATTACGCAAGAGATTGTGAAGGAGCCCGGGTCCTCTCTTTTGATTGGCATCTTCTTTTGAATTATGGCGCTGCATTCTTCGAATAGGTTGACCATCTCGTGCTCCAAGAAGGGTCTTTTCTCAGAGACCATGTCTTTCAGAAATTTGATGTATTCGGGCATCTCTTGCAGGGCTTTGACCAATGGAATATTGATATGCACCTTCTTCATATTTTCCAAGAAGCGTGCATACCTCTCGTTCATCTTTGTTTTGGCAAACCGCTGCGAAATGGTAAAGGAAGTTTTTTCGGTAGTGGACTGGGAACTGGTGTCGATCGACGTGGATCAGCGTTGATTGACGGGGAATTTGGAGCTGCATCAATCGACGTAGATCTCCCGTCGATCGACGGGGCTGCGTCTGGGATGGCTTCTTCAACCTACTCGGCTTCTTCGTCCTCCTGGGTATCTTTCCCCGTCAGCTTTGGCCCTTCATACAATTTTCCCCCTCTCAGAGTGATGACATTCACTTGGTTCCTCTGATTCTGATTCTTGGGGTTAACCTGAGTGTTGCTCGGAAGTTGTCCTGGCTTGTGTTGAGCTCTGAGGGCATCGGTAATCTGGTTGACCTGGTTTTCTATAATTTGCACATGCTTCTGCACCTGATCCACTTTAGTATTCACGCTTGAGATTTCTTGCTCCAATTTGCTCACTTTGTCAGTGGACCCTTGCATGAACTTAGCCAAAATCTCCTCGAGATTTTGCTTCTTCTTCTCCACCACTACTCCATCTTGCACCGTAAATCCAGGTGGTGCCTGCTCTGCAGCTTGTGGGTTCGCATAGGAAAATCCCGGATGGTACATAGCATGATTGTAGTTGTAGGGATGATTATGCTACTGGTATCCTCCACGATAATTGTTTTATTTACCGCCCCTTTGGACAAAATTCACATCGGCACAATCTCCTTCCAGTGGAGCTTGCACCGACTCTATTACAGCAACTACCTTTTCTAATTTCAGTGTAGCAAAGTCCTCTCGCAATTTCTTCACCTCGGTTGCCCAATCAGGTTCTTCAGCGGCCTTTTTCTCCACTACTTTCTCAACAGCCTTCACAGGGCGAGTTCAACTCGAGGACCAATGTTGATTGTTGTTGGCCATCTTTTGGAAAAATTCCATGGCCTTCTTCCCACTTTTCGTAATGATGGTGTCACCCAGTGTGGTATCCACCAACTCAACGGTCCTCTCATTGAGCCCTTCATAGAATGCTTCTGCTTGCTCACCCGGAGGTAGGCCATGTCCTGGGCAGGATCTCAGTAACTCCTTGTAGCGCTCCCACGCTTCATAGAAGCTTTCATCTGGTCTTTGAGCAAACCGGATGATCTCCTTCCTTCTCTGTCTGATGACATTCGGAGGAAAGAAGTTTTCAAGGAATTTATTCTATAGTTCGGTCCATGGACTGATACTTTCTTTGTCCAGTGCAGTAAACCAAGACTGCGCCTTATCCCACAAAGAAAAGGCAAACAGACGCATTCGGATGGCACTCTTGCTGACCCCTCCGATTTTGACAGTATTGCAGAGCATCAGAAATTTGTCGAGATGTGCATATGGGTCCTCAGTCGCTCTTCTGCCGAATCGATTTTGTTGCACCATTTGCACCAATCCGGTCTTCAGCTTGAAGTTGTTGGCGTTGATGCCAATCCTGAAGTCTTTTTCTTTGAATTGAGGTCGATACCAGGTTTGCATAGCTTCTTCTTCCTCATCCTCATCTGATTCCTCGGGCGGATCGTGATCTTCTTCATGTTCGTCCCTTGGAATGTCTTCAAAGAGAGGATTGGGACAAAAGCGCCGGTTGTTCCGATTGTTCCTCTCAAGATTCCTCTCGAGAGTCAGCTGCTGAAGTTGTGCCCTCATGGCTTGGACTTCTTGAAACAGTGTTGTTTGCTCCTCCAGGGTCAGCATCTGTGGAGGTGGCTGATCGATCGGCTCCGGTTGGACAACCAGTTGCGGCACATGGTCCGGTGGTGGTACGTTTTCTGCCATTGTTTGATCAGTCGAGCCTTCTTTGGCACACTTATTCCATTGGATCTTTCTGCACGTGGTTCGATGTCCGAGTAATAGTAGAGCGGATCCTTTCCTTTAGCTCTCATACTCATGCACTACATGTACAACAAAGGCGGTAGTGAAATAAAACTGAAAATAAACCAAAACAAATTAAAATTGAAAAACTGGAAAATTATACGAAAATAAAGGGAGTCAATCAACGGAGAAATTGCGACGATCGATGCGGAAATAAGAACTACGTCGATCTACGCGAAACGCACGTCGATCGACGTGAAAAATGAAAACTCACGAAAATTTAAATAAAAGTACAAAAATTACAACATAAATAAGTATTTCGATCACAGAATTAATAGTAAGATTATTTCTATTCTTTCCCCGGCAACGGCGCCAAAATTTGATCGCAAAATTATTTTATCAGCGACTTAGCTAAGCTAATAATGAAGCGGCAAATAAATTATTGAATCCCATGGGGAAGAAATAACGAAAAGTCTTAAATACTAAAACATAGGTTCTCAAAATACTGGTTAGGAAAGAAAATAAACTTTGGGTTTTGTTTCAAACTAATTTTGCAAATTAAAATTAATCAGGAAAATAAAAACATTTGATGAAAGCAGATTTGAGAAGTACAGATTCCAGGGATATCTACCTATCAAGTATGACATGTATGAATGAATTGATTAATTCCCAATTTAATTCCTATTCGTAGTGAAACATCAGAAACGTATGATGAACTTCTTTGTTGGACAATTCATAAAGTAGATTAGTCAATTATCTATCTCCGCTCGGTCTCAAGATGAATTAACTAACTCCAAAAATCCACAGATTTATTCCTATAATCTATCTCCTTCTGTTCAGACAAGAAATCAAATTATATTGTGAAAACTCTTTCCATTGAAAACAATTACAGTTACGTCTCAAGTTCTCAACTAATTAATCCTAAGATGTGGCCAGCAAACTCAAGATATGAATAAGCACATATTTCACAAACTATGATGGGAAAGGGAAAATGATTCAATTAATCAAACATACATCCATTGATAGTTCGAAACCTTAGAATCTGAGAAGGAATTTAGTTACACATATTCATGAATAGAATCATCAGAGATAAAGAAAAACATGAATTGCATAAAAATTGGGTGTAGATGTCTTCCCACAAAAACCTGTCTTCAATCATAAAACCTAAAAACTCTTGGAAATCTCTAAAATCTTCAACTCTAAAATTCTCCTAAATTCTCCACAAATTTCCACAATAAAAATCGAATTTTACATGGCCTTATATAGTAGTGATAGATGTATCAAATAGTATCTAGGATTAGATATGTCTCTATCTTCAAATCAGGATCAGATCAGGAAATCCCGACGTCGCGTCGATCGACGGAGCATCTTGCATCGATCGACGCCTTTGAAGAGCTCGCGTCAATCGACATAGATTCTTACATCGATCTACGTGGGCACGGCCTTCACATTTGTGCGTCGATCCTTGTCGATCTTTCGTCGATCACCCTCCGAGCAGCTGCATCGATCGACGTGGAATGGGCGTCGATCGACGTGCAATGGGCGTCGATTGACGCAGGTCTGGAACACGAGCATCTTTCTGATTCTTCCCTATTTCCGACTAAAAACCTGCATAATTCACCAATCACAATATTACGAGCACAAAAGCCAATCCATGCACAAAAAGACACGTAAAACAATCTAAACATCACCCAATTAGTCAAACAACAAAGAGATAAGTTGGTGAAAATTCTAACTTATCAACTCCCCCAAACTTAAACCATTGATCGTCCTCGATCAATTTGCAGACAAGAAATCGAATCAAATGTAGATACAAGTGTGCAATGCCTCACAAGCTTCATTTCCAATCTAAGTGTCACTTATTCATATAGATCATGCAATCCAAACAAATTCTCATTGTTAAATTATTGAGGAGGAACCTCACCGGGCAGTGTTTGCACTCATCGCTCAAGAAGTAAAGGGTTTGTGTTTCACTCACTCAAGGTTTTAGTTTACCTCACCATAAGTTTGACAAATTTCTCATCTCTCCACTGCTTGTTAGTGTGGCTTTTCAGGGAATCAGAAAGGTCTTATTTTGGTTGTAATGTGGCTTACCTAAAAGGTGGGATATATTTGGCTAAATGACTCAAAATATTGTAATTAAACCCAAAGACCCAAGCATATTATAACCACCTAATTTTTCTCTTTATGCACAATCTTGTTCCTTCTCTTTTCCCTATAATTTTCAGGGCCCCTTAGAACTTATTTTAAACTTTCGTGAACTTTACAAGCATATGAATTTTTTCTTTCTTTTTCCACTCATGTTCACTTTTGTTTTTAGATTTACCCATGGGAACCCTTATTTTCACACATGGACTCACATCACAATCCCACAATTCACACCTTCCAATAAATCATAATCCTCTTATTCATCAACCCTTCTAATCAAAGAAAATGTATTCAAGGTTCAAAGGGGCTACAAGTTGAAATTAAAGGTTAGTGTATGGGAGATGGGCTACGAAAGAACATGCCTAAAATCATTTTCACCCTATTACCACACTTAATGCAACATCAAGAGAAAAATTTGTCAAATTCTAGGAAGTAAGTCTAAAAACCTTATCACTCATCAAACGAAAAAGAGACTCAGATTTTTTACACAGGGTTAAAATTTTTGTTACTCATCAATAATTACCTAATTTGAACAGTTATCATGCAAAAATATATATTTCAAAGATCAACTCATCAAGCAAAACAACTCCTATCATCGGCTCTCCGCCGGCGGTCCTAGTGCTCACGCTGGCGGCGGAGGTAGACGGAGTCAGGCTGGGTGTTCAGGAGGAGGCGCTGCATCTGACTGTCGATGGTGTTGAGCTTCGTGGTCACATGCTGGCAAAACTCTGCCTGCCGGGTGTGCTCTACCGCATGCAAAGCAGCCTGCTGCTGCATGATTAGGTAGATCGTCGCCAGATCCATCTCAGAAGAGGAAGACCTCCCGCAAGGTGGCTGGGCGAGGCTCCACCGGTCCTGCCTGAAATCTCCTCTGCTCCTCTGTCGCGCTCCTCCTCCTCGTGCTCCTCATCCCCCGCGTCCTTAGCTGGGGGACCTCGGTTGTCTCTAGTTCGGCTATGTCTGCGGTCGGTGAAGGAGTCTGGAGGTGCCATCAACCAGTTATCACGGATGTGATACTCTGTGATGCGCGTGAGCTTCCTCTACGGAAGTGGAAACTTGTCCCCATTGGACATCCACAAAGACCAGCCACCCTCGCGGGGTGAGAGCATCAGCATCCGTACCAGATGCGCGGTTTTGAGTCCTTGGCTGTCCTCGAGCACCTCAATATCGGTCAAGTCAATGCCCACGTGCTCCGCAATCAGGGTTATCAATCCCCCGCTCCAAATGTTGCCCTTTGTGGCCTTGACTTGGTGCCTACAGTGGTCCATGATCAATGCCGTGAAACTGAACTCCTATCCCATCAGCATGTAGTAGATGGCGTAGAGCTCGCCCACTCTCACTTTAGCGCTTTCATGTCGGCCGGTGATAGACACCCCCATGCACCGCTGAAGATAACGGAACACGGGGTTGTCGATGGAGGATGCTTTCATGTTTCCCGATTCATGTATGATGAACTTCTTTGTTGGACAACTCATAAAGTAGATTAGTCAATTATCTATCTCCGCTCGGTCTCAAGATGAATTAACTAACACAAAAAATCCACAGATTTATTCATATAATCTATCTCCTTCTGCTCAGACAAGAAATCAAATTATATTGTGAAAACTCATTCCATTGAAAACTATTACAGTTACGTCTCAAGTTCTCAACTAATTAATCCTAAGATATGCCCAGCAAACTCAAGATTATGAATAAGCACAAATTTCACAAACTACGATGGGAAAAGGAAAATAATTCAATTAATCAAACATGCATCCATTGATAGTTTGAAACCCTAGAATCCCAACGTCGCGTCGATCGACGAAGCATCTTGATCGATCAATGCCCTTGAAGAGCTCGTGTCGATCGACGCACATTCTTGCGTCGATCAACGTGGGCACGACCTTCACATTTGTGCATCGATCCTCATCGGTCACCCTCCGAGCAGCTGCATCGATCGACGTGCAATGGGCATCGATCGATGCAGGTCTGGAACACGAGCATCTTTCTGATTCTTCCCTGTTTCCGACTAAAAACCTGCATAATTCACCAATCACAACATTACAAGCATAAAAGCCAATCCATGCACAAAAAGACACGTAAAACAATCTAAACATCACCCAATTAGTCAAAGAACAAAGAGATAAGTTGGTAAAAATACTAACTTAGCACTCCTCGAGCTATGTACGTAGAAATCTATTCAGCGACAACCTTGCGGACAATCCATCATATAGTTGAAAATGATGTCCGAGTCTAGCAGATCTCACCATCTGCTCAGACCAGTGCTCTTGTTCGCACTCTTTCAGTAGCATCAGGTGCCATACAGACGTAGGGTGAGTAACGTCTGCACCACCTGCTAGCCCGTATGCTAGATGCATGCTTTTTAGCTCTAAATGCCAAACAAAAGCATTTAAGTTGCATCTGCTCCATCTGCAAGCCTTTCTTGGAAATGAAGAAGCGATTCCATCAGAAGAACCCAATGTATTGGTAGATTCACCTAGAGCCAGTGAGGGACTACCAACACTGCCATAAATGCAGGGGGTGGGATCATCGAGTATTGTGCCAACTACTGACACGGCTCAAATGCCTCGTCAAAGTGGGATGGTTGTTCGGTAACTGGAAAGGTAGATGTTTGTGGGAGATTCTTCTGACTTGATCCCGGAAAATGGACTAGATGATACTGACCCATGGACATACAATGAGGCAGTATCTGATAAAGATGCTGATAAATGGTGGGTTGCCATGGATTTGGAAATATAATCCATAACGGCTATGGATGTATACTAGAAAACTAATTTGCTAGATGGCTATCGAGCCATATGATGAAAATGGGTATACAAGAGAAAGAAAGGAGAGAATAATGACTTATAAAGCAAAGTTGGTGGCGAAAGGTTATAGTCAGAAAGAGGGTATAGACTATGATGAAACCTTCTCACCAGTAGCAATACTCCTTGCCATAGTATCATATATGGGCCTAGAGATCTGGTAGACGGATGTCAAAATCGCATTTTTAAATGGGTACCTTGAGGAAGTTCGTGACATCTATATGCAACAGACATAAGGATATGTGCAGAAGGGTGAAGAGAATTTGGCCTGGAAGCTCATGAAGTCTTTATACGGACTCAAGCAAGTTTCACGGTCATGGAACTTACGGTTTGATGAAGTGATTAAGTCTTATGGATTTTCACAATGCTCAAATGAGAGTCCATAACGACTATGGGTGTATACCGGAAAATTGATTTGCTAGATGACTATCGAGCCATATGATGAAAACGGGTATACAAGAGAAAGAAAGGAAAGAATGGGGAAATAACGACTCTTAAATCAAAGTTGGTGGCAAAAGGTTATAGTCAGAAAGAGGGTATAGACTATGATGAAACCTTCTC
>JAPKLW010000143.1:714836-771050 GCA_026898455.1 Plectranthus barbatus
CATATATGGGCCTAGAGATCTGGTAGACGGATGTCAAAATCGCATTTCTAAATGGGTACCTTGAGGAAGGTCGTGGCATCTATATGCAACAGACAGAAAGATATGTGCAGAAGGGTGAAGAGCATTTAGCTTGGAAGCTAATGAAGTCTTTATACGGACTCAAGCAAGTTTCACGGTCATGGAATTTACGGTTTGATGAAGTGATTAAGTCTTATGGATTTTCACAATGCTCAAATGAGAGTCGTGTGTACCGTCTATGTGTCAATGAAAACGTGGTATTCCTTGCACTTTATGTAAATGATATTGTCCTAATTGGCGACAATGTGGGGGTATTGTCGGACATAAAGGGGTGGTTATTCGAACAGTTTTATATGAAGGATCTTGGAAATGTGGGGTACATCCTTGGTATAAAAGTCTTGCAGGATCACAACAAACGGGTGTTAGCATTGTCTCAAGCTTCCTATGTAGATATTGTGGTTGCCCGTTTCAGCATGCAAACTGCCAAGAAGGGTTTGTTACCCTTCAAGCATGGTGTACATCTTTCTAAGGAACAGTGTCTGGAGGCACAAAAGGAGAAAGATGAGATGAGTAAGGTGCCGTATGCATCGGCCGTTGGGAGTCTCATGTATGCAATGCTATGTACGAGGCCAGATATCTACTTTGTCGTTGGCATGGTAGCTAGATATCAGTCTAACTCTGGACATGAGCATTAGACCGCGGTAAAGCACATTCTTAAATACCTAAAAAGATTAGAGATTATTGTCTCGTTTATCAGTGTGAAGAGTTGTGCCATGTGGGTTATACAAATTCAAATTTCCAGGCAGACTCGGATGAAAAGAAGTCCACATCTGGCTATATGTTTACATTGGGAGGTGGGGCCATATCATGGAGAAGTGCAAAGCAGAAGTGCATTGCGGACTCTACCATGGAAGCAAAATATGTGCCAGCTTCTGAAGCTTTGAAAGAAGAAGTATGGTTTCGAAACTTCCTTTCGGAGTTGGAAGTGATTCTTAAGTTCCCCAAGACTATCACGGTGTATTGTGATAACTCTGGTGTTGTTGCAAACTCAAAGGAACCACGAACTCACAGAGCAACAGAACACGTTGAGAGGAAGTACCATATCATATGAGAAATCGTGGTAAGGGGTGACATGCTAATAGAGAAATTGATACAAAAGGACAATCTAGCAGATCCATTCACGAAAGCTCTGCCACATAAGGTCTATGAGATGCATGTATGTAACCTTGGACTGAGGCTACAACTAGCCACGTGAAATGTTGACATAATAACTAGATTATGATAGACACTCTTTACTCTGGAAAGCACTTCCCTAATGCTTTGAGTATAAGTGGGAGATTGATGGATTTGTACACTAAAAGTATTATTATTAGTATATTATGTACAAGGTTTATTAGTTAATATACTGGGAGTCATTAATATTGTATGATCATCTTCTGTCTAAATTAGCAAACATGTATCGCAAACGCTCTTATCCTCTTATCTCGTCGATAGGGAGATCATACAGTGTGTAGTAGATCACAAAAGATCGTATGAATTGGCTAACATAGTGAGATATAAATACTATCACAGCTGAGCCAGTCCCAGGATAGACTGTCGGTATAAGCTGCAGCATATGTGGTAATAAGCGGCTTATCTTGGTTACTTGGTATGTCTGGTGTGTGCGGTACGCATTGATAGGATTTAAGGAAGATCGGTTCTTTTATCTAAAATTAAAAGAATCTTGATCTTGATGGAATTTTATGCCTAAATGAAGGTACAGAAGTATACACAAATTTGTTTGTCACTTTGCGATACTATGGTGGAGGGTTCTTGTCGAACTTATATATATGTATCTTGGGTGGTAGCAGTTTATGTATGACTGTCTGTGACTGGAACTAGGTAACCATATCCAGTATAGGATAGTGACATTACCTGAGAAACTCAAAAGGTACGTTATGCTGAAGTCCTGCAGGCTGATTAAGTTCAAGCATAAGTGAAAATGGTTGAGTGGATTAATTCAAGAATAAAAGATGTTAATTAATTTTGGAGCTTAACAGAGCTCAAATTAATTAATGAATGTCTGTAACATTAAATATGGGAATTTACCAAGCCAATGCAACCCGTTCCTTATAATGTGGTAGCAAATAGGAAGGACAGTATTGATTCTCTGGTGGCATGAATCAATATTAATTAATTAATTATATTCTGGGTTAATTAATTGATAGGACTTGTTTGCTATTTGCATTCTAATCCCTGATCTGGCCCATGAAAGCTCAAACCCATCTGAGATCAGATTTCTCTTATAAATACCCCCAGGTTCTCAGATCTCAACACACCACAAGATCATAGGTTGCAAAGCAGAAGACCAGTAATTGGGAGTTGTGGTAGGCGATTTTGATCTGAGAAAGTAGGAGAAAATTCTGCTTCTCGATAGGCACGGAATCCGAAGGGAATCTTCACCAGATTTTTGGATTAGAGCTGGGATACAGATCAGATCTCGAGGATCTATCTCTTCTTTTTGTCTCTAAGTTTTCGAAATTATCTTCATAATTACATTAGATTTAATTCCTTAATCTTGTAGGATTAAATCTTGTTGCGCAAGAAATAGGATTGAGGATCAAATCTCTGTGCATCTAGTTCATCGATTTCTACAATCCAGGTATTCCGCACAAACCATCTTCTACATTTCAATAAGAGCATGCTATGATTATTTATATGTATAATAATTTATTTTTTATATTCAATTTCAACCTGGGTTATGGATTGCAATTCAATTTCCCAGCAATCCCTTCAATTTCCTCCCCTTATATCCACATTGTCCGGGAGAATTAGCTGCATACATTATAGATTCACTTGGTTGCACAGTAAGAGAAGCAACTCATTTTTTATCCTCATCTTGCAGGACCATAGAGTATATACAACTGATAGTAGGTAAAGGGTCCAATAATAATATCTGACTACGCATGACATCATAGATATCATTCAAACCAAGAAGAAATTTCATGGCCTTTTTCCTATCTTCTAATAGTTGTGTAGCACTGATAAGCTCATTATTTTACTCGCTTATCTATATTATTTTCTACTATTTTATGAAGTTTTATTGAGTTTATATATAGATTCTATGCATGAGTCTATATTAGGTGGTATTATGCGCATTTTGGTGTTTTTGTAGGGTTTTAGGCCTAAGTTCATGAGAAAGTCGTTCTGAAAGCAGTGACGTGTAAGAGTAGCAGTGAAGATTTCTTCCACACGAGGAATTCGGGCTATTGGCACATGGCAATGGATGATGCTTTGAGTTAGCTCTCCAACGCAACTGGAATCGGGTCAATCGGAGTTCGGAGGAGGAAGTTATGGCCAAAACCGTGAGACCGTGCAGAAGGGGCAAGAAGCTGCGTCGACAGACGCCAATCAGCATCAATCGACGCCGACCAGGAAGCCACGTCGATCGACATGGATCAGCCACAATCGACGCGAGCGAGTCTGCTGGAGCGGAAATCTGATAAAAATTGGATTTATTCATATCTTTAGCCCTAGATTTGATAGGATACATATCCACCTCTATAAATACTTATGTAAATTCGATTTTTCAGCATTCCTTTTCATATTTTTCATTGAACAATTTGGTTTTGAGAGTTTGGAGACTTGGGAAACACAAAACCCTTTTATTTTCTAGTAAGTTCTTTATGTTTATGCAATTTAATATGTTTTCCTTTGGATTTCTATCTGCGATGAGTGGCTAGAAACCCTAGCGGGTTCTAGGGGATGACATTATTATGGATGCATGTTAGGATTAATTAATTAGGTTCATGATTCCTGTGTTTATTTTATAATTCTAATTTAATTCAAGGACCGAGAGGTGACGATTAATTTAGATGTCTAGCTATTGATAGAAGGACAGAGAGGTTAATATTAATAGTGGGAATAGGAATGCATGATACAATCTACACTATCCAAACAGATGTACTAGACTGTAGGAATTGAACTGATTTGCTTATCAGATTGACTAATTTGGTGTACTTTGAGACCGAGCGGAGATAGTCACTTATTAGTAATCTAGGTTATATTTGCCAAACAAGGAAATATAGCATTGTTGCAGTATTCCACCTGTTAAATTAGTTGATTCCTACATATATCCATAATAAGAATTCTTAGAGATTACTGCATCTATCAAATCGAGCTTTGATTTCCCTCCACAATTGTTGCAGAATTATCAAGATATTGGAAGCCAACAACAAGATCCTTAGAGATAGAGTTCATAATCCACGAAAAAACAAGATAATCGTCCTTCATCCAGGCACTATGATAGGGAGAATCAACAGGAGGTTCCGGTATAGACCCATCAATAAGTTTCAGTTTATTCCTACCACCCAATGCATGTTTTACGCAGCAACTCCAGGTAAAGCATTGTTACCTGTGATCTACACGGCAACAATCTGTAATGAAGTGTGGTCATTTGGGTGTATAAAGAGCACGTCCTCCCTAACATTAGAATCAAGTTATAACACCGATTCCTTGCCCTGATCTTGTCGACAACCCTCTGCGAACGGATTATCATCATCCACTTGGTCGGCATTGGAAGAATCTCCTTGCTCATCTTTAGCTAACGCCTGCCATGTCGTGCGTCAATTTTTTGCCATGAAGAAAACAAGAATCGATCAATTATCACAACCTGGCTCTAATACCATGTTGTAATTGTAGTGTAAGAGCATAAAAATGTAGAATGTTCTTTTATTTCATTCGTATCTGTCAGCTCAAAAGAGCTCTCTTCGAATACGTATATTCTAGGTAAGGGAAAAAGAACGTGAACGAGCACATACTCGACACGTACCACGAGTTCAACAAAAACCATAAAACAAAATTATAAGCATGAACATGCTTATTTGAGTAAATCAAAGAAAAATGTTGCAAGCATGACAACTAATCTTAAACTCTATTACTCTCTTCATCTTCAACAACGTGCACCCCAACTTCCACCATTTCTCCAGCAACGTCATGATCATCGAGCTGATTACCAGTCCAACAAAATAAGTCGGGAAGTTTTTTTCTATAATCTTTGAACCCATAATAAATAAATTTTAGATTAAATACTATAATCATTGTGTTTGGGTTCAAGGGATTGTGTAATTATTAATTTTATTTTTTTTTGAATAAGTGTACATTAATCTTAAACACACACACCCAGATGTCCCTTTGGAAGCTCGAACCTGTGACATCTCAGTCACAGGTAAGGTGCTTTAACCACTAAACCCCAAGCGAAGGGATGTGTAATTCTCTTTTATGTATTTTAGGTGTCATTCTCGAGAAAATGAACAGTCAGTTATATGTGCATTTCCACCTAGATTTAATATTACTAATTTATTACATATTTCTTTAAGATCTCTGTTGGGGGAACCGCCAATTCAACATTAGTATGATATTGTCTGCTTTGGGTCAAAGCCCTCACGGTTTTGCATTTGGGCATCTCTTGTAGGGATTTTTTAGTGAACCGAATCACAAAATCCAAGTGAACCGGAACGATTTACGGATATTGCACACAATCAAAATTTACAATGAAACCTAGCATGCTCCTATGAATTTAATTTGATTCGTGGATTGAGAGATTACCGTTATTCAATAGAGTCTGATCCGATCTTTCACGTTTGAATATCCAACTTTCAATTCAACCACGCGATTCGATTTAATCTGCGGAAACAGATTTTAGATGTCTAATTTCTAAATTAAATCGAAAATAAAGAAAAATAAGAAGGAAGAATTTTGTTCTCCAGATCAGATCTTCAGGGTTGTGTCCCAATGCTGTTCAGATATGCTAATGGTGAGGACTCCACAAATCTATGTTGTAGGCCGGAGCAGAAAAATCTTTCTCCTCCCCAACACAGGCGCCACCCTCTCTCTCTCTGCCTCTAGGGTTTCACTGATTTGAATGTGTTCAAAAGTTGCTAGGGTTTTCAGAGAGAGTGGTCTATTTATAGACCTAGGGTTTTATCCCTAATGGGCTACTGGGCCTTTTTTCAACATATTTAATTGGGCCAGTCCTGGGACCTAATGCAAATAATAAAGTGGGCCTATAAATTAATTAATTCCAAGTCCACAACCCAGGACACAATTAATTAATTAATATTAATTCTTTTTCACCACAGAATTAATACTGACATACCCCTTTATTACCACGTTATGAGAACTGGCTGCATTAATTGAGAATCCGCATATTTAAGGTTACCGGACATTCATTAATTAATCAGAGCCTCTGACAAGCTCTAACTACAATTAATTAATATTTTATAATTCCTGAGTAGTACCACTCAATCCTTATCACTCGTGGCTGAACTGAATCTGCCTGCAGGACTTTGGCACGATGAATGTCATTGAGCTCCTCAGGGAATGTCCCCATCCTATTTATTACTCGGATATGGTTACCTAAACCCAGTCTCAGGCAGTACCACACGAACTATTGTTACCCAAGATGCGGATATATGAGCACGTTACTCAGGCTCTCCACCACGGCAAGTCAAAGCAACAGTCAACCCGTGCAAACTCCTAAACCTTCGTTAGGGTTTAGACTCAATCAATAACAAGATCTTGTATTCGCTGATGTCAGACAGATGAATACATCTCACTGCGGTCCATCAATACGCCACCCCTGCGTACCAGCATGTCAAGTAACCAAGACAGACTACTTATTCCGACAATGCCGCAACCATTCGAACTGACGTATCCTCATACGCTGTCTCGATTGTGATTAGTTTTATGTCTCACTAGGTCAAGTGATCATATTGTCTTCTGCGATCTACAACACGCCGTATGATCGTCTCTATCGGTTAGAAAAGAGGATACCATTGTTACATACATGTAGTTTGTTAAACAGATAGGAAAAATAAACCGTTGTATACTCATTATAATAAATGCTTTCAGTATACAAAACCCATCAATCTCCCACTTATACTCAAAGCATAACAAAGCTATTACAGAGTATACAGTCCGTCTATCTAGCCTGCTATCTCTTTAACCACTGTCAGTGATCGGCATCCACCTCAGACCCAGCTTACAAATATATCTTTCATAAACTTTCTGCGGTAAGATCTTTATAAATGGATCAGCAAGGATGTCCTTAGTGTCAATCTTCTTGATCAGCACATCACCTCTCGATACGATTTCTAGTATGATATGGTACTTTCACTCTCTGTGTTTGCTTGCCACTGCACCAGAGTTATCACAATAAATTGTGATGCTCCTCGGAAAACTTGAAATCACGCCCAACTCTAAAAGGTAGTTCCTCAGCCATACCCCCTCTTTCGAGGCGTCGGAGGCGGCGACATATTCCGCCTCCATGGTGGAGTCAGCAATGCATTTCTGCTTTGAGCTCCTCCAAGATACAGCTCCACCTCCCAGGGTAAACACATATCCTGAGGTTGATTTCTTCTCATCCTGATCCCCTTGGAAATCCGAGTCTGTATAACCCACAGGGCACAAATCCTCACTTTGATAAACTAGGCAATAATTCCTAGTTCTCTTCAAATACTTGAGGATGTGTTGTACCGCAGTCCAATGCGCCTGTCCAGGGTTAGACTGATATCTTGCTACCATGTTAACGGTATAACAGATATCTGGCCTGGTACACAGCATCGCATACATGAGGCTACCCACCGCCAAGGCGTATGGTACAAGACTCATCTCATCTTTCTCCCTTTGTGTCTCAGGACACTGCCTGCTAGAAAGATGAACGCCATGTCTGAAAGGTAGTAAGCCTTTCTTGGCGAGCTGCATGCTGAACCGGGCTATCACAGTATCCACATAGGATGTCTGGGATAAGCTCAACATTCTTCTCTTACGATCTCGTAAGACCTTAATCCCAAGAATGTAGCCAGCTTCTCCCAAATCCTTCATTTGGAACTGTTCGGATAACGAAACCTTGATTTCCGACATCACTCCCTCGTTGTTTCCAAATAGGAGTATGTCATCAACGTAAAGTGCAAGGAAAACCACGCTCCCACTGACACAAAGTCGGTAAACACAACTTTTGTTTTCCAACTGTGCAAATCCATAGGATTTAATCACATCGTTGAAACGTAAGTTCCACGACCTCGAAGCTTGCTTAAGTCCATACAAGGACTTCCTAAGCTTCCAGACAAGATGTTCTTCGCCCTTGCGTATGTAACCCTCGGGTTGCTGCATATAGATGTCCCTACCTTCTTCAAGGTAATCATTTAGAAAAGCGGTTTTGACATCCATCTGCCAGATCTCGAGTTCCATATGTGCAGCTATGGCAAGGAGTATCCGGATGGATTAGAGCATGGCTACGGGTGAAAATGTTTCGTCATAGTCAATGCCCTCTTTCTGACTATAACCCTTTGCCACCAGCCTGGCTTTAAAAGCCGTGATTTTTCCATCCGCTCCTTTCTTTCTCTTGTATACCCATTTGCACCCTATGGCCCTAAAGCCATCTGGCAAATCAGTTTTTTGGTATACATCCATAGCAGTTATGGATTCAATTTCGGAATCCATGGCGACATGCCATTTTTCAACATCTTTGTCCTGCACTGCCTCTTCGTAAGTCAGTGGGTCAGAGTCTTCATCTCCGTCTTCCGGGCTCAAGTCCGAAGACTCACCCACGAACACGTATCTTTTCGGCTGGAAAATAACTCTCCCACTACGATGAGGCATCGGTGTCGTGTTAGTAGTAGGTGCAGTAACTTATGGTTCTGCACCTTGCACTGAAGAATGTGTCTGTGGTGCTGAACCTCTCACAGGTGCACCCACATCTACACATTCCCCTTCCCTTGGAATCGTATTCTCGTTTTCAATTTCTTGAAGAACGATATCACTCCTTAACTTGTGATTACTCACATACTCGTCCTCCAAGAATCTAGCGTTGGTGCTAACAACGACTCTCTGACTCTTAGGACAATAAAAGTAACCACCTTTCATTTGCCTAGGATATATGAACAACATTACCTTTGACCTGCTTTCTAACTTATCAGGTTCCTTCGACAGTACGTGTGTCGGACAACCCCATACTCTAAACTTGCACAAAGTCGGTTTGCGACCGAGGAAGAGCTCAGAAGGCATCTTAGGAACTAATTTAGAAGGTACCATATTTAACACGTAAACTGTTGTTTCCAATGCGTATCCCCAAAATGAAATTGGTAAGTTTGCATAACTCATCATTGATCTTACCATCTCTAGAAGAGTCATATTTCTTCTTTCAGCTACACCATTTTGCTGGGGAGTACCCGGTGCAGTCCACTGGGATGTAATCCCGTTATCTGACAAATACTGCAAGAACTCGTTACCAAGGTATTCGCCACCGCGGTCAGATCGCAGCGACTTGATAGTTTTCCCGACCTTCTTTTCTACCTCAGCCTTGAACTCTTTGAATTTCTCAAAGCATTCAGACTTGTAGCGAAGCAGGTAAACATATCCGTACCTTGAGTAATCGTCGATGAAAGTGACGAAGTACTCGTACCCTCCACGAGCCTGCGTGGACATCGGTCCACATAACTCAGAATGGATCAATTCCAACACTTCCTCTGCTCGAGACTGACTAGCCTTAAAAGGCCTAGTTGACATCTTGCCCTCGATGCAGGATTCGCAGACTTGATAAGGTACAGCCCGGAATAAGTCCAATGTACCGTCATCTGCAAGTCCCTGAATCCGCTTCAAGCTGATGTGACCCAGTCTTAAGTGCCAGAGATATGTAAGATCCTCATCAGAAGAAGTAAGTTTTCTCTTTCTAGGATTATCAATTACGAATGAATTACATGCAATATAAAAGGACATATTTGATAAAGCAGTATAAAGAGAATAAATCAACATCCCAAAATGGACAACATCGTTATTACCAATGATAGAAATCATAAATAACAAAATATCCATTGCGAAGCTGGAAAAACATTTATCCTGCCGAAAACACGGCCCACAAAAGAAAATCTCAAAATGTACTTAATCCATCAAAACATAAAGAAAAGAAAACTCCATGAAGATCCATCATAAAACGTTGTCTTCTTCTAGCTTGGTATCTTCTTGCCATTATTCACCAGCCTTGTCGGCACGGTCCCCTGCAAAGTATAACAACATGATCAACAAGTCAGCGCTTACAGCTCTTGGAAGAGCAACGCCGCACTCTAATCATGCTTCTGTTATACATGCAAATGGCATACCATGTCTAGCCTTGTGGGCCTGACAATCTTTCCTCCAATGTCCTTTCTTACCACACCTGAAAATACTTTTCCCTCGAAGTTTCCGCCATAGGCTTATTAACAGCTCCCACGTCATACGCAGTTACCTTTCCAGCCTTCTTCTTAATCGCTCTTTTCGGCTTCATACAGCAGAGTGATTACCAGAAGTAGCTAAGGCAACCTTCTAAGGATTCATAACCGATTCCGCTGCCATCAAGTCATTGAGCAACTCGTTAAGAGTACACTCCTTCTTGTTCATAACAACAATCAATCTGAAACTCTCAAAGGATTTGGGTAGAGAGTTCAGTATGATATCGACCTTAGCCGCAGCGACGATACCTCCACTGTGCACAGTTAGCTCATCCATGAGGTGAGTCATGGAAACTACATGCTCTCTCACTCGTTGTAATAGTCTACTTCCTCTGGCGAGGATTCAGTAGTGGGCACTTATAGGACAAAGTACATGTGATCTTCCGTAATCAGGATGTATTCAAGGTTGCGTTTCCATTCCAGGAAGTTTAGACCAGTTAGAGAATTTTGTGCGAGAATATTGATGACACTAGACATAGACATATCCGAAACAATAAAATCTTAAATAAGAACATACATGTAGAACTTCGAAAACAAATGCATTGAAAACCTTTTAATAAATCAAATACAAATGTTTTCCACTAATTGCCCAAGAGTTCCCACCGCAAGCTACACTCGTAGACGTTTACGATGTCACCCTCAACCAGAACTGCGGGTTTTAAGCCCCAATTCATTTAATTTCACTACCATGTCAGGAACCTTTTGACACTAGAAATTAATAATTAGTGAAAACCTTAGACCAAGCCATCTCTCAAGAACAGGGATGCAATTCTTGCATTATATTCTAAGATGCTTCTAAGCCATTAACCACAAATTTAACTCTGGTCAAAAGAGACAGTTTAGCATGGCACGTAACCGTACCGCACAGCCCTTAAAGCTTTTGTTATCTATAATTTAAATCAATCTAGAATACTTATGAAAGAGATCTACGCAAGCTATTCACATGATTTAAATTGTTTGTCTAGAAATCCCAACAACCGTACCCATGCACCTCTAGGAACTAGCAAGCTACACTCGTAGACGTTTACTAGAACGAGAGATACACTTACAGCCTAGGACCGCTTTGTGGAGGTCTATTGATTTTAATTAAAAAATCAGCTTAGTATTTTTCTTTTAAAAGGTTTCTTATATGCGAACATATAATTTCTTTGTTATTATATTTTCCAAATTTTTGCATGTAATTAAAGAAGCCCAAAAATTCCCAAAATATAATCCAACAAGAAATTAATCACATAAGCATGCTTGGAAAGCTGTAAATAATAAAAGCGATAAATCATGTTTTTCCTATTATCTACACATGCTTAATTGCGCACATAATAAATCACATATCATACGAGGACAATTAAGGCAAACAAAAATTCCTCGTGGCCCCACAAAATAGGAAAAAATAAAATCCTATCTATTATAATTTGAATTTGAATTTATTGGATAAATCCAAATCTTCTAGGGCCTCCAAATCTTTTTGGATTTAGGCCTTTGTGATATGATGATTTGCCCTAACCCTAATGCTAGGGTTTACATAGGATTGTACAAACCACCAAAACACGAGCCACCGCCGCAGGGACAGTAGTCGCCGACCGCCGCCGACGCACGCGCACAGCCTCGCGCTTGCGGCCCTCGATCGCTGTCGCCGTCCGCCGCACGCATCCCGCGCGTCGTGCGCCTGCCGCCATCGCCCGTGCGTGCGCCGCCGCGACCCGTCTGCTCCGTCTTCGTTCTTCGTCCTCGACCCGTCCAATTACAGATTTGAAATTACAAAATTACAGAATAATCTATTATATTACAAATTTTCAAATCTACACTAATCACGGATTTTCTCATGATTTTACAAAAATAATTCAGCCCTACACGGATAAACCATCGCGGACTGAATCATACGGGTTGCCACGAGGAACAAAAACCATCCACAATACAAAATAAAATTCATACATGCATAATTGAATTTATTGTATGCAATAGAGCCATAAATCAGAAACCTGGCTCTGATACCAATTTTAGGGATTTTTCAGTGAACAGAATCATAAAATCCAAGTGAACCGGATCAATTTACGGATATTGCACAAAATCAAAATTCACAATAAAACCTAGCATGCTCCTATGAATTTAATTCGATTCGTGGATTGAGAGATTATCGTTATTCCGTAGAGTCTGGTCCGATCTTTCGCATTTGAATATCCAACTTTCAATTCAACCATGCGATTCGATTTAATCTATGGAAACAGAAATTAGATATCTAATTTCTAAATTAAATTGAAAATAAAGAAAAACAAGAAGGAAGAATTATGTTCTCCAGATCATATCTTCAGGGCTGTGTCCCAATGCCGTTCAAATCTGCTACTGGTGAGGACTCCACAGATCTGTGTTGTAGGCCGGAGCAAAAAAAATCCTTCTCCTCCCCACTACAAGCGCCGCCCTCTCTCTCTCTGCCTCTAGGGTTTCACTGATTTGAATGTGTTCAAAAGTTTCTAGGGTTTCCAGAGAGAGTGGTGTATTTATAGACCCAGGGTTTTATCCCTAATGGGCTACTGGGCCTTTTTTTAGCATATTTAATTGGGCCAGTCTTGGGACCTAATGCAAATAATAAAGTGGGCCTATAAAATAATTAATTTCATGTCCACAACCCAACTACAATTACATGTAGTTTGTTTAAAAGATATGAGAAATAAACCGTTGTATACTCATTATAATAAATGCTTTCAGTATACAAAACCCACCAATCTTCATCCCAAAAGGCCTCATGTCCACAACCCAACTACAATTACATGTGGTTTGTTTAAAAGATAGGAGAAATAAACCGTTGTATACTCATTATAATAAATGCTTTCAGTATACAAAACCCACCAATCTTCATCCCAAAAGGCCTCATACTAGTGAGAGTTGGGTGGGCTCTTATATACAAGGAATTCCTTCCTTCTCTCCCCGATGTGGGTCATGAGCTTGCCAAACCCAACAAATTCAAAAAAACCTTACTTTATTCTTCGATAGATCACCCCTAACCAACCACTACTTCAATCTTGAACACATTTCCACCTAGATGTAATATTATTACATACAAAATATGCAGTGTCTCTAGTATTACATACTAAATTCGAAATTTCTTCATTCGTGGATTATATTTATATATAATAATGTTTATAAGATATCTGAAGAATTGTAAAAATTGGGAAAATATCCTGGTCGATAAGTGTGGTTAGTGGAATAAATAACAAAGTGAATGGGCCCACTCCATGACCAATATTTTATGGCAACAAAAAAGCACTTTTAGCATTTAAACCTCATCAAAATGAGACAGTGACATTGACAGTGGAAGACAGTAATGTTTTCTGTGTTAAATAAAACTAATTAATTTATTTTCATCGAATCGATATTTGTAATTATAATTCAATTAATATTTTATTGATATAATTTTTTATTAAAAAGTAATATTAGTTTAATAGAATAAAGGAAAATGAAAAATTAGATTAATCTGGACTAAGGATTAAGAAAATTATTTTTAATATTTTTGTTATGTATGAGAATTTATAAATAAAAAACATAATGAAATTTAATCTTAATGTTCAAATTTTTTTTTTCTTCATTCTAAAATCTTTTGACTCGTGATCCATTTTATGTATAGCTTATCTTTGGAGATGGGATCAATTGAATGACACTTGGACATTTAAATTTTCAGTAGGTAGTTAAATAAATGTCGATTACCCAAATTTATTTTGGTCGGCTACCAAAATTCTTATTAAATAATACTCCCTCCGTCCTATAGAGTGGCACATGAACCAAGATAAATAGTTAATGAATGTTTAAAGAAAGATTAAAATAAAAAATATTAATAAAATAATTACTAATTACAATTTTAAAAAAGTCAAAAAATGTAGGAGCGACGGTGTGAGCGATGGTGAGTGCTGCGCTCGCTATTCGCAGGGGAGAGCCGACGTTGGTGCTGGGCGATGGGAAGGGTTGGGCGACGGTGTGAGCGGTGGTGAGTGTTGCGGTCATGGTTCGCAGGGGAGAGGCGACGGTAGTGCTGGGCAATGGGAAGGACTGCGCGACAGTGGTGCTAGGCGAGAGGCGGCGGTGGCTGGATCGGAGGGTTCGCAAGGGAGAGGAGCGGTGGTGTAGTTCGGCCGGTGTGAGCGGTGGTGAGAGGGGCGGTCGTACTTCGCAGGGGAGAGAGCAGCGGCGCTAGTAGGGAAATGAGGAGCATTTTTTAGGGATAGGGATTTAGGGTTTGTCAGGGATAGGGTGAGAATTTCATGAATATTTGAGGGTAAGGTAGTAAATTTAACTGTAGTTAATTTTGATTATGTTTTGTTAATTTTTTGCCAAATAAACAAACGTGTCTAATAAGTAATAAATGGGACGGACCGAAAAAGAATACGCGTCTAATGTAATGGGACGGAGGGAGTAATTTAGTTGCTTGAATATAATTTAAGTATTTTTGGTTTAATTAATATTATTATACAAATTGACTCATTAGTAGGGGTGTGCATGGTTTGGCTGAAACTGGCCGAACCGGCCAAACCAAATTAATTTGGCCGATTTGGCTGGTTTGAAAAAAATGATTGGCCGAGTTGGTTTGAAAATTTTCAAACCGGATGATTTGGTTTGGCCGACGGGTTGAAGGATGAAACCGGCCGTTTCGGCCGGACCGGCCGTATAAATAATATAATTTTAAATATAATAATTATAATAAAATATTATTTGATAGAAAGCTAAAATATCAATTATATTGATATATATGCCCGATGCTTATATTCTTTCGAATTGTAACCCTATAAATCAACTTATATACAATTGTTTATTGCAACCATAATATTATTTATTTATTACTTATCTCATATTTATAATTAATGACAAGCAATAAATATTTATATTAGTTTTATTTTGTGTATCATTCTTTTATTAATTTCTAATAATAAAATAGATATACAAGTTTCATTTTTTGTAATATTTTTAGTTGAATAATCTTCAAACCGTTTAAACCAGCCGAATCAAACCGTTTTAATATGGTTTGGCCGGTTTGGTTTGAAATAATTATTTGGCTGGTTTGGTTTGTGAAAATTTCAAACCGTACCTATTGGTTTGGTCCGTACTTTACCCCTTAAACCGGCCAAACCGGACCGTGCACACCTACTCATTAGTAATTAATTTATTTCAACAATCTCTTAATGTTAACGATCATTTAATATTTTATTAATACTATTTTTTATTCAATAATTACTATTTAATGCTCATGTTAATAATTTAAATTATAAACAACGTAAAAATATTTAATAGGAGTATTGAGTTGGTAACACTGTGTTTATCCAAATACCTAAAATTAGAGTTTTTTTTAGATAAACAAATTATTGAAGTTTGCCTTAGAAATGAGGGTAATATATATATATATATATATATATATATATATATATCGTGAATAATATATTCAAAATGTTTGTATATTATTCTCACTAGCTTTGCATCCATACGTTGTGTGAATTGAATAAATAATAACTTATCAATAAATATTTTGAATAAATTTTGTAAGAATTTATTAGTTAATAAAATAAATTATACTCTTATTATTTAATCATAGTACATAAGATAAATCAGAGAAAATATAATGTTTTGAAGAAATAATGATAAATATAGTTTTATTGAGATGTGTTATTATTTGTTATACTCCATATAAATATGTTACAATCTAAAACTAAAAAATAAAATTAATATTGGTGTTTTTTTTGGAAAATTATTAAAAAATTATATTCCCTCCGTCCCATAGAAGTAATCCCATTTTTTTTAGCACAATTATCAATGTTTGTAAGTGTGGTGGAATTAATATTTTATTGGTAATTGTGAAAAAATTTGTCATTTTAAGAAATGAGACAATTAGATGAGACAAACAAAAAATGAAAATTAGACTAGTTCTATAAGAAGAGGGAGTAATAGATTTTGGCGGGAACAGTTAAATGACTATTCTCTTTTAATATATAGAAAGGATAAGAAAAAGTGCAATCAATGCCACTCCTTATTTGCTTAAAAACTTTTGATTTCGATATATTTATGAAAGTTTTAACTACTTTTTTTAATATAAATATATTTATTTAAATTTATACATCTAAATAATCTCGAGAATTTGAAATATATGATTTTTTCATTATATGTAAACTATTTTTTTCACTGCACCCTCATTGTGTACATTGATAAGCAAAGGTGTTTTAAATGTCAAAGATGAAACTATGTTATTATGTGCTGCATAAATAAACAACTTTTGGCATTTAAAGTTGAGATGTTTGATGCTACAACATTTGTCAGCCATTATATGTACCTTCTAAAATGTCCAAAAACAATTAATTGGCCACTTTTTTAAAGAACTATAAAGTTAATGTTAACCTCATAAATTAGACTATAACATGTGACACTTAATACTTCCTTTTTTCAGCCATACAAATACAATAAACTGCAGGTATATAAGTATGTATTATTGTTGAAGAATTAGAAAAAGGAAAAAAGGTTTTGTTTGATTCCGAAACTTTTAATATATAAAGTAAACAAAATATGCAGAAAGAGAAGTAATTTCTTTACATAAACGATGATTAAGAAAATATTATCCTTCACATATACGATTGAATTCCATTCAATCAAGAAATATTTCCACGGGAGTCAAGACTCTCTGTCCTCCTCCGAACGATGCTACGAAACACTTGTCTCACTTGACACTCCAATGGATCAAGCTCACTCTTCACCGCCTCACACACAACCGCTACTTCCTCAACTCTCTGCTTCACTTCCCTCTCCCTCTCATCTGTCAATGGAAACTGCACACAATCAGCAAGATCACTCAAATGCCTCGCACATTTCTCCATCTCATGAATCTCCCTCAACAACCCACAAGCATTCCTCCTCTTCGACTCCTCCATGATCCTCTCGTGTAGTGAGAGGATCGCCCCGGCCCAGAGGAGCTGCTTCGACACAGAGAAATGTATCTGCAGGCGGCGGTCTTGACACGGGATGGCAGCCACGAGAGCCCATGTTACGAACAGAAGCACATAATTCATGGTGAAAACAGACAAACATAAGCCATTTGTCGACGCCATTTCATTAGCCCGTGGCGGGGCCAAGTTACTGCTCATCGCCTGAAGCTGCTTGGAAGCCGACCATGATCTTGATACGCTCCATGAGAGAGACCTGCAATGGCCTCCAACACTCCTCTGTTCTTTATTGCTTCGCCCGAAAGAGCGATTCCTCTGCGGGAAAGTGGTGCTTGATTGCTTCTCGTCGACAATGCCGATGGCTATGTCGACTAGAGCTTTCTTGGCGCGGCGGAACTGCCCTTCGCCGATGATTCTCTGGTTATCCAGTGCGCATAATACGATCTCTAACTGCTTCCGCCACTGTCTGATCTGCTCGATGCCATCGCGGACGGCGTTGCAGATGTCTAGAGCCTTCACGCTCCTCTCGAAGTAGTCGGAGACGCAGCGTTCCATCGGGGGTTTGCTCAAGTTGGCCTTGTTGTTGAACAGAATCATCTTGAATTCCTCTTGGCAACAGAGGAATGCGTCCAGGAGCTTGCGCAGCCATGGGATTGAGAGGAGCTCCTCCGAATCCGCCGCCGCTAAATCGTGAAACCGATCGGCGACGTGGCGTTGGAACGCTTCTAACTCGTTGGACTCCATTGAGTGAACTTGATCGCGGCGTCGGCTCAGAATGGAGAAAATTGAGGCGGAGGAAGACGATGAAGCGCCGTGAAATTCAGTAATCGGCATTTGCGGTTTACATGAACTTGGAAAAAAAAAAAACTCAGAAAAACAGAAATCTTGAATTCGTCAGAACCCAAATTCTTTCTTTTTCAAAAAAAAAAAAAAAAGGGCAAATGCAAGAATTCCTCTTCACACAACACCCACAAAGACTGAAGCTTCTATCAAAAACCCAGTATCAGGAGAGAGAGAGAGGAGTGAGAAGTGGAGAAGGGCGATGTTTGGAAAACCTAAAGGAAGCGTGACATGGTTTTATGGGGAATGATTTGCAGCGCGTATTAAACGGTTGTTGGAAAAGCGAAGATACGAAAAGTCTTAATCACAGAGTGAGAGTTTTTTTAATTTCAAAATCTAGAAAATGGATTTGTCTGATTAATGTGAACGCTTATCTTTTTATAATTTTTAGTAAAAATGGGATTTTCTGTGGGTTATTTTTTGACAAAAATGAAATATTGGTTAGAAATTATTTTGTACGCCGCGGACACGAATTGGACACGCCTTACCTTAAATATTTGGATTTTTTGTTCCAAGTTTTTCTTGATATTTGTAAGATCATAACATTTTTTTAAAGCAGATAAAATATTTAAGTCCATCCTAAATATTTATGGGTTTCTTAAATCTTCTTCAATTTTTCAATATAAACAGAATTTTATATCTATCTGGGTTTTGAGTTTCTTTCATCCAAAAGAATTTTGATACCAAAAATTCTATATCAACAAATAATATTAACAAATTCTCAGATGAGATGGTTTCAACATTTTTATTGTGAGACGAATATTTCATGTGATTCAAATTTGTGAGCACATGGCTAATATTTTAAGTAATTTATAAAATAAAAGGGTAAACATTTAGGCAAAATCTTAAATAATCAGTAATAATTTAAATAATCATTTTAATTATAAAAAAAAAACTTAAATGACTTCACATTTTCGAAATAGTCATTTTTGCCTTAACAGTTTTCATTCCCACATATAAAAAATTTGTCAAACAAAGTAGAAATGAAGTAACAAATAATATTACGAATGGCATAGCCAATGAAATTACAAATGAAATAACAAATAAAATAGCTAACCAGAACACAACAAAGTAGTCAGCGAGATCACAAACAAATTAGTAAATGAGATCTCAAACAAAGTAACAAATCAGATTACTAATTAAGTAGTAAATGAGATCACAAGCGAAATAGAATGAAATAGCAAATTGCAAACTTTATTGTTTTAATTTTTAGTCTATTTTTTAAAATATAATTTCATAAAAATAATGCCAACAAGAATTTAAGTAAATATGTTTTTGCCACTACTATGAGTAATAAAGAGATAATGATTGGTAAAATTCAAAACCCTACAAATATTAGGTCAAATATCTGTAGAAGTCTTTTATATAATTTTGGTTATTATTTGAATATGTATGTAAAACCGATCATTCATATAGTGAAAATGGAAATTTTCATATATCTCCAATGATACTGTTTCTCAGAATAAAAGTTCAATCTCGATCAAATCAGTCTTAAAGTTTAATTTTTATTTAACATCAAATGGTATTAAAATCCCTATTTTATGTTTTATAATATATTTTACACTGTAACATGTATATTAAAAGAACATAAACTTATAAATAAACTTTAATCTTCTAATTTATTGACTCAGTATATAGGAATTATGTAAATTTATTAATACAAAATAAATTTTAGCATCAATCCAAGTCCTGTATATGTATATACTCACAATATAATATAGTGGGTCATGTCGAACTATGTTGAAATACAATATAATGAATGTGACAAGACAAGGGTGGCAGTGAAACTAATGCATAGAAATAATATTACAATGGAAGATTGCGATGTCAACAGGTGTCTCAAATTTCAAATTTGTGGCAATCAGGAAAAAACAATTTCATTTCATCAATCTTGACTTTTGAACAATCCAACATTTCCATTACAAGTAATATTCCAACACATTGATTGAATTACAATGTCCTGTTCGGAATGAAATGTAATGCCATTTCAATTTAATTATATTATGTATATTCTTATTAGGAAATAAGGTTTGACCCACAAATGGCTGATGAATGAAATGGGTTTGGTGGGCTGGAACTTATATTAAGCTTTTCTTCAAGCCCAGACCCAGGCATATCATAACTAGTTTCTGACTTTAAACCAATCCAACTTGGACCTTGGTGCGGCCCATTTCAACTTATAGTTAATTTTAGTGATACTTTTTTTTTTTTTTAATAGGAATACATTTATTAAACTCACACACCCAGATGTCCCCCGGGAAGTTCGAACCTGTGACCTCTTGGTCCAAGCAAGGTGCTTTTACCACTACACCCCGAGCGAGGGGACAATTTTAGTGATACTTTATTACTCACTTCGTTCCGATTATATAGTTCGGGTTACTATTTTAGGGTGTTTCAATTATATAGTCCAATTTTTATATTTGGTATTTTTTTTATAAGGTCATTTACCATTACATTCCTGAATAATTTTGAAAAATGTGAATATTAAATGTAATGAGAGTTTAATTAATGCTCTAAATAAGAGTAATGTTGGAAATTTGTTTAAATTTTAAATAATTTTTGACAAATGTGCAAAATCAAACTGAGTTATATAATCGGAACGAAGGGAGTAGTAATTTTCATTTTTTCCGTTAATTTAGCTACTGATTATTAGTTTTGGGTGCTTATAATTTAGCTATGAGACTCAAATTTTTTATTGTGCTCAGCCCATTAACCTCTGTGCACTATTCCTAATATGAATGGGGAATTCAAATTGGTCTTCTCCCCGTTGGAGGAAAAAGAAAAAGAGAATAGTGAGAGAACGAGAAGAGCGCGATATCTTCGTGAGAGAGATCCAAACACCCGAGCCATTTTTTTAGTTGGTCTTATAAGAGATGGTATTACTATTTTTTTTTATTGTGAGATGAACCTTAATACATTATTTTAATATGTTAAATATATCGTTTCATTTTAAAAAATTATATTATTTGTAATAAAGAAATACATTATTTGCAATAAATAAATACATCATTTCAATAAATTAAATACATTATTATAACTTTTTTTTTCTGTATAAAAAATTACATTATTTGTAACAAAGAAATACATCATTTGTAATAAAGAAATACATCATTTCAATAAATTAAATACATCATTAAATTCGTCTCACAATAAAAATGATGAGACCGTCCCATCTGAGAATTTGCCTTTTTTTTTGTAACGATCGTGTCTCTTTTGTGAGAGGGTGACTGGGAGAGAGCGAGATAGAGGGGTTTTAAAGGGAGGGCCTTTTGTTGCCATTTCTTCGACGTGGTGGTTGCCCCTTTAGTCCGATGAGGTTGTCTGTAAATGATATTTGAGGGTGTTGGAAATTTGATATGTGTTACAAGACTGAAAGCACTACAACAAATAATGTCTAGTAATACAAGTTTTTACAAGTAGGACTGCAAGTACTGTTAGTACGAGAATAAAATGAGAACAATAATATTAAATAAAAAAAGAGGAATAAAACACAACCGAGTCGAGGAAGTCCTCTTTCTGCAAGACGAATTCGCCAACGTAGTGCTCGTTAACCGGCGATCGTCCCCAAAGGTAAAACAGCTTCGTCCTTTACGAGGCAACACCATAAATCACAAAGGCTCCGGCGAACTGAACGGAGGTGAAACTGAGTTGCTTAAAAACAACGAAAAAGATGCAGAAATATGTGAATAAAGATGCAGTATCAGGCTAAGTGAGCTTGTCTGATGTCTGGGCGACAGGGGACAACTCCGTGCATGCCTATTTATATACATGTACCACCTGGGGGGGGAGCCTGTCTGTTACGGTCGCAGCCATCAAGACCGAGCCGTTACATGCGGGAGACACGACCATAATCGACGCACCAATCACGGAGGCGCGCAGGTGCAATTCACCACGTGAAGAATGTGTTTAACGTTTGAAGTCAAGTAATTCAACACGTGCGCTGACTCATCAACCACGTCACATGCTTCGTCTGCACCACATCAATTGGACTAGCCACATCAACAGTCCACATGTCGAGCCCGCAGGCTGACTTCAAGTGCCCAAAAATATAAGGCACAACAGACCAAGCCAAGACAAGGACCCAAGGGCCCAAAGACCACCAAAGACCTATTGCTAATTGCCAAGAATCAAGAGCCGGGACCAAGGATTGGGGCTTGGGACACGGGCGCGGGCGCTCAGCGGGGCGAGGTGAACGGAGGTGGCGGCGCGCGAGGACGCCACTGGGTGCCACATACACTGCACAACTTGTTGTTACACACCTCAACCATTAAGGTATATAAACATAGATTAATTACTATAATTAATCAATGTGGGATTTGTGGGGCTTCATTTATTACATACTCCACTTATGTAATAAACCCACCAACCATGTCACTTCGTGGACTCATTTCTCACTCACCGGAATTTGGTTTTGTGAAAATAAATATACCACGATTATCTACTCGTCGCGAAGATTAAGTCGGTAATAATTAATTTCGACAAAATTAAATATTTTACTTCGAGAATTTAAAACGAAGTACCCGAATTACCAACAGAGGGGACTAGCACCTGAGACATCTGAGCCGAATGGTGATAAACCTATCACCGTGCACCTCTATTGAAACTGTAGTCGAGCCTCGACACCATGTAGACCTACGTGCTCTGTACCAGCTCCGATGTCGCCTCTGCGTGAGGTCATCATTGCCATTCAACCCAGCTCCAACTCTCGCCAGTGAGCAACCCTCCCATCTCCACCGTGTGATAAGCTAGAATATTTACTCATTTATCTATTACTCCCTCTGTCCCATTACAATTGTCCCATTTCTTTTCGGCACGGGAATTAAGAGTTGTGAGTGTAGACTGCTTTGAGTGGAATTAATATTTTATTGTTGAGTGTGAAAAAAATGCTATTTTTAGAAATATGACTAATGAAGCGGGACAAACAAAAAAGGATAGTGAGACAATTCGGGTGGGACGTAGGGAGTATTTCTAGTTGATGTTAGTAATTTATTAGTTAGTTTTTCTTTACTTATTAGTATGAAGTAGTTTAGAGAGGTATTTTGTTTATGGTGCTTAGTTTTGCAGGTTTGTAAGTTGATACAAGTGAAAAGACCAAGATAAGACCAAAACTCCATGGAAAAGAGCTTTGTTTCGACCGACACCTGGAACATCGAGCGAAGCAACAAAAATCTCCATATTGACCGAAGCACGGTGTTGGTCCCCGATCAGAGTGTTTTATATGCAGCGGAAATATTAAATTGATCTTGCATGTATCTTGCTAAGGTCACGACTTAGCAAGAGTTTATCAAAAGTGTTTTAGCTCGTATATTCATTAGTTCGATTGCAGTTTATACTTCAACACTTGATGTGTTGAGTTTTAAATAGATTTAGCACAAACAATAACGAAATAAAGCGATAACGACACAAGGATTTTATAGTGGTTCGAACAACTGTTCTACGTCCACTCTTCAGTCCTCCGACTGAAAATCCACTATAAGAACAAGTACAAGGTCATACCTGATCTCTAACGTTGAGCAGCTCCTCCGTCTGGCCAGCGCGCACCTTCAAGCACCTCGATCTCCAATCTTCAACCGGTGTTGCTCTGTAAAGTGAGGAAAAACCTCCCTTCTCCATGGACGTCGACTGTTGGGATTTTTATAGTTTTTCTCGGAACCTATCATTGTGTTGGCATTGCCCGTACGAATCACTCTGGCACTGCAATAGTGACTGCTAGATTCTCCATAGACTAGAAAGAATCCCAAAATAACCTTTCGAAGATAAACTTCGCAGTTCTCGAGCTTCTGTTATGAAAGCTTGCGAGAAGCTTCAATTAAGAACTTAGCTCAGATGTGTTCGTGTGTTATAGAGAATGTGTGTGATCTCTTTTGTTATCTCTGTTTATAGAAAATCGCGAACCTTTGAATCAAATAAGGATGACACCTATTTATAGGTGAAGATTCAAATGGCTGTTTGAATCTTATCCGTTAGACTAAAAGGCAATGCTCGCCTATCTGCATTCTTCCTTTTCTGCAATGGACAGAGACTCTTCAAGTCTCCTCGTCTCTGATTGGCGTAGCACCTATCAGTAGCTGTCTCTATCAGAACGGATCCTTTGTAGGTTTGAACCCTCCTTTTGCATGATAATTGTTCCATCCTCTTGATTGGTCAGGATTTTTTTGTAACTTGTAATCCGTCTGATTCTCGACTTTGTAACTTCTTTCTTGATTGCTGATTGTCGTTTGCTGGCTACTGGTGTGCGTTGGATGTCTCCGTAATTGGCTGGAGTTCCTCAGCATCCTTGTCGCGTTCCTCCGTATTGCTAGCCTTTCTTTTCTTTTAGCAATCTTCAGCAATTTGTCGGGTTTGCTGAATCCTTCACACTACTACAAATTTTGCTTTTACTCACACCCTTATCCTCACAGTACTTAAAAAATGTTGTAATATTATACTTATAATGACAGGTGTGAGGATAAAGTACTCTTAATATTTAATAAAAAATTATTTTAATTAAAAAATAATATCCAAATTTTTAAGTACTTTACTTGACATTAAATATAAAGTGTGAGAAAAAACATCCCTCCAAAATGAAAATTATTGAATTTTTAAGTAAATAATCTCCCTCTATTAGTTTTCCCAACACCATATACGACTTGTGAAAGAAGTTTTTTTTTTTTGAAAATAAGAATGAAACAAAATAAAAAAAAGGAAGTAACACTAGTGTAATCCTGTCTTCTTCTCCTTATCATCCCTCTCTTATCATTTCCCAAAATTTAAAACCTCCATCACTAAGAGTCCGCCTCTGGCCCGTTGTCGATGGGAGTTAATGGCTCTACGGTCGTAGAGTTTCGCCTCTACATCTTGAATCTTACCCTCATCGATGGGAGCCAATCGTTCTAAAGCATCATTCGTTTCTGTGCAGTTGTATCTGTTCATCTAATTTGGTGATTTCTGGGCATGGTTTCGTTTATAGTTCTGGGTTTTCCATTTTTTTTATTTTTGTCTTGGTTTTAACATTGTTCTTGAGTGACGAGCATTGTGGGGGTCATAATTTGTATACTGATCGATATATTTCACAAAGTTTGTATTTTTCTTGAAAAATAGATGTTTATTTCTCGATTTTCACGCTGGGAGAAGGCGAAAGATTGTCTCTTTTTGTTTTTGATTGCGGTGATTGATAGAATTGTGTTTTGTGATATTATATGGTTCAACTAGAAAGGTTGAGGTGGGTTTATGGGCTAGGGTTTTTGAAGTTGATGCGTGTTCTTTTTTATTTATTTTGACCCGGTCTAATTGTCTAACTGCAATTTTATGTTCTCAGAATATATTACTTCTATTCACATATGGGATTCGAGAAAGTGTACGCATCATTGCAACAAATTTTTCCGCAGGTAAATTGATTCATTTAGTCTTGTTAGTGTTGAGCGATCTTATCTGAGTTTTAGTTTTGTTAGAAAAACTGTAATGACATTTGAATGAAAGAGTCAAGGAGGAATATGTTATTTAAGTTTGCAAGTTAATGGTGATTATCCCTTAATATCATGGAGGAGACCAGGCTACTAGTTAGTTGTTTCTTATCCAACAGCTGCAGGGATGCTGGTTTATTGCACCTGTGGGTTGATTGCTGTCGTTTTGTGGCTGGTTGGTGTTTGGTCGTGGGCAGGGAGTTGTAGTGGTGTTGTGGCTGACTGCTACTTTGCTGCTATTTCTTTGATGCTGCCTGCTGCATGTTTGAAGGAATTTGAAGTTGGTGTGGGGGCTGTTATCCTCTGTTGGGGTTTTTCAGCTCTTTGGCTACAGAGGGCGGGGGTGGCAGATGCTACCTGCTTGTTGCACTCTATTTGGTTCAATAGATAGTTGGTTGCGTGCAATTTTAATTACTGCATGTTGCTGGTGGTTGTTTGCTTGCTGCGTTCATTTGTCGACCAACTCGGGAAGATCTACTTGCAGCTGGTTTGCTCTTTGATAAGCTCATTATTTTACTCGCTTATCTATATTATTTTCTACTATTTTATATAGTTTTGTTGAGTTTATATATATATATTATGTGCATGAGTCTATATTAGGTGGTATTATGCGCGTGTTGGTGTTTTTGCAGGTTTTAGGCCAAATCCAATGGAAATCCGTACCAAAAGCAGCAGATGTTGAAAGAAACATGCACGAATTCTTCCAAAGTTGGAATCCGAGCTAATGGAGCACATGTATGGAAAGATCTTTGAGTTAGCTTTCCAACGCAACTGGAATCGGATCAATCGGAGTTTGGGAGAGAAAGTTATGGCCAAAACCGTGAGAAGATCACCTTTGTGATCGACAAGAACAAGAAGAAGACTGAGTGCAATCGAATCTCCACTACTGACGAAGGAGATGAATCTGAAGAGGAAGAAGCCGCTGCCATTGAGTGGGAGCGAGGAAACGATAGGGTAGCAGTGTCAACTACGCCACCTTTTTCTGAGCTCACCACCATTATCAAAGACCGGAAAGTCTACATGGTGGATGCCAAAGGTCGGCGAGTCTGGACCCGACCTCCTTGGCAGTGATTTGAGGTATCGTCGAGCTGCGACGTTAAATCAAGCACTTGTTGGGAGGTAACCCAACTTTTTCCGTATTTTCCTTTCAATTTTCATTTTTTTTTTATTTATTTCAAATTTCTGCTTTTATTTTTTATAGTTGTTTTGCAGTATTGAAAAAAAAAAAAAATTTCGACTCGACGTCGATCGACGCCGAGCAGCCGGCCGATTGGAAACACTTGACCCAAGGAGAAGGTCGCAAGAAGGCTTCATGTCAATCGACGCGAAGTGCCAGCAGTAATTATTCCACGCCGAGCAAGGTTCGAAGACTCCGGGGGATAAAAAGTGGATGTCTGAGATCCACTACCAGGTATCGTTCCCTCTTTTGTCTGATTTTCAAACTTATTCCACTCTTCGAGTTGGAAATAAGTTTGGGGGATGTGGACAAGAGATGGAACATTCTATCTTTTATTTATTCTGCTTTCCGTATTTAAATTTTGCCTTAAATTTTTAAGTTTATTCTATTTTGTGGGGAAAATTTTTGAGTTTTGATATAACCCGAATAGATTGTGAGAGTTGAATCGATTGAGGGTTGAGTTTGAGTTGATTGTGATTGTGGTTAGATGCCTATGAATGTAGAATACCGCATGATAGGATTGATTTGACACTTGTGCTTGCATGCTGATTGAGCTGATTTGAAATTGACTGCGGAAGAAAATTTTTGAACCCTTGTGTGAGAATTTTTGAGCCTTTATTTCGTTTGATGTGAGATTCACATGTGTGTATTTATTTCTCTAGAACTTGCCTATTTTCTGTGTTGAGACTGCATAGTGTGCACAAGTTTAGGAAATGATCTTAGGCCATCTTTGATAACCCAATTCCCTAAACACTGTCCCTTCACATTGAATTTTCCCTAGTTAGCCACTTTTGAGCCTATACAAAATTTTTCTTTCCTTGTCTATGAGATTAAGAAGAAGTATTGGTTTCGCTCATGTCTTGAGTTGTGGTATATGGGGTGGAATGATTATGAGATGGAGATAAGAAAATATAAATTAGTGGTGAAAAGGTGTGTGAAAAAGAAGCTCAAAGAAATAATTAGAATTCTCATAAGCTCTCTGAAAAGAAAAGAATACAAAATTATGTAAAGAGCATAAGAGATTCAAAATGAGCTAGAAAAAAAAAAGAGAAAAAGAGGTTGTGTATTTGTTGATATATTTGAGGAGAAGGGTGAATAAACTTAGATGGTGGTTTGGATTGATTGAGCAAGTACAACTTGATTGATTTTAGTCACTTGGCCATATTTCCCTACCTTTCACAAAAGCCTACATTACAACCCTATTGAAAGTCCTTTTTGATTCTAGACTTGTGTACACATTCTAGCAGTGGAGATATTAGAAAATTTGCAAGCCTATGGTAGAAATTTCTTCATACATGTTTTTGAGTGCTTTCATCTATTCCTTAAACACTTGAGAGTTGAGCGATACACTTCCCGTGAGTTCTTCCAATGTTGATGAATTTTCTATCTCTTTCAAATTGCTTGTGTGTAGTGGATTCTTGACCCTTGGCTGTGATGAATCTTGTGAGGCATTGCACTTTAATCGCATGATCTTTTGATTTCTCTCTTGCCTATTGATTGAGGACAATCAAACGTTCAAGTTTGGGGGGTTTGATAAGCTCATTATTTTACTCGCTTATCTATATTATTTTCTACTATTTTATATAGTTTTGTTGAGTTTATATATATATTATGTGCATGAGTCTATATTAGGTGGTATTATGCGCGTGTTGGTGTTTTTGCAGGTTTTAGGCCAAATCCAATGGAAATCTGTACCAAAAGCAGCAGATGTTGAAAGAAACATGCACGAATTCTTCCAAAGTTGGAATCCGAGCTAATGGAGCACATGGATGGAAAGATCTTTGAGTTAGCTTTCCAACGCAACTGGAATCGGATCAATCGGAGTTCGGGAGAGAAAGTTATGGTCAAAACCGTGAGACCGCGCAGGAGGGGCGAGAAGCTGCGTCGACAGACACCATTTAGAAGTGATCGACGAAGCTCTGAAACGTCCGTCGATCGACGTGAATCAGAAGCGGTCGACGCGAGGTCTTCTGCTGGAGCGAAAATCTGATTAAATTCGGATTTATTCATATCTTTAGCCCTAGATTTGATAGGATACACATCCACCACTATAAATACCTGTAAAATTCGAACCAATGATCATTCCCAATTATATTTTAGAGTTTTTAGAGTTTGAAGACTTGGGAAACACGAAACCCTTTATTTTTCTAGTAAGTTCTTTATGTTTATGCAATTTAATATGATTTCTTTTGGATTTCTATCTACGATGAGTGGCTAGAAACCCTAGCGGGTTCTAGGGGTTGAATAATATTATGGATGCATGTTAGGATTAATTAATTAGGTTCATGATTCCTGTGTTTATTCTATAATTCTAGATTAATTCAAGGACCGAGAGGTGACGATTAATTTAGATGTCTAGCTATTGATAGAAGGACCGAGAGGTGAATATTAATAGTGGGAATAGGAATACATGATACGATCTACACTATCCAAACAGATGTACTAGATGTAGGAATTGAACTGATTTGCTTATCGGATTGACTAGTTTGGTGTACTTTGAGACCGAGTGGAGATGAGTCACTAATTAGTAATCTAGGTTATATTTGCCAAACAAGGAAATATAGCATTGTTGCAGTATTCCACCTGTTAAATTAATTGATTCCTACATGTTATCCATAATAAGAGTTCTTCCCTAGAATCTGTGTTCTTTAATTTGCTTTCCAAAACTCCTTTAATTTTCAAGTATCGTTATCTTTATTTTCGAAGTTAAAACCCTGATTTTGAATTCCTCAAACAATGAATTTTAGAACCATAGCTAGTACATAGGATAATTTCCCCATACAATTCCCCTGGATCGATAACCTTAGGGTTTACAAATTTATTTGCCGCTGTTATTATAATTAATCTGTTAGAAATAGCAGTGATCACTCTTCTTTGTGTTCACCCTGTCTTATTGCTACTACTGCCATCCAAGTTCGAGTTACCATTGTTGGTCTGAGCTTTCTTATTGCCTATTACTGATTTATCTTTTATATGCATTCATTATTTTCTGGCAAGTTTTGTTTGTTATATTGTCATTACAAATGAATCTACATTGAAGTTTTATTATTATGTTAATTATTTTCTGTATTGTTTTTGTAACAGATTTTTATTTATCAGACGGACTGAAGACGACTCGACTCGATGACAATTTTTTTTGTTTAGTGTTAAATAGTAATGTACATAGCTACTCTTCTTTTAAGCTGTTGGAAATTGTTGGTTTTTCTTTCAGTTAGGATGATTCAATTTGATAATTTTGTATCTTGATATTTACCAAGTCTGAGTTCATTGTATTTAAATTGATCTGAATATAATATTTAAGTTTTATCTTGAATCAAATTTGAGTTCAATTAGTACACAAAATATGAATTTAATTAGCACGATCATTACATGATTTTTTTTTATCCATATAAGCTTTTCTTTACAAGAAACAAAGAATGTTCAAGTATTTGTAGTCGCAGTAAGTGGTGTGAGAAAAAAATAAATAATCCAACAAATTAATATGTGAAGTCTTAATATGTTTACTCTCATAATGTGGTGTTAGCAAAAATAATTTAACCCAACAAATTAGTATGTGAGATATAATGTCTTTACTGACAGTGGAAGATTGTAACTTTAAATTTATTTTTGACACATAAATATGTCATAATATATTAATTATCTTGACACCACTACTGTTGTTATAGGACTTCAGTCTATGGTGACACTTCTTTGGACAACAGTATGTAATAGTGTTACCATAGTAACATGTGTCACAGTAGCTTCTATTTAATGACAGGTAACACTGTCAGGACATCCATATTTTGTAGTAGTGCCAGCAACCTAGTTTCTTTTCCTTTATCTAATTCTATAACAACTCGAGTATTAATTCCTATACAGGACTTTTTACAGTTGACTCGATATTGAGTTGGTAGAGCTTTGATGCACCAAAACATATCAAACTATGACTATGAAATGGTTTACATCAGTGGGGTCTAACAATATTCCTAACAATTTCCCCCTTTTTGATGCGATCAAAGCCTCTATCATAAGCTTTAATTCTCACTGATCATGGGAAGGCTGATTACTGAGATTACAAAAGATTTTCCTATCACTCTATTCTCAGCGTCTCAACTCCCGTAGACTCAGTATTGTTCCTAAACATTCCCCCTTAATGTATCAAGGGTATTTCTCGATTTTTCAAAATTTAATCAAGTAAATGGCTTCAATATCTTTTACCAAATAAGCACATAGCACATTTACACATAACATCTGATGTGGAGCAGCTTCAGCAGCAAAGTCCGCAGGGAAAGGAAGACGAGCCCAGACCATTGCTTGTGTATAGGCGAAGGGGAAGGGGACGGGACTGTGTCTGCTTTTGCAGGCTGACCGTCACTTAGAATTATGTTTGAGTTTTTATTATGTTGCTTTAATTGTTTATATTAAGTCGTTAGGAAGAGTATTTAAAGACTCCATTAGGGTTTAATGGTTATCATTAGAGAAGAAAGAATTTGAATAGCCTAACGGCTTGGGCAAGCAGTGAATTCCGTTTGATTATTTTCTTGTTCCAACAATTTGGTCCGACCTGCCGGATTCCCATCCCCTCGAGATGGAAGCAACCCGTTCAGTCAACGAGAGGCTTGAAAAGTTGGAGGCTGATCAAGCGGAGGTTAAGGCACAGGTTCATGCGAACACGATGTAATTATAAAAAATGACAGCAGCTCTGACGGAACTCGCACAAGCAATCACTAAATCACAGGGCTCACAATCGATGCCGGGAAACTAACCTGGTGATAGAGAATCATCGGCAACTGATGCGACGGGGCAGACGACAACACCACCTATGCGCGACATATCAACTCCAGTTTATCTTTCAGTCTTTTCGGGCTCAGACCCAATTGGTTGGTTGGCTCGTGCCAATCAATAGTTTGAACTTCACAAGACACCGCCATAGTCGAGAGTAGCATCATTGGTGGTGGCAATGGAAGAATCAGCATTGTACTGGGCAACGTGGTTACAAACACGCAAACCTGAATTGACGTGGGAAGACTTTTCGCAGACATTGGTGGCGAGATTTGATACATGATTCAAAGGGAGCAGCTTTGAACGTTTGGCTGACATTAAACAGTCTGGTCCGGTGGATGAATACATTACGTTATTCGTGCAATTGGCAAGTCAAGTACCCGGTCTTTCCGACGCCCACTATTTGGGCTATTTTATGAAGGGGTTGAAAGGAAACATCCAGAGTTTGCTGCGGTTACTACGACCGGAAGACTTAAAAACAACGATGGATTTATCTAGAGATATGGAGGATAATCTAGCGGTGCAAGCAGGGGGTCAGACCTATCGGAGTTTTAACAATTCTGTAAGTCGGGGCAGCAGGTTTCTTCGTTCTAATTCAACAAGTGTGGGGACAGGGAATGGGAGTCAAGGAGTGACAGGAAGCAACTCTTCCAAACCTTCACCTAAACCAACCGTTCAACAATCGGGATTTTCAGGGATATCCACGACGAGAAGTCATTTTTCTCGACTTACCCCGCAGGAACTCACAGACTTAAGAGCCAAGGGGTTGTGTTTTAAATGCAAGAAACCTTATACACCCGGTCATGAGTGCCCTCTAAAACAATTACGGGTCATGATAGCTGAGGAGGATGAGGAGATTGACTCACAATATCTGGATATTGGGGAGCCGGTTGAGGTAGAAAATTCACAGGTTGAATAAGGAGAAGTTTCAGAGGAGGAAGGAGCATTACCCGTGTTTTCTGTGGCTGGTATCTCCAGTCCCAAAATGATGAGGCTGATGGGAGTTGTATTAGGGCGGACTGTGAGGTGTTGATGAAGGGATTTGAGAACTGAATCACTTAATCCGTTAGCCGGGATTGTTAACTAGAATATTAAAAATAAATTGCTATGCCTATGATTAATCCTAGCATGCTCCTATTGATTATGCATAAAGGGGGTTTTGCGGAATAATTTTATTTAACTTGAGCCACTATTTATAGTAGCTCCTTTCCTCATCAGTCGATGCATCAGTGCGAGCAGCCGGACGAGGCTCATTAAGGACAAACTTGTGTTCTTCTGCAACAAGGATGTAATCCAAGTTGCGTTTCCACTCTTGGAAATTGGGACCGATTAATTGGTTTTGTGCTAAGATATTGATCACATTTGGTAAAGACATGTCTAAAAACAATAAATTAAAGCAGAAATTAAAACATAGTCGCAAATAATTGAAACAATTAAATATTGAAACCTTATGATAAAACAATATTAATATTTCCTCCAATTTGCCTAAGTATTACTATTGCAAGCCACACATGTGGACGTTTACAACAAAACACTTAACCAGACTGCATCTTTCAATTCCAGTCCTTTAATTCCAATCCATGCCAGGGTTTCCTTAGACAAATGGAATTAATAATTGGAGACTAACATAAGACCATATTATCCTACTGAGCAGGAACATCACAAATGAGTTATACTCTGGACAATATCTAAGCTAGCTTACCACCAAAGTCAACCCTCTCATATAAGGATCTATCATAATACACCAGATCTCTTATAATAAGACTGTCTCATTTAATTTAATCCCTAGAGAACTTATGAAAACTCCATACGCAAGCTACACATGTAGACGTTTATGCATGAGCTCCCACTTCTCACATGAATTAAATGTTTGTTTTAAGAAATCCTATCTATTAGAACTTATGAATAATAAATTAAGTAAGCTACACATGTAGACGTTTACCTAATAAATTATCCACTTCCAATAAAGGATCACTTTGTGGAGGTCTTATTAAATAAGCTTAGTAATTTTAAATTCATAAGGTTCAATTGCACAGATTATTTTATGTAGCCATAATTATAACATTGCTAAAAGTCTATCATGCCATGCATGAACCCCGAATTTATAGTTATAATTAATTACATAAAATAAATCATTTAAGCATGCTTTTAAAAGTTGTAAATAAAAGCAATAAACGTGCTCCTATTATCTACAACATGCTTGTATGCTGCGGAATTAATGTAAACACATATATCATGCGAAGACAAATAATAAAGCAAATAAAAAATGTCTTTGCGGCCTCATGATACAAAAATAAGAAATAATCCTATCTATTACAATTTGGAATTATTTCACAGATCTTCCACTTGGACTGTGATATGATTTTATTTTCTGAAACTGGGCCTCCAAGATTTGATCCATCAGAAAATTGGAAGACTAGGCCAGTTAACCAGATCGCGGGCCCATGCACACATTACAAGCCCGATAGCCCGTGAGAACTTTGCCCGACGGGCCACCACCTGCGAACTACCGCTGCCGCTGCGAGGGCTGCCGGAATCGCGCAGCAGCGATGCATGCACGTCGCATGGCTACAGCCTGCGATCCGCCTCCTTTGGTCGTCGCCCCATTTGCCTGCCGCCGCCCCATCTTGCGCTGCCATCACCCCACATCGGTTGTCTCTTCTCAACCGTTGGCCACCCGCAGCTCGCCGGAGAAAATGCGCATGGAGCGCAGCGCGAGAACCGTGCGTGGAGCATGCAAACCCTAGGGTTTGTGTCGCTGCTACGCGCGAACCATCGCTGCCGTGCCGCCCCCAGCCTGCGTCCCATCACCTGAGCTGCTGCGCCACACCACCTGCTCCGCGGAAGCCGTCCGAGGAGAGCGAGCCTGTCGTCGGTGAGCGCGCGCAGGGTGTCTGCACGTGCACGCGGAACCTAGGGTTCCGCCGTGCCGCGTGTAGCCCTTGCGCCCAGGCCGTCGCCGCCCACCGTCCCAGCCGAGCGCCCACCTCCCCGCGTCGCCGTCCCAGAGCCGCCGCACCACCCAACCGGCCTGTGGCCGCGCGGCCATCGCCATGCGCGTGCACGCGGTGCTGAAACCCTAGGATTTCACACGCTGCGCCGCCGCCGCCAAGGCCCAGCCGCGCACCGTTCGCCACCGTGTTGTCGCCACGTCGACTGCCGTGCATGGCTTGCTGCCATGCCGGCGCCTCGTGCATCGTTTGTGCAGCCTTCGTTCTTCGTGTTCTTCGCATTCTTCGTTCTCCGTTTTACAGATTTAATTTTAAAATTAGAAAATTACATGGACTAAAATCCTAATACAATTTGGAATTTAAATCTAACCACATATTTATCTTGTGGGTAAAAAATAAATCCTTATAAAAGGGCGGATTAACCCGAGAACCAGGATTAACAAAAACAAAATCATACAATCCAAAAATCCATTCATGCATTCATTCAATAATAATTATCATGCTTATTATAGGCAATATTATTTTTTCTGACAGAGCCAATTAATAAACCTGACTCTGATACCAATTGAAGGGATTTGTGAACTGAATCACTTAATCAGTTGGTCGGGATCGTTAACTGGAATATCAAAAATAAATTGCTATACCTATGATTAATCCTAGCATGCTCCTATTGATTATGCATAAAGGGGGTTTTGCGGAATACCTGGATTGTAGAAACCTGAAGATCAAGTGTGCAGAGATTTGATCCTCGATCCTTTTCCCGCGCACAAAGATTTATTCCTAACAGATTAAGGAATTAAATTCTTTGAAAATTAAAAGATAATTTTTGAAAACAAAGAAGGAGAGAAGAAATAACACGATCCTCCTGATCTAATCTTCTGATCTGTATCCCAATTCCAATCCGAATATCTGGTGAAGATTCCATTCGAATTCCTTGCCCGGTTGAGAAGCATAATTTCCTCCTCGTTCTCAGATCTTAGCCAATCACCACAGCTCCAAAAATACTGGTTTGCTGTGTTGCAACATATGATCTTGTGGTGTATTATTGTGTATTTTGATCTGAGAACCTGAGGCGTATTTATAGGAAAATACTGGACTTCTATTGGGCCTGAGTTTTCATGGGCCAAACCAGGGACCAGAATGCAAATAGTAAATAAGGCCTATCAATTAACTAATTCCCATATTCAACCCAGAATATAATTAATTAATTAATATTAATTCATTCCACCAGAGAATGTCCTACCTATTTGCTACCACATTTTGAGGTACGGGTTGCATGGGCTCGGTATATCCCCATATTTAAGGTTACAGACATTCGTTAATTAATTTAAGCTCTGACAAGCCATTTAATTAATTAACATCTTATATTCCTGAGTCAATCCACTCAAACCTTTTCACTTATGCTTGAACATAATCAGCCTGCAGGACTTTAGCATAACGAACCTTTTGAGCTGCTCAGGGAATGTCACCATCCTATACTGGATGTGGTTACCTAGTTCCAGTACCAGACAGTCATACACAAACTGCTATCACCTAAGATACAGATATACAAGCTCAACTAGAGCCTTTCATTGCAACTCAAAGTGATACACAATCTGTGTATACTTCTGTACCTTCATATAGGCTTAGGATCTCATCAAGCCATATAGATCTAGATTCTTTTAATGTCAGATAAAAGAATCGATCTCAACTTAGGTCCTTATCAATGTGTGCCCCACACCAGCATACCAAGCCATCCAAGACAAGATGCTTATTACTGCGTATGCTGCAGCCTACACCGACAGTTTATTCTGGAACTGTCTCAGCTGTGATAACCATTTATATCTCGCTAGGTCAAACGATCCATATATTCTTCCGTAATCTACTACGCACCATATGATCTCCCCTATCGACGAGATAAGAGGATAATTGCATTTGCGACACATGTTTGTTAATTCAGACAGGAGATGAACATAAAACATTTATGATTCCCAATATATTAACCAATCGACCTTGTACATAATATACCAATAATAATGCTTTCAGTATATAAATCCATCAGTTGATTGATAGTGGCGCAAGTCATAATTTTATTTCATCAACTCTGGTCTCAACATTGCGTATAAAACCTGATTAATGGGGATATTCGGAGTTCAGTTGGGCGATGGGCATCGCAAGAAGTCCAAGGGCATATGCAGGGGCCTTAAAATATCTCTCTCGAGTTGTGAGGTATCTGCAGATTGTTATGTTTTTTCATTGGGGAGTGTGGATATCATTTTGGGTGTCACTTGGTTGGCGACTTTGGGAGAAGTGAGAACCAATTGGGAAAACATGACTATGTCCTTTGAGCTGGAGGGGAAAACAGTTTTGCTGAAAGGAGATCTAGCCTTGTGCCGTAGTCCGGTGGGACTGTGAACATTAGTACGAACCACCGAAGTGGAATTCTGGGTAGTAATTCTTGAAAGGGAACCTGCTATATTATCAGATGTGGAAGAGCAGCAACTTGGTGGACTGTTGGAGCAGTTTGGAGAAGTTTTTTGGGGAACCCAATGACCTGCCGCTGCATCAAGTAACTGATCACCACATCGAGCTCAGCCTAGGTGTGAAGCAAGTGCCAGTCCAGCCATATAGATATGGTCATACCCAAAAGGATGAGATTGAGAAATTGGTCAGTGACATGTTGATGGCAGGTATCATTCGTCCGAGCTCCAGTCCATTTTTGAGTCTGATATTATTGGTGAAAAAGAAAGATGGCAGTTGGTGGTTTTGTGTTGATTACCGGGAGTTAAATAAAGTTACTGTTCCAGACAAATATCTGATTCCAGTAATACAGGAGCTATTAGACGAGTTGAAAGGGGCAGTGTATTCTCTAAAATTGATTTACGTTTGGGGTATCATCAAATATGCATGGCTGGCTTGGATGTTCACAAAACTGCTTTTCGAACTCACAACGGTCATTATGAATTTCTGGTAATGCCTTTTGGCCTGACAAATGCACCAGCAACCTTCCAGTCGACAATGAATAATCTATTTAGACCCTACTTGAGGAGATTTGTGTTGGTATTCTTAGACGACATATTAATCTACAACAAGACGTGGGAAGAACATAGGCAGCAGTTGGTGCTAGTATTACGAGTTTTGACAGATAACCATTTCAAGGCGAATAAGAAGAAGTGTGCATTTGGATGCTTGAAGATAGAGTATTTAGGGCATATAATCTCTGCTGTCGGAGTAGCTTTGGATCCCACAAAGGTCAGCGCAGTAGCGGAATGGCCTCAACCGCAATCAGTCCGCGACGTGCATGGGTTCTTGGGACTGATTGGGTACTACCGGCATTTTATACGGGGATATGACACCATTGCAAAACCACTTACATATTTGCTAAAGAAAGCAGCCCCCAAAATTCTTGAATGGCCCCCGGAGGCAGCGACTGCTTTTGTAAAACTCAAACAGGCCTTATCGGAAGCCCCAATGCTGGCTATGCCCCAATTTGATCGGCCATTTGTTATCGAATGTGATGCCTCTGGAACAGGAATTGGCACCGTGTTGATGCAGGACCGTCGCCCAATTGCTTATTTTAGCAAATCATTAGCTGATCGCACTCTATCGCGATCCGCTTACGAGCGTGAGATGATGGGTCTAGTGCTTGTGGTGCAGTATTGGAGGCCTTATTTGATAGGAAAAAAATTTGTGGTTCGAACATACCACAAGAGTTTGAAGCATCTCCTGTCGCAAAGGATTGTCACACCTTCTCAAAAAATTTGGGTAGCTAAATTGTTGGGCTATGATTTCAATATTGAATATAAGGCGGGAGCCACCAATAGGGTTGCTGATGCATTATCTAGATGGGGAGAGATGGAGTCATTAGCAGCAATCAGCATTCTGGAATGGGTTGGTTTGAGAGATGTATTGGAAGAGCAAGAACAAGATGCATTTATTAAAGGGGTCATACAAGCATTGCGTGCGCAGCTGGGAAGTAGAGCAGGTTTCACATTACAAGGGGATATATTGTTTTACAAGGACCGTTTAGTGTTGGCGGCCTATTCGAAGTGGATTATGCAACTATTACATGAATTTCATAACACTCCTACATGTGGGCATGCTGGTATTTTGCGGACATATAGGCACTTAGCCATGAATGTTTACTGGAAGGGTATGTTTTGTAGAGTGCAGGAGTACGTATCTAAATGTTTGGAGTGCCAAAAAGCTAAGTATGAGGCATTATCACCTACGGGTTTATTACAACCCTTGCCGATTCCAGAGCTGATTTGGGAAGATATATCTAGGATTTTATCACTTGTCAGCCTAAATCTTATGGATATACATTAGCTGTAGTGGTGGTGGATAGATTGTCGATGTATGGACATTTTATGACATTGAAGTCCCCGCGGACTACGCGTGGGGTAGCGGAGGTTTTTGTAAAGGAAGTGGTTCGGTTGCACGGTATCCATAAGTCAATTGTTAGCTATCGAGATCCCATCTTTATGAGCACCTTCTGGAAGGAATTATTTTCTATTTCGGGGACTCAGCTGAAATTCAGTTCAACTTACCATCCAGAGAGAGATGGTCAAACGGAGGTATTGAATCGGGTGTTGGAGACATATCTGCAGTGTTTCACTTGTGAGCAGCTAAAGCATTGCATTCGTTGGCTTCCTTGGGCCAAATTCTGGTATAATACAGCCTATCAAACTGCCACGGGTATGACTCCGTTTGAGGTTGTTTATGGGAGGCGACTTCCGACTATTCGACGATTTCTACCTGGGGAGTGTCGAGTTGCCGCAGTGAGTGAAGTGTCAGAAAATAGAGACGTGTTGTTGGGAAGATTGAAGGGCAATCTTGAGAGAGCACAACAACTGATAATGAAACATGCAAACAAACATCGAAGGAAGGTTGAGTTTGATGTGGGAGATAAGGTTTTCCTGAAGGTCCGTTCATACAGGCAGAAATCAATGTCACCACATGGGCATCATAAGTTATTTGCCAAGTTCTATGGGCCATTTATTGTGGAAAAGTGAATTGGTGCTACAGCGTACATGTTGTCCTTACCGGCATCCAATCGAATTGATCTCGTCTTCCATGTGTCACAATTACGGCGCGTGGTGGGGGATCACCCGGTGGAGCTTGAGTTGCCTGAAAGTTTGGAGTTACCAGTGAGTTTCGTGTTTGAGCTTGAGCTTATTATGGCTTGGCGGAATGTGCGGGAAGAAGAGTCGGATGCTGAATAGGTCCTGGTCAAGTGGGTGGATAGCCGGAGGATGAAGTAACCTGGATTAATGTGGAGTTCCTCAGACACCAATTTCCGGACTTTAACCTTGGGGACAAGGTTGATTTGCAGGGGGAAGGAATTGATGTGGAGCAGCTTCAGCAGCCAAGTCCATAGAGAAAGGAAGACGAGCCCAAACCATTGCTTGTGTATAGGCGAAAGGGAAGGGGACGAGACTGAGTTTGCTTTTGCAGGCTGACCATCGCTTAGAATTATGTTTGAGTTTTTATTATGTTACTTTAATTGTTTTTATTAAGTCGTTAGGAAGAGTATTTAAAGACTCCATTAGGGTTAATGATTATCATCATAGAAGAAAGAATTTGAATAGCCTAACAGCATGGGCAAGCGGTGAATTCCGTTTGATTATTTTCTTGTTCCAACAACATCATCAAGCAATCACAGGAACATTTCACACACATCACATTCCACGCAGTTTACTGATTACACTTAGTGTGTAATTTCAGCTAATTCATTTAGATCAGCGTTGGACAATGAGAACAATCTTCAACCTGTGTTAGTTTTTCATTCATAATTTCATATTCTGTTGTACACTCACATATCCCAAATTGAAATCGAAAATATTTGATCAACAACTAGGAGACTTAGGGATTAGAGAGATATTACTTCTTTGTTGTTGAGGAGTCTGCATCAGCAGCATTTCTGGCACCTGAGGAACCAGCAGTGGGCTTCTTCATTTTGCTAAGAGCTTCCATTGTTATCTTCATGAAGTTGTCCACGACAGCTTCTCTTTCATGTCTTCTGATTCTTTCCTTCTCTTCAATTCTTCTCTGTTCTTCTCTCTCCTCTTCTTCGCGTTGTCTCCTTAGATCTTCCTCCTGTTGTCTTCTAGCTTCAAGGCGACGAAGTCTGTCTTCTTGCTCCTTTCTTCTTTCTACTTCTTCTACTAGCCTCTTCTCTTCCCCCTCTTTGATCGCAGCAAAATTTTTTGGAGAAGGTCTCGAAGTTGTCTTGTTGAGTAGCAAGAATTTCGTCTTTAGCTTCAGACATCTGGATAGAAATTTTCTTCCACACGATTGGTACCATTTGCTCTCCGATACTCCTTCCTACCATTGTATGAATGTATTGCTGGAGGTCCCTCTGATAAGTGCTGGTGTTCAAAGGCTCAATTGCCATGTACGGGGGTTCCTTAGATAACTCTATTTGATTCTCGGTGGTAGTCACGAGAGCAGCAGTGGCCAATCCTTGAGACGAAGTGGATGGTTGATCAGCCGGAGTCATTGTGGGATGTGCATTTTCCCTTCCTGCTTGTTCAACAGAAGCATCTGCGGATGGCCTTAAGCTTTGCATCCTGAAAGGCTTGCTGGCTAGTTGGTTAACTACTTTCTCCTTGAATTCCAAAATCCTCTTCCTATCTTCTTCTCTCTTTCATGCAACTTTCTCTTCAGCTAACTTCTTCTTCAATTTCTCAGCTACGGCCATTTGTTGTCTAGTGGTAGGAGATTTGAATTGCTAGGTGAATGGGGGAGAGTATTTTATGGCATTTTCTGATGGTGGCAGCGAACGATCTCTGGTGGCTACTCTGTGAGCCTTGACCTTTCGTAGCCTTGCAGCAACTTGTTTCTCCGTATACTGTCGTTTGGATGTCTGATCCATCCAATCATCAGCCCATTCTTCTTCACTCCTCCAGAAGTTGAGACCCATCCTTGCCATCATAATTGAGCGGTCCTCATAATGTAGTTCATGAGTGGCAAAATCAAAGAATCGCCATCTCTGAAACTCTATCCTCAGCCATTCTTGATCGGACGACTCGCCATGTAGTTCAACACGATATAAGTCCTCAACTTCTACCGCAGCTTGAGTTTCGATGAACTCGCTTATGTCTCTTGCCCAGGAGATGAGATCATCATTCTCCTCATCTCTCACCATGATAGGAGGACACCACTTTGAAATCCCCTTTGCTTTGCAGTTCCTGTCGGGTAGTCATTCCATGGGCACTCATAGAGTTTCTTCTCTGAATATGGATTCTCCATCTGTGACTGTTCCTGCATCTTCTTCATCATGAGAGCTAGGAATATCTCTAAAGGATATACCCGAGACTTCTGGAGAGCTGGCAATGGGAATGCGTCGTTGCCAGATGGATTCTATAGTCCTTTCGAGCACATTTGTGGTATCTACTTCTGTATTCCAACCTAGAACGGTAGAAGGGTCAATGCCCATCCTGCGTAGGTATTGCTCATTCCGAGCTCTTATGCTTGTTGTGAGCTATGCTTGTAATCGTGCTTACGACACGACATTAAATGAGATTTTTGGTTCAACAGTGGGTTCCTCAACATCTGCTCCTTCGGTTGTTGTGATGGTCTGCTGAGCATCTTCTGGTATGACTACCTCTAGATCAATATTCGTCTTCTTTGCTTCCTTATTTCCTGGATCAACATTCCGTATCTGATCTGATTCTGTCTCTAGATCGGCTTCTGCCATGATTGTAACAATTTAGCTTTCTCCTAGCTCAACCAATTGTTCTACTTCCTTTTCTTTTGATACCACAAGAATGCTTCCTCCTTGCACAATAGTTTGTATCAAACTTCTTTCAGAAATCTCTTCAGCGCTTATGCTTCCCCCTTGATCGGTGGCGGGCTGAAATGTCATTGCATCACAACTCCTTTCTCTTGGTCCTGGAGTCTGCAATCTTTTTAATTCTTTGAAAGCCTCTTTCATCTGTCTTTGCTCAAGATCAACAGCTGTTTCATCATCTTCAACGAATGAGACTTTGCTTTTCCCTTTCTCGGCTTGCGTTTTCTCAACATCTCTCCAAGTGATGCGACCGGTCTGTTCACCAGCTTAAATCCTGACATTGTGCTCTGCATAACTTGCCATGACTTCTTCATAGCGAGAATCTCTCTTATCAAGAGTCATCTGCAGTCTGAACTTGGCATAGTCTCTCTGTTCTTGTGACCTCTAGAGCACTTTCCTTTGTCGCCTTTTCTTCCGAGATTCTCCTTCTTCGGAAAATTGAAGCCTTTGCTTTACAGTGGCATCTGTGGTTTCTGCCGTCGTATCTTGTTCTTGTAGACATGCACTAGTGATCACCAAATTATTTAACTAGTGACTTAGCAAAGCTAATAATATAGTGGCAAATAAAATTATTGAATCCCAGGGGAAAGAAGTAACGAAAAACCTTAAATACTAAATCAAAAGTTCTCAAGATACTGGTTAGGAAAAATCAAATTTTGGTTTTGTTTGTTATGAAAATCTTAATGCTTGCAAATTAAAATTAAACAGAAAAATAAAAGACTTTTGAAGAAACGATTATGAGAAGTACAGATTCCAGGGATATCTACCTATCAAGTATGACATGTATGAATAAATTGATTAATTCCCAATTTAATTCCTCTTCGCAGTGAAACATCAGAAAAGTATTATGAACTTCTTTGTTGGAATTCATAAAGTAGATTAATTAATTACCTATCTCCGCTCGGTCTCAAGATGAATTAATTAACTCTATAATTCTACGGATCTATTCCTATAATTTATCTCCTTCAGTTACGACAAGAAATCAAATTGTATTGTGAAAATCTCTTTCCATTGAAAACTATTACAGTTACGTCTCAAGCTCTCAACTAATTAATCCTAAGATGTGGCCAGCAAACTCAAGATTATGAATAAGCACAGATTTCACAAACTACGATGGGAAAGGGAAAATAATTCAATTAATCAAACATGCATACATTGATAGTTCGAAACCCTAGAATCTGAAGAGAGATTTAGCTACACATATTCATGAATAAAATCATAAAGATGAAGAAAAACATGAACTGCATAAAGATTTGGGTGTAGATATCTTCCCACAAAAACCTGTCTTCAAACATAAACCTAAAAAACTCTTGGAAATCTCTAAAAACTTCAACTCTAAAATCTCTTAATTGCTATACTGATTTCCACCCTTAATTTCGAATTTTACATGGCCTTTTATAATAGTGAAAGATGTTTCAAACAATAAATAGGATTAGATATGTCTCTATCTTCAAATCAGGATCAGATTAGGAAAACCCGTCGCCGCATCGATCGATGGAGAAATCCCGTCGATCGACAGCCTGGAAGAATCTGCGTTGATCGATGGAAATTGGGCGTTGATTGACGGGCCTTGAAAAACCCTCGTCGATCTCCCTTCAATCTCTTCGTCGATTGTCGTCCACTGAATTGCCATCGTCAATCGACGTGCCCTTGGCGTTGATCGACTTGGCCCTAGAACTTCGAGCCATTCCTGCTTCTTCCCTTTTTCCGACTAAAAACCTGCATAATTCACCAATCACGACATTATGAGCACAAAAGCCAATTCATGCACAAAAATACGCATAAAACAATCTAAACATTACTCAATTAGCCAAAGAACAACTAGATAAGTTGGTAAAAATACTAACTTATCAACTCCCCCAAACTTAAACCATTGATCGTCCTCGATCAATTCGCAGAAAAGAAATCGAATCAAATGCAGATACAAGTGTGCAATGCTTCACAAGCTTCTTTTATAATCTAAGTATCACTCATTCATATAAATCATGCAATCCAAACACATTCTCATTGTTAAATTATTGAGGAGGAACCTCACCGGGCAGTGTTTGCACTCATCGCTCAACAAGTAAAGGGTTTGTGTTTCACTCACTCAAGGTTTTAGTTCACCTCACCATAAGTTTGACAAATTTCTCATCTCTCCACTGCTTGTTAGTGTAGCTTTTCAGGGAATCAGAAAGGTCTTTGTTTGGTTGTAATGTGGCTTACCTAAAAGGTGGAATATATTTGGCAATGTGACTCAAAATATTGCAATCAAACCCAAAAATCCAAGCATATCATAACCACATATTTTTTTTTTCTCATGCACAATCTTGTTCCTTCTCTTTTATAATTTTCAGGGTCCCTTAGAACTTGTTTCAAACTTTCGTGAACTACAACATATAAATTTTTTTCTCATTTTTTCTCTTCTCTTTTTTTTTTCTTTTTTTTTTCACTAATGTTCACTTTTCTTAATTTACCCATGGGAACCCCTATTTTTGCACACGGCCTCATATCACAATCCCACAATTCACACCATCCAATAAATCAGACTCCTTTTATTCATCAACCCTTCTAAACAAAGAAAAATTTATTCAAAGCTCAAAGGGTCTACAAGTGGAAATTAAAGGTTAGTGTATGGGAGATGGGCTACGAAAGAACATGCCTAAAATCATTTTCACCCTATTACCACACTTAATGCAACCTCAACAGAGAAATTTGTCAAATTCTAGGAAGTACGTCTAAAAACCTTGTCACTCATCAAACGAAAGGAAAGGCTCAAATTTTTACACAGGGTTAAAATTTTGTTACTCCTCAATAATTACCCAACTTTGAACAGTTATCATGCAAGGATTTATATTTCAAAAATCAACTCATCAAGCAAAACAACTCCTATCATCGGCTACTCTATCACACCGATTTTCATTCTCAATCAGCAAATATCTCAATTATCAACCAACAATTTTCATTCAAGGAAAGACAAGTCATATTTTTAACACCAACATAATCAAAAGTAGTTCCGACTGCCCTATGTTCAAAAGCTCCTAAAACAATTCTCAATACTATCCAATTCAGAACTAGTACCAAAAATCAAGAGTTCAAAATACTAATTTGAGTGAAAAGTCTTGCAGAGAGCAATTGTTCACATTGAAGCAGAAGAACAAGGATGGTGATGGTTCAGAAAAAACAAAAAGGAAAACAAAACAAAAAACGAAAAGCAAAAATCATAAAAAAATAAAAATAAAGCAATAAAATAAAATAAAATAAAAATGCAAACGTTTCCCTTTTCCGATCCTCATCCCCCCAAACTTGTTTCACTCAAAGGAGTGGACAAGTTTCCAAGTTAGATGGGAAAAGAGAAACGGTACCTCATTCCTCCTCCGGAGGATCCTCCATAACCACATCGGGGGATGGCTAGACGGGAAGTCTCCAACGATGGTCCTGGTGCTCTCGGTGGCGGCGGAGGTAGGCGGAGGTAGACGGAGTCGGGTTGGGTGTTCAGAAGGAGGCGCTGCATCTGACTGTCGAGGGTATTGAGCCTCGAGGTCACATGCTGGCGGAACTTGGCCTGACGGGTGTGCTCCGCCGCATGCAAAGCAGCCTGCTGCTGCATGAACTCGTAGATCGTCTCCAGATCCATCCCGGAGGAAGAAGATCCTCCCACAAAATGGCTGGATGAGGCTCCGCCGGTCCTGCCTGGAATCTCCTCTGCGCCCCCATCATGCTCCTCATCCTCGGGCGCCTCATCCTCGGCGTCCTCTGCTGGGGGTCGCTGGTTCGGCCGTGTCTGCGGTCTGTGAAGGAGTCTGGAGGTGCCGGGTCCTCCATGGGATCCAACCATCAGCCTCATGTGGGCGGGTGTGCTCATCAACCAATTATCACGAAAGTGATAATCGGTGACACGCGTGAGTGCCCTCTGCGGTAGTGGAAACTTGTCCCCGTTGGACATCCTCAAAGACGAGCCACCCTCTCGGGGCGAAAGCATCAGCATCCGACTCAGATGCGAAGCGCTGAGGCCTCGGCTGTCCTCGAGTACCTCAATGTCGGCCAAGTCGATCCCCACAAATTCCGCAATCGGGGTAATCAATCCCCCGCTCCAAATGTTGCCCTTTGAGGCCTTGACTTGGTGCCTCCAGTGGTCCATGACCAACGCTGCAAATCTGAATTTTTCTCCTGTCAGCATGCAATAGATGGTGTAGAGCTCCCCCACTCTCACTTTGGCGCTCTCATGCCGGCCGGTGATAGACACCCCCATGCACCGCTGAAGATAACGGAACACGGGGTTGTCGATGGAAGACGCCTTCATGTTTCCTGAATCAAACTCTCTCACATCCCCCTTTGCCTCGGCTGCAATTTGGCTCCAAAACCCAGCCATGTCAAAATCTGGGGGAAGAAACCCGATGCCAGTTTTGGGGACACCCCAAATTTCCTCAAGCGTGTCCCTCGGCAGCTGATAGGATTTGTTCAGAAGTTGGAAGGAAATGGTGGTTGGCTCTGACTCCGGCTGAACATCATAGACTTGGAGCGACGCCAAAAACTCCAACACAAGCGATGGGTAGGTCGGCCACCGCTTGGTCATCCATGAATCCCATTTGACTCTCTCCAACAGGGTCGTCAAATCTCGTCTGATACCCAACATGTTCATCATTTCTGTACACGGGTATAGAGTCTGGCGGACCGTGAACTCTTCACCAGAGAATTTCCGGAACCTCTTTTCGGCTGCCTTGTTGGCAAAAGTAGGGCGGAATGCCATTTTTTGTCTGCAAGGATAGAGGGAAAAATTTTCAACAAATATTCAAAGTACTTCACCAACATTTCCAAATTCACCAAAAACAAAAATATGCAATTAGCCTCAAAATGAATCTACCCAAGCAAAATTGATTCAACATTCATGCAATTGACACCCAAACATAGCATATTTCATCCTAAGTTGAAAAAATTTCACCCCAAAATAGCAGGACTAGAATATCACCCCCAATTGGAATTATCCTCAAACAAGCAAGAGTCGTATTCAATCAATTCCAATGCTACAATCTCACCAAAAGCAAGTATATCGACTAGAACAACTACCCATATCGAATAATCATGAAGAGTTGCAACGAAATCGACAAAAAAGAAAAAATTGAAACTAGGGCTCGAAGGTCTAATTTTCATCAAAATCATGCTCAAATCATTCACAACACATGAAATAATCGAAGTGGAAGGGTCTAGGATACATATCGTGGACGAGTTTGAAGAGAAAAAATTCGAGGACGGGTGTTTGGGGAGGAAGGAGTGTCGTGCGAGTGTGTTTTGTGAGGAAAAGAATGAGGAAACTGGGTTTAAAAACCTGTCTGTCACGCCTCTGAATACCCCGCGTTGATTGACGCTGGTTCTGCGTCGATCGATAAGGTCCAGATGCTCGCATTGATTGATGCTGGTTCTACGTCGATCGACGTGGGCCAAAACTTCACGTCGATTGACGTGAGTCTGGCATCGATCGACGCAGACCTGAACAGAGCACTGACTCGAAAAGAATTACAAAAATTGATTCTACGACCTATTGACTTAACTTGACTGAATTGAAATAACAGAAGTAAGAAAAGCAGTAAATTGTTGGGTTACCTCCCAACCAGTGCTTGGTTTAATGTCGCTAGCTCGACAATACCTGTACTTTCATGGGCGATTAAAGTAGTACTTCTCCACCGCTCCGACTTGGAGTGGGGTGTAGTACGGTTTAAGGTTCTGCCCATTCACTTTGAAGTTCTTCCCATCTTGGCCAGCCAGTTCGACTACACCGTTCAGAAATTGATAGATCACGGTGTATGATCCAGCCCACTTTGACTGCAACTTTCCGGGCATGAAGCGGAGACGGGATTTGAAGAGGAGGACTTTGTCACCTGAATTAAAAACATGAGAGCGAATCCCTTTGTCGTGGAATCTCTTCACTCGCTTCTTGTATATGACATTGTTCTTGTGAGCTTCATCCCGAAAGTCTTCCAATTAATTCAATGCCATGGCGTGCTCTTCAGCAGCCGTCGTCCAATCCAGATTCAGCTTTTTCACTGCTCTCCAAGCCTTGTGCTCCAACTCAACGGGGAGGTGACATGACTTTCCAAAGATGAGCTGATATGGAGATGTCCCAATGGGCGTTTTGTAGGCGGTGCAGTATGCCCAAAGTGCATCATCAAGTATTGTTGCCCTATCTTTTCGCTGCTTCACCGTCTTCTCCAAGATTTGCTTGATTTCTCGGTTGGACAACTCCGTCAACCCGTTCCCTTGAGGATGATATGGGGTGGTAATGCAGTGCTTGACTCCGTATCTAGCAAGAAGAGAGGCAAGCCATTTGTTACAGAAGTGTGATCCCCCATCGCTTACCAAGGCTCTTGGTGTTCCAAATCTTGTCAAGAGCTTCTGAAGGAACTTGATGACGACTTTGGAGTCATTGGTGACTGTTGGAACAGCTTCAACCCATCGCGACACGTAGTCCACTACCAGTAGAATGTATGAGAACCCTTGGGATGGCGGAAAAGGACCCATGAAGTCGATCCCCCATACGTCAAAGATTTCAACTTCAATCACCGGGATCTGTGGCATCTCATCCCTCCGCAAAATGTTGCTGGTCCTCTGGCTAAGATCACAGCTCGTAATCCACCCACGATAGATCTCGTGGACGGAAGGCCAATAGAATCCGCTCACAAGGATTTTGAAAGCTGTCCTGTTGGCTGAATGATGACCTCCGCTAGGAGAGGAATGACAGGCCTCAAAGATTTGTTGCCACTCGGATTGAGGCACACAACGGCGAATGACGCCGTCAGCGCATCTACGCCAAAGGTAGGGATCCTCCCAATAGTAGAATCTGACGTCATGCAGAAACTTCTTCTTTGCATATGGGGAAGAATTCGGTGGAAGAACGCCGACCACCAGATAATTGACAAAATCTGCATACCATAGTGTTTTTGACTCGTACGTCTCCCTCAAATCCTTAATAGCGTAGATCTGTTCGTTTGGGAATGTCTCTCAGATCCTCATCAGCTGATCATCCCCTTCGACTGGTGGCTCTAATCATGACAAATGGTCTGCAATCACATTTTCGCTCCATTTTTTGTCTTTGATCTCCAAATCAAACTCTTGTAGCAATAGTATCCACCGGATCAGTCTGGGCTTGGCATCTTGCTTCGCGAAAAGGTATCTGATGGCTGCAAGGTCGGTGTAGGCAATCGTGTTCAAACCTATCAAATAGGACCGAAACTTGTCAAATGTCACGACTGCAAGCATTTCCATTTCTGTGGTGGTATAGTTGCACTGAGCCGGATTCATGCTTTTGCTGGCGTAGTGAATCACATGAAAGAGCCTTCCTTTCAGCTGCCCCAACTGCATAGTCACTGGCGTCGCACATCAAAATGAACGGCTCGCTCCAATCTGGAGAAGTCAACACCGGAGCTGTCACTAACGCCTCCTTTAGCTTTTCAAAGGCCCGCAGGCAATCGTCGTCGAAGACATAAGCCTGTCACTAACACCAGAATATAATTAATTAATTAATATTGATTCATTCCACCAGAGAATATCCTACCTATTTGCTACCACGTTTTGAGGTACGGGTTGCATGGGCTCGGTATATCACCACATTTAAGGTTACAGACATTCGTTAATTAATTTAAGCTCTGACAAGCTATTTAATTAATTAACATCTTATATTCCTGAATCAATCCACTCAAACCTTTTCACTTATGCTTGAACTTAATCAGCCTGCAGGACTTAGCATAACGAACCTTTTGAGCTGTTCAGGGAATGTCACCATCCTATACTGGATGTGGTTACCTAGTTCCAGTACTAGACAGTCATACACAAACTGTTATTACCCAAGATACAGATATACAAGCTCAACTAGAGCCTTTCACTGCAACTCAAAGTAATACACAATCTGCATATACTTCTGTACCTTCATTTAGGCTTAGGATCTCGTCAAGCCATAGAGATCTAGATTCTTTTAATGTCAGATAAAAGAATCAATCGCGACTTAGGTCCTTATCAATGTGTGCCCCACACCAGCATACCAAGCCTTCCAAGATAAGATGCTTATTACCGCGTATGTTGCAGCCTACATCGACAGTTTATCCTGGAACTGTCTCAGCTGTGATAACCATTTATATCTCGCTAGGTCAAATGATCCATACAATCTTCCGTGATCTTCTACACACCGTATGATCTCCCTATCGACGAGATAAGAGGATAATTGCATTTGCAACATATGTTTGTTAATTCAGACAGGAGATGAACATACAACATTAATGATTCCCAGTATATTAACCAATCGACCTTGTACATAATATACCAATCATAATGCTTTCAGTATATAAATCCATCATCAGCAACTTCACAACCTGAATCAAAGAAAGAAACAATGTATCCACTTTCACTTAGCTGGCTGATGCTCAATAGATTGTGCTTCAGGCTATCAACGAGGGCAATGTTGATTATTTGCATTCCATTCTGCTCGATGCACCCTCTTTCGATTACTCTGACCTTGGAATTGTCACCAAATGAGATTGAAGCTCCTCGGGACTTGTGAAGTTCTGTGAACATCTCTTCATGTCCTGTCATGTGACCTGAGCATCCACTATCTAGGATCCATTCTTTGAGTTTCCTTGACGTTCTTCTTTCTAGACCCTGTTCCTGTAAAACAAAGAAGTTATATTTTTGGTACCCGATCAATTTCGGGTCCTGCAGGATTAGTTTTCTGGATTATTCCTTTGGGAATCCAGACTTTTGTGATTTAGATGTTTCTTTTGTCATCACGTTTCACTTCCCTACCGTTCCTATTGGCATAATTTCTATAATCAACATAGGAATGTGTAGTCGAGCCATCACTGTCTTTTGAAAATGTTTTGAGGTAGACTCTGGCCTCAAGTAGGTGTTCCTTCTACTTGGAGTGTATGCTAACTTTTTTGCAGCCTCAGTAGATTGCTTAGCTTTGCTAGGATTTGTATGAACCTTCCTAGCAGATGGAACAGTCTGTTGGGTTACATACCTTGACTTTGTTGGCTTCTTCTTAGCAGATCGATAGTTCAATCTTTGCTGAGCAGTCAGCTGAGGGATGTTAGTCTGCCAGCAATTCTGCTGACCAATTGAACTGTAATTTTCCCTCTTGTCTTTCCTAGCAGTTTGCTGAATCTTCCTAGTTCCTGGGACAAAAACAATTTTCTTTGTCTTACTTAATTCAGCATTGCAAGTCTTTTCACTGTCAAAACCTATTCCAGCAAAGTTCTTTGAACATTTTTGCACAATTAGAATATCATCCAAATCTCTCGTGCTATTTGAAAATCTCTCAAAGTGATTATTTTTCAAGGCTTCATTCTCCTGCTTTAAAATACTATATTTATCATTCAAGAAGGAGAATTCAGTTTTTAACTTTAAAAGTTCCTCATCTGCTGATCTAAATTTATCAATCTCACTGGTCAAAGTAGAAAGCTGAGACTTCAGAGAGGAACTTTCTTTTACTAAAATATCTTTAGTGCATAATCTTTTGAGAATTCTTTTTGCAGAAATTCCACAGTAATCTCATCTGATTCTGAGTAATAAGAATCAGCAGTGTCATGCATACTTTCAGAAATCAAAGCAATAGACAGAGTAGTATTGGTTACCTGGTTTCCTGTGGTAGCTAGAGCTGATTCTCCTGTCTGCTCCTCATTGATATCTGCCATGAATACCATTAGAATATCCTCTTAATCCTATGATGAGTAATTTTCATCATCGTAATTTGGGATGTCTGGTAGTTCTGTCCTTGTCAGTAAGGCTTTAGTGACAACCATCGATGCACGTCTTTCAAACAACTTCCTCACTCTTTATCTTTTTTCTGGATCCACTTTTGGACGTTCAAACTTTAGGTGATCCCGGGAATCGCACTATTAGCATGTTCGTGGCGCTCTCTTGCCATTCTTGCTGTCTGTGTGTTGATTCTGCTGGAAGTCCTCCTTCTTCCCTTTTGCCTTCAGCAGCAATCTTTGCAGTCTCTTCATTTGTTCTTCCAGTTCTCTTACGGAGCATTCTTCTTCTTTGAAATGAGATCCATTGGTCGAAGAAATCTCCTTTGCTGAACTAGACTGAGTAGGTCGATCTGAGTGGAATGGTTTCCTTGTTTTCCATTTTTTCCATCTTTTTCACAAAGAATGCAGTATCCCCGATCGGTTCTTCAATGTTGACTGCAGCACGAACAACTTCATTTTTGTTGATCTATGCGATATCCCATTCATGGGCCTTCAATTGAGGAAACACGTCTTGGGTGCTGATTGATGACAAATCTTTATCCTTCAAACTGGTTACTTTGACAAACCAATCCTCCTTCGGAAGTCTTGAGAGAATCTTTGAGTTCATATCAGAATGCTCGTACGTTCTTCCCAACTTCTTTAACTCAGCTACAATATTGTTGAATCTGGCCTCCATGTCCTTGATAGTTTCACCTGGAATTAAGCAAAAAGATACATACCTGTCTACCCATTGTTGTAGCTTGTTTCTCTTCATCTGATTCGACTCTTTACTTAAAGTACCAAGAAAATCCCACATTTCTTTGGCACTCTCATACTCCAATGCTTTAGCCATTAGAGTAGGTGACAAAACACCTAATATTAGATCCATGGCTACGTAATTTAGTTGATCACAGGCTCATTCTTCTTGAGTCCATTCTTCAAGCGGCTTATCTATCATGACGTCTGGTCCTATTTCGTTCTCTACGACCCTTGTCTTTACATTCTGGATTTTGATAGGCCCGACTTCGATCACATTTCTCATCTCAAGATGAACATTCATCAGTGGGATGATCAACCTCTTTTTCTAGGTAGAATAGGAATCTGAAGTGAACTTTGCAAGCTTCGCGTTGTGCGCCATTTCTTCAATCCTGAGCCCAGCACAAAAACACAGATATGCAAGGAAAATCTGGATCTGGTCCTAAGCAACTCAGAAGCAGCTAGTCTATAAAGACCAACCGCTCTAATACCACTTGTTGGTCCCCGATCAGAGTGTTTTATATGCAGCGGAAGTATTAAATTGATCTTGCACGTATCTTGCTAAGGTCTCGACTTAGTAATAGTTTATCAAAAGTGTTTTAGCTCTTATATTCATTAGTTCGATTGCAGTTTATACTTCAACACTTGATGTGTTGAGTTATAAATAGATTTAGCACAAACAATAACGAAATAAAACGATAACGACACAAGGATTTTATAGTGGTTCGAACAACTGTTCTATGTCCACTCTTCAGTCCTCCGACTGAAAATTAACTAGAAGAATGAGTACAAGGTCAGGCCTGACCTCTAACGTTGTGCAGCTCCTCTGTCTGGTCAGCGCGCACCTTCAAGCACCTCGATCTCCAATCTTCAACCGGTGTCGCTCCGTAGAGTGAGAACAAATCTCCCTTCTCCTTGGACGTCGACTGCTGGGAGTTTTATAATTCTTCCCGGAACCTTCCTTGTGTTAGCATTGCTCGTACAAATCACTCTTGCACTGCAATAGTGACTGCTAGATTCTCCCTAGACTAGAAACAATCACAAAATAACCTTTTGAAGATAAACTTCGCAGGTCTCGAGCTTCTGTTATGAAAGCTTGCGAAAAGCTTCAATTAAGAACTTAGCTCGGATGTGTTCGCGTGTTATAGAGAATGTGTATGATCTCTTTTGTTATCTCTGTTTGTAGAAAATCGCGAACCTTTGAATCAAATAAGGATGACACCGATTTATAGTTGAAGATTCAAACGGCTGTTTGAATCTTATCCGTTAGACTATAGGCAATGCTCGCCTATCTGTGTTCTTCCTTTTTTACAGTGGACAAAGACTTTTTAAGTCTCCTCGTCTCTGATTGGCGTAACACATATTTGTAGCCGTCTCTGTCAGAACGAATTCTTTGTAGGTCTGAACCCTCCTTTTGCATGATGATTGTTCCATCCTCTTGATTGGTCGAGTTTTCTTGTAACTTGTAATCCGTCTCATTCTCAACTTTGTAACTTCTTTTTTGATTGTTGATTGTCGTTTGTTGGCTACTGGTGTGCGTCGGATGTCTCCGTAATTTGCTGGAGTTCCTTTTCAGCATCCTTGTTGCGTTCCTCTACATTGCTAGCATTTCTTTTCTTTTAGCAATCTTCAGCAATTTGTTGGGTTTGCTGAATCCTTCTGCAACCTAGATTCTTTTCCTTTATCTAATTCTATTACAACTCGAGTATTAATTCCTATACAGGACTTTTTACAATTGACTCGATACTGAGTTGCTAGAGCTTTGATGCACCAAAATATATCAAACTATGACTATGAAATGGTTTACAACACCGGGGTCTAACAATATTCCTAACACACGGGAAGTCGATTGATACACGTAAAATGGTCACATCGACCAATGTGGATAAGGGTGGTCGACATGAAGGTGATATTGGAAGGGTGACGTATGAGACTGAGATAGAAGTGTGGATATTTGGATAGAACTAGAAGATACCAAATCAAGTCTTTTCCCATGTATCTCCTTGCTATATTTTAAGATCTCACCACTTGTATAAATACCCCTATCTAGGTGGAATCTTAGAATCAATCTTTTATAATATAGTTTTAGTGTGCTCTTTTAATTTATTTTTCCATTTATTATATTTATACATTAGGTGTAGTTTTATTATTATTCTTTAAATTGGAGAAGGAATGAAGTCAGAATTGACAACTCTGACTAAGTTTTCTCTCTTTCATTTTGATGCAATATACTTTCATGTTATTCAACTTAATTATGTCTTTTACTTTAAGTATGAGTGGATAAATCCCTTAATGGATTCTAGGGTGAACAACTATCTTGGATGCATGCTTTAGGTTGAATTAATATATTTACTTTCTTGTTGATGGTGTACAATTCCTAATTTAATTATCAATTTGAATTTATTTAAGACTGAGAAGAGATAATTAATAGCAAGAATAGGAGTTTCATAATATGATTAATTAACTGTCTAAACAATAAGTAATTACTTGTAGGGAATTGAAACTGATTTTGATGGAGTTATATGCTGAAAGCATTATGATTGGTATATTATGAACAAGGTGTTTAGTTAATATACTGGGAATCATTAATGTTGTATGTTCATCTCATGTCTGAATTAACAAGCATATATCGCGAACCCTTTTATTCAATTATCTCGTCAATAGGGTGATCATACAATGCATAGTAGATCACGGAAGATCGTATGGATTTCTTGACCTAGCGAGATATAAACCATTATTACAACAGCAGAGACAGTCCCTAGAGTGACTGTCGGTATTGGCTGCAACATACGTTATAACGAGTAGCTTATCTTTGTTACTAGGTATGCTGGTGTTAGGTTTTGTATGCTGAAAGTATTTATTAAACTGTGTATACATTCAACTTTTATCTCTTATCTGTTAATAAACTTCCATGCAAGAACAACGGTATTGTTGATAAGCTCATATTTATACTCACTTATCTATATTTTTCTCCATTGTTTCAGTGCAATTTATTTATGTTTTTACTTATTTCTGTGCATGAGACTATTTTAGAGGGTGTTATGCTTGTCATGGTATGATTTTGCAGGTTTTAGGCCAAATTCATTGGAAACCCGTACCAAAAGCAGATGATGTTCAAAGAAACAGTCACGAATTCTTCCACATGTGTAATCCGAGCTAATGGAGAATATAAAGAAAAAGATCTTTGAGTTAGCTTTCCAACGCAACTGGAATCGGGTCAATCGGAGTTCGGGAGCAAAAGTTATGGCCAAAACCGTGAGACTGCGCAGAAGGCTGAAACATGCATCCATTTCGATCGAGATGCTCTCTGTCGATCGACAGGGAGGACATGCTAGGATTTCGATTGAAATTCTCCCTGTCGATCGACAGGGAGAACAAGTTGGAGAACCGATGAATGCCACAGCCCAGATTTCGACTTGAAACTTGTGTCGATCGACAGGCTCCCTGTCGATTGACACAAAGGTTTAACATGGAGATTTTGGCCTGTTTTGGCAGTTTTTGCTATTTTGGCCCAATACCTAGTTAGGTCTTTTTCACTCCTCTATAAATAGGACCTCATTATGCACGAAATTTATCTATCTTTTCAACATTATTACACTTAGAATAATTGAGCTTTGGAGTTTTTACAAGACATTCAAGGTTCCT
>JAPKLW010000143.1:776880-806157 GCA_026898455.1 Plectranthus barbatus
TGAGAACTTATGATTTAGTACTTAAGGTTTTTCGTTGCTTCATTCCCGTGGATCGATAACCTTAGGGTTTACAAATTTATTTGCCACTATTTCTATAATTAATCTGTAGAAATTACAGTGATCAGAGAGCAAGAAAGGTTGCGTCGAGAGGACTCCGACAATGAGGATCCCAATACAATGGCAAAGAAGTACAAACCGCAACCTGGTAATGAGGGATTCGTTATTAGTATTAATGCCAATAACTTTGAACTCAAAACCGGTCTTATTCGGATGGTTCAGCTGAACCAATTCAATGGCCAAGCTGTGGAGGATCCTTACACTCACATCAGGATGTTCGTGGAGGTTTGTGAGACCATCAAGCAGAATGGAGTCACCCAAGATGTGATCCATCTGCGCTTGTTCCCCTTCTCACTTCGGGATCAGGCTCGGACATGGTTTACAGCCCTGGACTGCAGCAGCATCCGCACTTGGGCCGATCTCAGAGCAAAGTTCCTCTCTGTCTTCTTTCCTCCATCAGTCATGATCGAAAAGAAGATGGAGATCTTGCAGTTCCACCAGAAGATGGATGAATCTTTGTTTGAGGTATGGAGCAGGTGGAATGAGCTGTTGAGGAGCTGCCCGGGCCATGGAGTTGATACCGAGGAGCAGGCCCACATCTTCTACCGAGGGATGAATGAGAGTACCCAAGCAGTTGTTGATTATGCAGCGGGAGGTTCTCTGATGAGCAAGTCACCTGAAAAGGCCCTCAAGTTGTTCAAGAAGATGGTCTTGCATACTCAACAGTGGGCCAATCCAAGGAGGCCTCAAGTCAAGGCAATTGAGAAGAAGGAACCGGATGACACTCTCAAGAAGGAGATTGAAAAGCTCAAGGGGGAGATGGAGAAGCTAACTTCAAATGATTCTGTTGTTTCTGCTGCATTGGTTGAACCCATTGCTGATGCGAATTTCATGAACCGAGGAAGCTATCGGAATCAATTTCAGAATCAATATCAGAATCAGCAATGAGGTGGAGGATATCAGCATTACCATCCATAAAGCAGCGCGCCGGCTTCTCTTATGCTAATCCGGCGGGTGGAGAATTTCCCCCACCTGGTTTTGATGTGCAGGATGGAGAAATCACTGAAAAGAAGAAGGAGAGTTTGGACGTGGTGTTGGCCAACTATATCAAAGCTTCGGATTTTCGAGTTGGAAAGATAGAGCTAGAAGTGGTTGGAGTGCACACAAAGATTGATCTAGTTGGCAACAGGTTCAGATGCTTGAAACTAAAGTCAGCCAGATTGCTACCACCATTGGAATCCAACACAAGCAATGACAACTTTCGGGCACTACTGTGGTGAATCCGAAGAATCAGAAGGAGTGCAAAGCAGTTACTTTGAGGTCTGGCAGGAGTTACAAAGGTCCTGAGATAATTTTGGACAAGTTTGGGGGAGAAGAAGAGGAGAATCTCGCAGGGGACGGCTCTGTTTCAACCGACGCACGTCCCACGTCGGTCGACGCAGACAGCTTGAGCGAGATGGAGAAGACGGGTGACACAGTCACGTCGACCGACACACATTCACGTCGGTCGATGCAGAAGCCCAGCATGTCGACTGAGATTCCCTCAAGGCGGTCGACACAGAAGGATGTTCAGGGCAATTCTTTGGCTGCAATATATGATCCTATCCCTCCGATGCCCTTTCCTCAGAGGTTTGCCAAAAAGAAAGAAGACTTGAAGTTTGCAAGATTTGTGGAGAACTTGAAGAAAGTCAGCATCAACATACCACTGATCGAAGCTTTGAGGGAGATTTCGGGGTACATGAAGTATCTTCGGAAATTGATGAGTGGCAAGAAGCAATTTGTGGAGAATGAGATAGTAAAGATCCATGAGCAGTGCAACCTTCTACTCCAAAAGCAAGTGCCCATCAAGAGAAGCGATCCAGGATGCTTCTCGATCCCAGTTGAGATCGGGGGATGCACCTTCGAGAGAGTACTGAGTGACATTGGAGCAAGTATCAACCTGATGCCATACTCGATCTTCCGATGTCTCAACATTGGAGAGATGAGGTCCATGATGATCATATTATAGATGGCGGGCCGATCTGTGTCGCGCCCAAAAGGTATATTAGAGGATGTTCTCATTCGTGTGGGTCATCTAATTTTTCCTGTAGATTTATGCCCATGATCTTGGGGCGAGAGTTCCTTGATACTAGTGCTACTCTGATCGACTGTCGGAATGGCGAGATCACACTCCGAGCTAATGATGAGAAGATCACCTTCGTGATCAACAAGAACAAGAAGAAGGTGGAGTGCAATTGAATCTCCACTGCTGAAGATGTCGATGAATCTAAGGTTGAGTCTGAAGAAGAAGAAGCTGCTGCCATTGAATGGGAGCGAGGAAACAGGTTGGTAAAATTGTCAACTAAGCCATCCCTTTTCGATCTCACCACTGTCATTCAAGAGCGCAAGGTGTACATGGTGGATGCCAAGGGAAGGAGAGTTTGGACCCGACCCCCATGGTCATGGTGATCTGAGGTATCGTCGAGTTGCGACGTTAAATCAAGCACTTGTTGGGAGGTAACCCAATGTTTAATTGCTTTCTTTTCAAATTCCTTGTTATTTTTTTTCGTTTCTGCAATTTACTTTCAATTTTCATCCTTATTTTCGAATTAGTTTACTTCTATTGATTTTGAAAAAAAAATCGAGGAACAGTGTCTGTTTTGACCGACGCATACCTGACTTCGATCAACACAGACAGTCGACGTGAAGCACTTCGACCCAGAGGAGGGATCAATATGAAGGCTCCACGTCGACCGACGCAGAGCCCGCGTCGGTCGACGCGGAGTGCCAGAAGCAAAAAAATTTCACGCCGTGCAATTTCTGAAGGTTCCGGGATAAAAAGTTGATGTCTGAGATCAACCACCAGGTACCGTTCTCTCTCTTGTCTGATTTTCAAACTTTTTCCACTCTTTGAGTTGGAAATAAGTTTGGGGGGATGTGGATAAGATTTGGAACGTTCTATCCTTTATTTATTCTGCTTTCTGCATTTAATTTTTGCCTAGATTAAAAAATTTTATGCTATTTTGTGAGCAAATTTTTGAGTTTTGATGCAACTTGAATGAGAATGTGCGATTAGAATCGATTATAGGTTGAGTTTGGATTGATTGTGATTGTGGTTAATTGCCTATGAAAGTAGAATACCGCATGATAGGATTGATTTGAAACTTACACTTGCATGATGATTGAGTTGATTTGAAGTTGACTGTGGAGGAAAATTTTAAACCCTTGTGTGAGATTTTGAGCCTTATATTCGTTTGATGTGAGTTCTCATGTATGTTTTTATTTCTCTAGAACTTGCTTATTTTCTAGTTTCGAGACTGCATAGTGTGCACAAGTTTAGGAGATGATATTAGGCCATCTTTGTTAACCCAATATCCTAAACAATGTCCCTTCACAATTAAATTTTCCCTAGTTAGCCACGTTGAGCCTTTACAATTCTTTCCTTGTCTATGAGCTTAAGAATGTGCTGGTTTTGCTCGTGTCTTGAGTTGTGGTTTGATGGGGTAGATTGATGTAAATTAGAGAAAAGAAATGTCAAATTAGTGGTTGATGCAAAGTTGGGTGTTAAATAGCTCAAACAAATTAGAATTCTCATAAACCCTATGAAAAAAAAAAAAGAGAAACAAATATGTGTGCAAACTAGTGAAAGGGTATAAGAGATTCAAAAGAGCTAGGAATATGTAAAGAAAAAAAATTGATGAGTTTGTTGATATATCTAAGGAGATGAGGATGATGTTAGAGAGTGGTTTTAATTTTGTTGAGTTGGCCAGCTTGATGAATTTTAGTCACTTGACCAAATTGCCCTACCTTATCACAAAAAGCCTACATTACAACCCGTTGAAAGTCCTTATTGATCCAATACTTGTGTGCACATTTTAGCAGTGGATATATTAGAGAGTTTGCAAGCCTATGGCAGAAATTTCTTCATACATGTGTCGAGTGCTTTCATCTTATCCTTAAACACTTGAGAGTTGAGTGATACACTTCCCGTGAGTTCTTCTACAGTTGATGGATTGTCTATCTCTTTCAAATTGTTTGTGTGAGTAGATTTTTAGTTCTTGATTGTGACGAATCTTGTGAGGCATTGCACTTTAACTATATGATCCTTTGATTTCTTTCTTGCCTATTGATTGAGGAGAATCAAACATTCAAGTTTGGGGGGTTTGATAAGCTCGGATTTCGACTCACTTATCCTATTGTTTTCAAGTATTTTATTTAGTTTCGTTGAGTTTATTTATAAATTTTGAGCATGAGTCAAGTTTATGGGGTATTATGCTTGCCATGGTGTGTTTTTGCAGGTTTTAGGCCGAATTCAATAGAAACTTGTACCGAGAGTAGCAGATGTTCAAAGAAACAGTCACCATTTCTTCCACATTTGGAATTTGAGCTAATGAAGCATAAAGTTTGAAAGATCTTTGAGTTAGATTTCCAATGCAACTGGAATCGGGTCAATCGGAGTTTGGGAGTGAAAGTTATGGCGAAAATCGTGAGACTGCGTAGAAGGATCGAACGTCTCTGTCTCGACCGATATGAAGTCCACGTCGACCGATGCAAGGGGATCCGCATCGACCGACGCAAGCTCCACGTCGACCGAGACGGGCCCATAAAAGGAATTTTCGAGATTTTTATGGTTATATCATATTTTTGGCCCTAGATCCCAATTTGTACACCTCTACCTCTATAAATATTTGTTTTGCTCGAGTTTTTAGGGTTGCCTACCAGTTCCTTTCAGTTCTACTTTGAGTTTTCTCTTGGATTTTTGAATTTTTCGTTATTTTGGAGAGGATTCAACCTTTATTTTTATTGTAAGTTTTAATTATTCAATTTAATAATATATTTCTTGTGTTTCTTTCCATCATGAGTGGCTAGAAACCCTAGCGGGTTAGATTAATTGATCATGTTTGCATGTTAGATTAATCAACTCTCTAAGCATGAATTAATTCTCTGATTTAATTTTATAATCTAGATTAAAAGAAAGACCGAGAGGTGAATTGAGATCTAGGTTTATAGTTAATAATTGATGGATCGAGAGATGAAAATTATTAACAGGAAGATGGAATTAATTGTGTTTGTTTTCTGTCTCAAAAGGAAGAAACCTACATATGAATAATTAGATAATTATGAGATGGATTAATTTGTTGTTCTTGAGACCGAGAGGAGATAGTCACTAATTAATAATCTAGGATTTAAATTGTCAGACCAAGGAATTTTATCCATCAAAATCTATGTTTTCCCCATGGGTGAGTTGATTGATTTGGCATGTATTCTGATTGATTATTTGCCCTAGAATCTGTGTTCTTTAATTTACTTTTCAAAACCCTTTAAATCTCTGCATTGTTATCTTTATTTTCCAAAACCAAAACCAAATTTCTGATTTACTCAAACAATAAATCTTAAAACTATAGTTAGTACATGAGATAGTTTCGTTGCACAATTCCTCTGGGTTCGACTACCTTTGGGTATCTTTATAAATTTATTTGACATTGCATTTGCAATTAACCTGTGAAATTTGCAGTGATCACTGTGTGCGATCAATTTTCTTGACACACCGGTAGCAATTCTAGCCTAATTTGCCGGTGACGATAAGAGGTACTCCGTGCGTGGGGCTCCTGTTCTCGATGGTTGGCAGCCGTTGATTGCCTGCTGGCGAGTCGTAGCGGCGGCGCGATAGGCTTCCACGTGCAAGCCCAAATCGTTAAAAACCTAATTTTTCCTGCACATGTATATCGACCAACTTGGGTCAGCATGGCTCATATCGACCTAGTATATTGGTCGAATTGAGCCAAGACAACCAATTTGACCCGACTACAACACCCAGTTGCATTTTTCATCAGGTTGAGGATTCTGAGGCCCATTTGAAGATTTGAAGGCCCAGAAGACTTGAAGACTTGTATTGATTCATATTGTGTAATAGAATAGGTCTTTTATTTCTTTTGGGGGCCACAATGAAATTTTTGTTTGTTTTAATTGTGCTCTTATGATGTGTGATTTTTTATTTGCACAATAAGCATGTGTAGATAATAGGAAAGCATGTTTTACTGCTTTATTATTTAGAATTTTTTTAGCATGCTTATGTGATTAATTTCTTGTGGGAATTATATTCTGAATTGTTTGACACGTAATTACATGCAAAAACTTGGTAAGATATAATGACATGAAATTATTTATGTACGTTTTTAAAAACCTTTTGAATTTAAAAATACTAAGCGAGATTTTTTAATAAAATCAACAGACCTCCACAAAGCAGTCCTAGGTTGTAAGTGTGCCTCTCGTCTTTGTGAACGTCTACGAGTGTAGCTTGCTAATTCCTGGGGGTACATGGGCTGTAGTAGTTGGGATTTCTAAACAAATAATTTAAATCAAGTGAATAGCGGGAGGGCTTTGTGTAAACGTCTAAGAGTGTAGCTTACATAATTACTTTCTCATAACTAATCTAGGATTGATTTAAATTAAAGATAACGAAGGTTATTAGAGTCATGCGGTATGGGCCTAGTGTGTATGACAAATCGATCTCTTTTAGCTGGAGTTAAACTTGTGGTTAGTTGCTTAGAAACATTTGAGGATATAATGCAGTTACTACTGCCCTGCTCTTCCAAGATGGCTTGGTCTAAGTTTTACTTATTATTAATTTCACGTGTCTAAGGATTTCTAACATGGTATGAAATTAAAGGATTGAGCTTAAAGGTTGTAGTTTGGTTGAGGGTCACATCGTAAATGTCTACGAGTGTAGCTTGCGGTTGGATTCCTTTGGCAATTAGTGGAAAACAAATGTACTTTTTTTATCAAGAAATTTTCAATGCATTTGGTTTTGAATGTTATGCATGTATGTTCTTATTTGATCATTATTTGTTTGAGATATGTATATGTTTCATTTATATCTTTTATCATGCACTATCTTTATCTGGTCCTATTTTTCCAGAAATGGAAACGTTGCATCAAACACATTATTTGAAAAGAATGGGAGGCATTCATTTGGCTATGGAGCCACTGGTTCCCCATGATGATGAATTGTCTATTCTTGAACAAGAAATTCTATTGTAGGTGGGAAATCTCTGATGATGTGGCTTGTTGCATCATCTCGATTAACCTGTTTAGAGACTTGTGGTACAAGAAGATGACTATTCTTGTGTTATTGAGATTTGAAAAGATCTCATAGGAACATATGGGTAGGTGGATCGAACTTTCAGTCTTTTGAGCTTGTAAAAGTCCTTATGAGCATGAGAATGACTGATGGGAGTTCAGTGACACTGCGTATGATGAAAGAATTCATAATGTGAGGTGGAGATATTGATACCAAGGATAAGGTAGATATCATCCTGAACTCACATCCATATCTGTTGATGATTTTAAGGGTATTGCTACGCAAAAGAAAGGAGCATTTCTTATGAACTGCTGAAGAGATTTTTTGGCGGAGCGATCACCTATGTCTCCATGGGACACTCTATGACTGTTTATGGTACCTATTCGACTACATGCATAATGTAGTTTGCATTGATGGTACTGAAAGCAAGCTCAAACATGAAGCTAGTGGGAGCAAGTTAATCAAAAGAAATTTTGAAAATTCACTCCAAAGTATAATTATAGTCGTCAAAGATTTAATGGCACTTGATTTTGAGAGATTATATGTTATTTTATGGTAAAATATTATTTCAATTTCCGAACTTCATGGATGTTCAGTTATTTATGGTAGTTTTTTTATCATTGGTAATAACAATGTTATCCGACGTGGAAAATGGATCCTCTCTACAACTGTAATATAAATCTTCCATGAATGTTGCATGCAATTCATCTAATATCGATAATCATAGAAAGAGAAAGTTTTCTTCTTCTGATTCAGATCTTACATATCTCTGGAGTTTGAGACTTAGACACATCAACTTGAAGTGGAATTAACAACTTATATATGACAGTATAATGGATTCAGTCCGACCTGTACCTAATCAAGTTTGAGAATCCTGTATCAAGGGAAATATGTCCTCTAGGCCTTTCTAGACCAGTCAAGCTCGAGGAGAGGATGTGTTTGAATTGATATATTCTGACTTATGTGGACCTATGTCCACACAGGTTCGTGGAGGGTATGAGTGTTTCGTCACTTCCATTGACGATTACTCAAGACACAGATATGTTTACTTGCTTCTCTATAAGTCTGAATGTTTTGAGAAATTCAAAAAGTTCAAGACTACTGTAGCAAATATGATTCGGAAAACTAACAAGCCATTACAATCTGATCGTGGTGGTGAATACCTCAGGAATGAGTTCCAGCAATACTTGACAAATAACGGGATAACATCCTAAATGGACTGCACCGGGAACTCCCCAGCAAAATGGTGTAGCTAAAATAAGGAATACAACTTTATGGAAATGGTAGGATCGATGATGATTTGTGCAAGCCTACCCATTTCGTTTTGGGGATATGCATCAGAAACAACAACGTATATCTTAAACCTAGTACCTTTTAAATCAGTTCCTAAGATACCCAGTAAACTCTTCCTTGGACGCAAACCTAGTTTGAGCAAGTTCAGAGCTTGGGGTTGTCTAGCAAATTTGCTGATGAAGGAACCTGATATATTATAAAGTAGGTCAAAGGTGATGTTCATTAAATATCCTCGGAAAACAAAAGGTGATTATTTTTACTATCCTGAGAATCAGAGAATCGTTGTTGGCATCAATCCTAAATTCTTGGAAGACGAGTATATGAATAATCACACGTGAAGGAGTAATGTGATTCTTCAAGAAATTGAAGATAAAAATGCTCTTCCTAGGGAAAGGCAACATGGAAATGTGTTTGTACCTTCAGAAGTTATGGTACCACTAACACGTTCGCAAGTGCAAGGTGCGAAATCACAAGTTACTGCACTGACTCCTGACGCAGCACCAAAGCCTCTTTGTAGTGGGAGAGTTATATTCCAACCTGATAGGTATATATTCGTGGGTAATTCTTCAGACCTGACCTAGAAGACAGACATGATAACTCTGACACACTGACATTTATCGAGGTAGTGAGTGACAAGGATACTTCTTACCATAGCAGCACCTATAGATCTCAAGATTTGGCAAATGGATGTCAAAACTATTTTTCTAACGATTATCTTTAAAAAGGTTGTGACATCTATGTACAGCAACTCGAGGGTTATGTGGGTAAAGGTGAAGAGTATCATGTCTAGAAGCTAAAAAAGTCCCTGTATGGACTTAAGCAAGCTTCAAAGTCATGGAACTTAATTTAACGATGTGATTAAATCTTATGAATTTTCACAGTTGGAGAATAAAAGTTGAGTATACCGACTTTGTATCAGTGGGAGTGTGGTGTTCCTTGCACTATATGTTGACGACATTCTCCTATTTGGAAACAAAGTGGGAGTATTGTCGGACATAAAGAAATGGTTATCTGAACAGTTCCAAATGAAGGATTTGGAAGAGCTTAGGTGCACCCTTGGGATTAATGTCTTATGAGATCGTAAGAAAAAATAATAAGCTTATCCCATACATCTTAAGTTGACTATGTGATAGATCGATTCAGCATGCAACTCCCGAGGAAATGATTGCTACCCTTAAGATATGGCATATATCATTCAATAGGACAGTGTCCTGTGACATAAAAGAAGAAAGATGAGATGATTCTTGTACCATATGCTTCAGCAGTGGGCAGTCTCATGTATGCTATGTTGTGCTCAAGACCTTATATTTGTTATGCCGTAGGCATGGTAGCAAGAACTAGGTCCAATGGGAAAACCAAGCTATACGAGTTCAAGTGATAACACCTGTCTAATGATATTTTCTTTAGCGGTGACGCCTTCAAGATGATATTATCTACCCATCCCTAAATGAGGAAGTAAGGTTTTATAGACCTGCATGTGGTATAGGTTAAGTCAATGACTTTTAATGAATCCTAAGAACCTCGTAGTGGTGGAGTTAGGCAGGATAGTCTGAAATAGGAGATTACCTATATAAGTGAGAAGTGGGGGCTGCTTCAAATGAATCACTTATGAATCCAAATGAGTTTTCCATGGCCCGTAATGGAAACAAACGTGAGAACGAATAGATTTTTTAAATGTTAATGTTTCGATGTCGTTGTCTAAGTGCACAATATAGAGGAGTAGTTCAAAGTATTCTTACCACTAAGCCGCCAGTGCACTCGATGGGATTGGAGATGAAAGGTTCAAAGTCACAAGCTACCTCTTCTTGTGCATTAACGTTTCTCTAGGACTGAGTTGGCTATGCATTCATGCATTTAGGTATTTCCACTTATGGGGGATTGTTGGAAGTTCGGGGATTTACTTGTGTAAATTCTCGTACTAAATGTTTATTTTTTATCAAATCCAAGTTTTGGTGAGTCACAAATTGAACCAATAGTTGACATATTATGGTGTATGAAATGGTTTAACATATGTTTGATGTCCTTAACCTTTTGGACGTCTAACACGATCATGTTGGACTCGTTGAACACAAGCGTGTTGGACTTGTAGTTGGATCTTGTCGAACACCAGCATGCTGGACATGGACTTGACTTCGTCTAGTCAGTTCCTATGACGTGGCTAATGAGTCAGCATATATGTTTTGAATTCTGAACCGTTTTGGTCACATGTTTTGAATTCTGGACCGTTACGGTCAACACTATAATGTCAATCCTTGACTTCAACATGTAACTGTCCAGACTTAATGTCTGAGGTTATGACTGCTTAGACTTGATGTCAGTTAGTGTAACTGCTGAGGTTGTAACGTCTCAGATAGAATGTCTGAGAGTGTAATGGTGTCAGACTCGATGTTTGACTCTGTAACTGTTGTCAAACTTCATATCTGAGTCTGTAACTATTGTCAGACTTCATGTATGGGTATGTAATGTTTGTCATGCCATAAATGGCAGACATGCTCCCTCATGTGTTGAAGCCTATAAATAGGCATTTCTAGGTGCATACACATACTTCATATTCTTAGCTCTCAGCTGCAAACACTCTGCTAAAAATTCTCTCTGAAATTGTCCAACATCACCGGTCAATTCAGTCCAAACTTTGTTTAGTTTGCCGGAGCTCGTTTGATTGCGGTGCTACTTCAACCGAGACTTGGCCATTTTACCTTTGGTGAAAACACGTTGGAATCCGAGCACTACGGTGGCGTAATTGTCTTGAAGGAGAGGACTCCTCGACTCCGCTTTAACACTGTTTTGTTTGTTATTTCTTTGTTCTTTAAACATTGTTCTGGTTGTCATTTTTTTGTACTTTAACACCGTTGTATTTGCCTTTCTCCGTACAATACTGTTGTGTTAGTGTTCTCTCAGACACAGTAAAACAACAGCTCGTGCATTTGGGATGATTGGGGGTAGGGGTATAATCGAACTGAGTCGAGTCGAGTAGTGTTGTGCTCAAGTTTGATTCGTTTAGTTTCGAGTTGAGCTTTGAGCCTTTTTATCGAATATTTTGATATTTATGAACTTTATCGAGCCTAAATGAACTTTTTAAATTTAGAATAAATTTAAGATGTTCATTATTATTTTGGAAAAAAAAAAAGTTATTTATTCCAAAAATAATATCGTGTTCATGCTCAAATTTTGAATTTTTTCATTATTAGAAAGAATATTTATCATTATTGTTACTCTTAAATCATGAAAATATTATTTTTATAAAAGTAATTATTTATATTTCTTACTAATTTTAGTTAGCAAGCGTGCTTATGAACTCACGAGTTGAATACTATGATACTCTAATTTGGTTCATTTATTAAACGAGCTTTTTTCTAAACAAACTCGAACGAAATTTTATCGAGTTGAAAATTCGAATAGTCACAAATAATTTAGTTCATTTACACCCTAGCTGGGGTTGATCGACCATTAATTACTATCAATATTTTTCAACCAATCATTATTTTAATAGATGGAAACAAGATCATTTTATACTGATTTTCTGCTGTATGATAAATGACAACAACATTTCACATCAATTATGTTCCCCTTTTTTTTTTTTTCATTTTTTGATTTCTTTTAACAATCTACTCTTGTTTATTATATTAGTAATAGAATTTGTGAACGTTATTATATCTTGGGAAGATCGATTTTATAATTTATTTGATTAGTGATTTTTATATGTGTAAAGTTCCATAGCTTGAATGACGACCCTGGAAAGACGCTGTTACACATTATTTTAATTTAAAATTTTCATACAAAAATTACTTAAAACATAAGTTGAAAAAATTTAATAGAATAATTAAAATGAGAAGACCAATAAAGTCGACGGCTCCAATTTTCTGAAGTTGACGTCCAATAACCTTGGTAGTTGACGAAAAAGATTTTTGTGTGACATGACACTCAATTTAAATGATGTCATTGTTATTAGATTTACTAGTATTGCACGTACGCGATGCGTGAGAACTTTAATTATTTATATTAAAATAATATTGAATTTGATATTTTTTGATAAACAATATAAATTTTTAACATGTGCAAAATCATTATTCTATGATAACTGTTGAGGTTCAAAAATAATTTGGTTAAAAAAAGAATCAAGCACAGCCCATCACGGCGGTTCATGCCAAGATAATGCACCCCTTCGAAGCAGCCAACGGAGTTTCATATCTCTGGGTATTATAAGTCAACCACGAAAGTATTTCTAAATTGTTTTTCCTAAATATTAACGACCCCGAAGGACCATGGCAGGGACTATCTATCCGCTTTGAAGTACCAAGCTCCTTCAGATAATCACCGACTTGACCTACTTCGAAGGGGTCCAATAAGGCGCCCTGAAGGTCATGATCCCATAATGTAGAATGCGAAGCCACCTTCTTGGAGAAAATGCCCTGCTCCTACGTCGGATCAGAATACATCAAATATCGGAGCATGGGCATCAACGTCTCGATCTTCACCTAGAGCTCAGTTGTTGATTTCTTCCACCCGCTGGATACTACTATCCCTGCCAAAACATACATAATCATAACTTTCTACTGTTGTTTGCCACAAATGCACTGGTTCTACATCTCTAACCAAATGTATTCATTCTAAGCCGATGGCAGGGTGATGATAGAACTGGGCAAGAAAACTGTGATGGATATAAAAGACACAATCTTTACTAAAGAACTTGGGGGAAGAAAGGATAGATATTTTCGACTTGAATTCCACATGTTCTAGAAGGAAACTCAGCGCTCTTCCTTTCAATTTTATCCAATTTATCTAAGGATTATCAACAATGATTTGTAATTTTTTTCCTCAGCATGACGTGTTTTCTTACTCTCGATTGATGTCTTTTGTGAGGGAATAGCCTATCCTTAGCGGAAAACACCACATAACAAAATAAAATTCTTGTTCGAAAATTTACCTACCAAAATAATGCAGAACGACAAAATCAGAAACTTATTTTATAATATATTAAAACTTGATAGCATCAGAACTACATAATAATGTACTAAGATTATCATCATCATAGGTTAATATCTCAGAAACTTATTTTATAATATATTAAAACTTGATAGCATCAGAACTACATAATAATGTACTAAGATTATCATCATCATAGGTTAATATCTTGAGTTCAATTTTGGTTGTAATAAAGAAAACATAAATATATAATTGATCATTTTGCATTATTTTATTTTATCATCATGTAATTATATTTATTATAATTTCATCCCTATTTTATGGATAATCTTCTCTAAAATAATATACAACTACCAAAGTAGAAATTATTTTATAATATATCAATAATTGATAACCTTAAAATTATTTTAACTATGTTTTAATACTAATATTTTAAAATGCATAAACTTTATAATTATTTTAATTTCACATGAGATGAATATTTAAAATAAAAATACTTTATAATAGATTAAAACTTTATTTTCTTAAAATAATAAGATTACTTTTTACCATGTTTTTAATATTTTATTTTAAATAAACTAATTTATAATTATTTTAATCTTACATAATATAAACATTTAATCAATTTAATTTTCACGACATGTCCAGTACATAATAGAAATATAATTAAATGTGAAGAATTAAAATAATTGTAACACTTATAAATTTTAATAGTAAATTAAACTAAAATAAATTATACAAATTTAAGTGTTTTAAAGCTATTTGTGTCATATAATATAAAATTATTATAATAATTAAAAAAGAATTCTGCAATGATAAATAAATATTAAAAATAAATTTTTGTATTTATGCTATGTTTGATCTATTTAATATAGGTAAAGTTATTTTTTAATGTGATTTGATACTCTATAATATATTATAATGCAATGATTATTATACATGGAATTTTGTACTTCATGTTAATTGAACTAAATGATTTAATAAAACAATCAAATTATTATATATATAAACATTTACTTCACAATTAATGAGCTAAATAGATCAATTAATGAACAATTATTACAACTAAAACTTTCCATTTTCAACCTACGGTTTTGTTTTAATATAAATATAGATTGTAACTTAAAATGTGTGAGAGATCGAAATCTTTGTAACAAATAAATCGTAACGTAAGACTCGTATGAGCTATATAGTTTGACGTATTCTTATTTCTAACTCCAATAGCTATCAACAATAACGGATCCAAAAGTTTATCAAAGGGAGCTACATTAAATTTTCTCGAACTAAAATTACAGTACTGAGTTTCATTCTCAGTCCCTTCTCACACTCTTTGTATTCATGTTCAGCCCTTTTTTTTTTGCTCATAAAATAATCGAATCATGATAGTATAAAAATGAGAAGATTTCGTCCATTCATATTGTATCTTAAATAATTTATTATTTAAAAAGTGAAGAATAATGAAAAAAATAATGAGATTTAACTTTAATGGGGATATCTGAGTGGCATATAGATTAGTGCATTTTATTTACCAAAAAGAGTTTCGGGTAAAAGTATAAATTATATTTAGCTCCATAAAAACTGGGGGCTTAACTCAAAGTTTCATTCAAGCTAGAGTATGATAAGACTCACAAGTTTTTTATCAAGTAAAAGATTATGAAGTTCGAGCTCCATTTCAACTTAATTAAAATAAGTCAATTTTAGTTTTTGAAGCTGATTTGAGTAACGCACAATTTAACTTTACTCATTATCAGTGGCGGATCCAGAAAATTTTCTCGAGGGGGGCTGAAACTTTTTTCTCGGCTTCACCTTAACTTCAATTATTTTATCATCTTTTTCCTTATTTTAATCCATTTTTTCTTCTACAAGAGGGGGCTATACCATTAAAAAATCGGATCATGATACTAAAAAAAACGGATCATGATACTAAAAAATGAAAAAAAAATCGGGCTTGGGGGGGCTCATTATCATCTTAATTGTAAATAATGTTGTTGCATTTTTCTTTTTCTTTTTCAAATTTGGTATACAGATTAAAAGGGAAGAACGTGTTCTTTTAATATTCTCAGATCCGTGACCAATGAATTCGTGAACAATTAATCATAGACTAAGACTTAAATTGACCAGGTTGGGGACAACATTTTTGTATTTATATGCGTGAAATCCCACATCTTTTTTTTAGTAATATCTCAACTTGACACGAACATGCAATGTGATGATCATTATGCATGTTGGAGTCAAATTTAATTTGACCCAAATTAAAAACTAGAAGTCCACAAATTCAGGTGCAACCCACAACCCTTTTAACTCCTAGACGAGCGAGCGGGCTAATAATTATTCCCATACACTATAGCCCAAGAAGAGACTACCAGACATAAAATCCATACAACACAGAGTTTAAGTTTTCACTGGACCCGATAGACACCCCCGTAGAGTCTGCCGCACAGGGTCAAGGCCAGCCCTCTAAATTTTGGGGCCGCTGCGACAGAAATTTAGTGCTCCTATTTAAATTAAATAATTATAAAAAGTATTAATAAAATATAATATAAAATATATTTTAAAATCATTTATCCTATTTAAAATTATAAAATGTATTCAATAATGTCTTATAACAAAAAAAAATCGAGTCCTTCACGACTTCACAACCATTTTAATGATTTCGCTTAATTTTTAAATAAACCTGAAATAAAATAAATAATTTAAATAATATCTCTTGGTCCCAAATCAGAGTACAAATAATGTGCAGCGAAAGTAATTGATCAACAACAATACACTCTAAGTATAGGCAATTCAGTTTGTATCGCGGTTTATGGTTAACAGTTTTTTGAAAACAGTTTGATTTTAGCCAGCAGATTAGAATAACAGTTTTACGAATTTAAACAGTAGACAGTTTATACGCTTCAATACTTACGCAGTAAGTATTGAAGGTTTCAAGATATCTTAGAAAACTGAAAGTGCGAAATGCAAATAAAACTGTAAACGACACAAGATATTATAGTGGTTTGGAGCCTTAAGTCCTACGTCCACTCTTCGGATATCAGATCCGGTAAATCACTAAGTTATGAAGATACAATCCTCACGATCTATAGCCAGCTGCTGTAGAAACCTATGTCCACAGCAAGATGGATCACTCGCCCAGGCAGTAGTACTTCAATCCTTCTTCAGTCCGTTGAAGGCTCTGCATCTTCTCTGTGGACCGGCTCGAAGTTGGACTGAGGACAAACCTCCCTTTTCCTTCTTCGGTAGGTTGGATGATTATGTTCTTCCCAGAACGTCGACTGATCGGCAGTAGCCCGTGATAACCTGTTCTCCCTTTGCAAAGACCAGGCTGCTGTGTTCTTACGTGGAAAGTAAGAACACCAAGATACTAGATTAAGTCTGCTAACTTAATCCTAGTATAAACAACGTCGCACAGTGGATCTCCTCAAACTTCGTAGCAATGAATGCGATGTGTTCAATAAATGAACTACGACAACAATGTCTTTTCCCTTGAAAGCGTTTAATGCTTTAGCTTCAGTTTCAGGCGAAAGACAATAAATATTTTGGAGATTCAAATCAGTGGATGTATTCAGATGAGCAGAGAGACAAAGGTCTTGAAGTCTCTGTTGTTCCTGCTTTTATAGGTGAGACACCCGAAAATAGCCGGTAGAGACATTGGAGAGGATGTCCAATCGTAATCCATGCTTTTCTGAAAAGTCGCTTGTCTCTCGGCTTTTTCTGCTACAATGTACTACTTTTCAGAGCAGTTTGTACTTGTGTGTCAGACGTCGAACGTCGAACGTTGTACGCCAGTCGCAGCTTAGTATCTGTCTGATCTTTTATCATTGACTTCTTTGATGTTCCCTTCCGACTTGTTCGACATCTTATCATATACGCATTCCCTGATGTGAAACTGTCTTGTGCTGAAACTGCTGGATCCTCTTAGCAGTTTTCGTGTGAAGACTGTATTCACAGTTTTCGTGATCTTGCTTTGCTCGTCTTTATCTTCTTAGTCAAGACAATTTTTGTCTGAGTGTCTTCTTTAAAATTGTCCCACAGTTTTGTTAACTTTCTTCTTCCTAGACTTTGGTATGTAGTTTTGACACATCAAAACTTCAAATTAAGGTAGGATTTCTATGTCAACACCTAACAATATCATATAAACTAAATGCATAATTATTATTTAAAAATAATTCTCCCATCATTTTTTTAAGCAAAATTTTTAGATTTTCTCATCATCTCTTTACTTTGTTTTTCTTTTTCCAAAACAAGATAAATGTTTACTAGCTCAAGAACAATGATAAACATGATAACAAAATAAATAAAATCAAACAAATTAAAATCTAAAATCCCTATGGAAGTTTTTAAAAATTAAACAAAAAAAATTGAAGAAAAAGCCTAGAATATCACGTAAATGCAGCAAGAAAAATCTGATATGATTTAAATATAAAAATTGCACAATATTATGATAAAAAAATAATTCATAGACAATATTTATTTAAGAAAAAAATGAAGGACTACCTTATCAACTTGTTGTTGATTTCTATTTACTAAAACTTGTTTGTAACTTATATGATATTGAAAAATAAAAAAAGAGATAAGACAACTAGAGAAGCAATGGAAAAGTGAAGACACAACAGTCACTTCGTATTCTAGAAGAGAGACTAATGCTTTGGTTGTCGTTTTATGTTAGGAATAATATAAATTTTAATATTTTAATTGATATCTTGAATTAATCTTAATATTTTATTTTTAATATATTTTGAGCTAAATAACTTTATTAGCCTAAATATAAATTTATTTGTTTTAATCTTTTTATTTAATTTAAAGATTAAGTTCTTTATATTATATTTTTGTAAAAGGTGCCCCTATTAAGATAAATTAATAGTATAATATTACTACTTTTATATAATTTTTTTTTAAAATGGTGCCCCCTTCATTCGGAGGCCCCGGTGCAGCGCACCTCTCGCACGGCCTCAGGGCCGCCACTGCACAGGGTCAAGGGTTACTAGAGTTAAAGATGGTGTTTATTTCATTTTCATACATGTCGTGAAGAGTGGGGAAGGGTTATTTGAGTTCTTTTAGATATTGTAGTAGAAATATAATTGATTTTTCTTTAATCGTTAGTCAATAGTGCACCGATTCAAAAAACTCAACGGTGGAAAAATTAGATTTTTTTTTTGCAGTGCTTAGGCGTTGGCTAAGTGGCCTGATTAGGCGAATTAATCGGCCAATTAATAATTTACTTGGTTAAATCAGCCAATTAGGCGGTTTAATGATATTTTAATTAAAGAAAATAAATATTTAATATTTTAATATATGAAAATTAAAATTTAAAATAGAAAATTAAATATTAAAATCAAAATACTATCCTAAATATTAACTCCAAATTAAATTTTCTCTTCATCGTAAAATTCCAACCCTTTATCTGTTAATGACATTATTATTAAAAAGATATTTACTCAATTATTTATATTATGCATGCTTCAAGTCTCAGCCCAGCTGTTAATACATTACTAGTTCAGACTTCTTGCTTCTTGGACAAAGTCTCACTGTACATACATACTACATTCTTGCCCCTGTGTTTCTTGTGGCCTTCTTTGAATCTGAATTCAAAGAAGATTGAAATTAATACATACTCAGCTTTGTATCCAATTCGCTTTTCAGGTTTGATGTGGTGGATTTTCTGAAGAGATGGAGTGGGAAGAAGACTGAGTCTGAATCAATTTGGAGTCACTCGCCAATATGCTTCTCCAAATTCTAACCCAATCATCAATCAGTGGCCGCTTTCTTCTATAACATTCCAGGTCTGGTCTCTAATATTTCTGTATTTTTATTTTGTGTAATTGGGAGTGATTTGTTTTATATGCTCGTTTGGTTACATGATCCTTAATGAATTTGCAGTTGATGCTTTTGCTTCCGTTTCAATTGTATTAGGAAAAAAATATTTTGAGTTTTTTATTTCTGATAATGATCATACCTTATTGTTAAAGAAATGATTTCTTTCTGCGTTGGTAATTTTGAGTTTGTTGGCATTACGTGCAAAGATGAGCCTTATGTTTGAATGTTGTAAAATATTATGACATTTCTTTGAAAATTATTCAAGATAATAATTAAGAAATTAATTAAAATGCAAATTTATATGAAAAATTGAGATAGAAATTTATAGGTAGGTGGGCTATTGTAACGCCCCCATCTGACCTTCCCGATATGGGGCCACGTTACATTGATGTTTCAGGTTTTCGAAATGCAATTCAAATAAACAATAAGAGAAAAACTTCACATTAAATATTAAAATAAGTTAACAGTTAAGAAATCCTTCGAGTCTTGAGACATAAACAGAAATTCATTCTTTTAAACATTCAAAAGGAAGGTTTTACAGAGAGCGGTGCAGCTGTGTGTATAGCGTGATGGTGACATGTATATGAAGATACATGTCACAGGATCTGTAAACTTTTCAAAAACACACTTATCCTTCGTCTTCAGCTTACACCCGCTACCTCCATATCTGCTGCTTAACCTACACGATTTAGAAATATCGCGAGGGCTGAGTACTTTCGTACCCAGTGAGAGACATGCCGAAAACATACATAATATAGAAAATATGCTATGCAACTCACACAGCTAAACACGGGATTTTGTTGAAATAAACCGTGCTAGCCAAAACATTTTACTCACACACACTTAATTTAGGAGTTGTCATAACTGTACAGTTCTGTAACTGGAAGCTGGCCGACTTCCAAGTTACGATGACCAGTAAGGAATGAGTACACACTCAACCTACTGTCATTTAGAGTGCACTAGTCTCGGAACACACAACATCGAGACCCGATCGTTTAATATATATACAAATCTCAAACAATCTTCAAACATCTCGATAACATCATCACAAATCCTCCGACCACATAACATGTTCCCCTTATATCTTCTCAATCCCAATCATATGGTATCAACACCATACTACTAATGAAGTTCTAGCGCAGTTATACTTAACTGGTTCCGAACTCATTGTAATAACTCTCTGCCGTCGGGAACCGACAGAGGACAGTATGACAATCCACAAACATGCATAGCAAATTTTAATTTGAAAAAAAACAAAACATTTTCACCACACATTTTGAATAGAAAACACGCATTTGATTTATAGTTTTGAAATAGTTTCCCACCTCGTTCTCGGCTTTTGGCTAGATGTCTTTAGTTTGAATGAGCTCAACAATCCTCGCTCAATTTCCTACAATCAAGTAGGTTCTCGAGTCAATATAATATATCTAGGACGATACATCTTAATTGTAATAAACAGGACTCGAGGAACTAGGATAGAGTAACAACTCAGGAAACTTGAGCCTCTGTGTCGACCGACATGTACTGTGTCGATCGACACAGACCTGGTCGACTTAGGTTCAATCGATCGACATTACTCGGTCGTTATGATGGTTGTCGACCTCACTTGTCGATCGACATGATCTTCGTCGATCGATCCGTGTGGTTCGATATCCCCTCTCGTCGAACTCCCTGTCGATCAACACAACCCCTGTCGATCGACAGGATTGACTCGACATCAATCCTTATGAATCGACCATTCCTGTCGATCGACACACTTTTTGTCGATCGACAGGTTCGACTCGACTCAACTTCACGAATCGACCTTCCCTGTCGATCGACATGATCTCTGTCGACCGACAGAGGTCGTCTCCTTCACGGGTTCGCCGGAGCTGAACCTGCAACTCGCGAAATCTCGCGATTTCTCCGGCCGATGACACATGCAAAAACATAATTCGACTCCCTAGACTGTAAGGAACACGAATATACCAACTAGACACGAGAATTCGAGGAAGATTGAAGACACCAATTACCTCGCCGGAGCTCCTCCTCGTGCGGCGGCGGTCAGGGTTTTCCGGCGTCCAAATCGAGCTTGCTCTACAGCCGAACGTTCCCCGAGCTATGAGGAACACGAATCCATGGTCAAATCACCGAAATTCGGCCGGAATGACAAGTTATTCAAAAATCGTCATTTACAAACTCACCTCAACTTCCACCTCTGATATCTCCCTCGTCTCTCGTCCCCTCGGAGTCCACGAATACTCAAAACAAAGCTCTGCTCGAGAGCTATCAGATGGGAGTGGTAGCTGGCCGGTTGTTCGCCGGAGGTGGCCCGAAAATGGACTGAAAGAGGGCTGACGGGTTTTGAGTTGAAGGGGAAGGATTCAACACTCTCTCTCTCTCTCTAAAATATAACATAAGCTAAAAAGCTTATAGTATGAAATCTCTTTCCTATTTATACTCCCTCACAAACTAAGGTGTAAATTATGTCCATAAACTCTTATAATTCCATATCATACTTCATTAATAATAATATGATAACTCATATTATTTTATATCTTCTCAAAATAATTCCACCTTATTTCTCCAATTTCATAATTCATGATATAAATATCCACAATAATACACTCCATAATTCTTGATATTTCCATCAAGATTATAGTGTAATTGAGTTCATCACATAAATAAATTCTCCAACATCATTCATACCATCCCATTCAAATAAATTCAATGATTCACAACATTAAAATCCTCCTCTTTATAAAATAATGATTCTTACAAAGCTTAATTAAACTTGGGGTATTACATCCCCTCACTCTTATAAAAAATTTTCGTCCCGAAAATTACAAATCCACAAAAAGTTCGGGATATCTCTCTTTCATTTTATCTTCCAGCTCCCATGTGGCTTCTTCTTGCCCATGATGGTTCCACTGCACTTTCACAAGTGGAATCGATTTATTGCGGAGCTCTTGCATCTTTCTGTCTAGAATAGCCTGCGGCTGTTCTTCATAACGTAACTCAGGGCTCAATATTACGTCTTCTTGTCGAATCACATGTCCCGGATCGTAAACATACTTTCTTAGCTGGGACACGTGGAACACATTATGGATGTTATCCATACTCGGAGGTAATGCTATCCGATAAGCTACTGGACCAATGCGTTCTAGGATTTCGTATGGTCCCACGAAGCGCGGTCTTAGCTTACCTTTCACTCCAAATCGTAAGATCCCCTTAGAGGGTGAAACCTTGAGGAACACCTTATCCCCTGTTGGGAAATTTGGCTAAGTTTCCTTTCCCCAGTAGCTTCTTGTTTAGATTCTAGTTTTGGTGTTTTGGTGGATCAAATCCTAAGTCCTACCAGCGTCAGTTGTCTCTAGATAGCTCTAGTTCTCAATGTAAAGTCCTGTTTAGGTCTTTTGAGTTGTAAGTCGCAGCTGATCAAGACTCATGCTGGCACTGTTCACCAGCATGAGAAGTGCTTACCACTGGTTACTGTTCACCAGTTGGAAAAGTCTCATCCGAAGGCGGCTGACAAAAACTCGTGCTGACACTGTTCATCAGCATGAGAAAGAGCTAATGACTGGCTACTGTTCACCAGTTGGGAAGGATTTCACCAGCAGGCGGCTGACAAACCTTACCAGCAGAATAGGTGTTCTCACTGACACTGTTCACCAGCAGTGAAGTCACCAGTCATGGGAGATTCCAAGAGTTAACATCCAGACTTATTGGTAGACTTAGATTGTGCCAGCGCAAGTCACCAGCAGAGACTGTCAGCACAAGATCACCAGAATGATCTACCAGTCGGATGTTACCAGCAGAATTCCAGATTCTCTCTCCCAGAGTCTTAGAGACAAAAAGAAGATTCGTCTGAGGAATAAACTGACAAAGTATGACTTTAAGGGAGGATACCTTAAAGTCTATCAGTTCAAGACACCAGTTCCGATTCCTCGTACTGACGAATAGTGCCGTTCTGACATAAAGAGATCAATGTCAAATAAAGTGGACAAAAGCATGGCGCTTTCCGGAAATTCCTACCTGCCGCCGTCTGAAGGACATGCGAGGATAGAGACCTTTTCCGGATGTGTCCAAACGGCTAGAAGATTTGAATCGGATCCCTCGGCTATAAATACCTGGGATCCATCAACATTCAATACTCTTCTCTCTCGCTCAACTACCGAAAGCCTGAAACTTTATTGCAAGCAAGCAAAACACTTTCGAGGCCTTTCTAAAGGCTATCCGTGTGTTGATTTATTCAAACACGAGACTTCAAGCTTCCAGCTTGTAAGTTACTGATCTCTTTGGTGTTCTTTCTCTTCTGAGGAAGTTCACAGCAGCTCTTGTGCCAGCCAGCACTTGAGTTATTACGGGCTTTTGCCGTATTGAGAAGATACATTCTTGGGAGAACTAAACACCCAGTGAAGCTGTGGAGGTTGAAGTGACGTGCTCGCACTCCACCAGCTGATCAGAGTTGAAGAAGGAAACAAGACCGGGAGCGGTTGATCTAGCGAAGTGGTGGACAAGGGTCGCACCAGCTAGAGATAGATCGTAGGCAACTTGTACCTGATTACTCTATAGTGAATTTCCAGTGCTACGACTGGAGAGTGGACGTAGATCAGTTGATCGAACCACTATAAATCCTTTGTCTTTTATCAGCTTTCTGCATTTCATACTGATTTAAAACCCAGCACCCAAGTGCTGGTGTATATCTGAAAACTGATATAACTGTGTAAACAAGGCTAAAAATATTCTAAGTCTTGAGCTACCAGCTGACGAGCCAGTCGCCAGTCAGCTGAGTAACCAGTAGAGTGTAAGAAACGATTAACCACATTTTCCGCTGCTAAGTTATACCCTGATAATCCGGGACCAACATCCCCAATATCGAAACTCAATTCCGCTCTCCTAGAGTCGGCGTAGGACTTCTGCCTACTTTGCGCCTCTCTGATCCTTTCTCTGATCTGTCGGACTTTCTCAATCATTTCAGCAATAGTGTCTGGCCCGACCACTTTTCTTTCTCCTATCTCATCCCAATACAGAGGCGAACGGCATTTTCTTCCATATAAAGCTTCGTATGGAGCCATTCTAATCGTTGCCTGATAACTATTGTTATACGCAAACTCAATCAAAGGCAAGATCGGCTCCCAACTACTTCCTCGATCCAGAACAACTGCTCTCAACATATCTTCGAGAGTTTGAATGGTTCTCTCGGATTGACCATCCGATTGTGGGTGAAACGCCGTGCTGATGTTCAGGCGAGTCCCCAATTCTTGCTGTAAGCTCTTCCAAAAACGGGATGTAAATCTTGCATCTCTGTCAGACGTAATTGACTTCGGCACTCCGTGCAGTCTGACTATTTCTCGGACATAAATCTGAGCAAGCTTATCCGAACCGTAGTTTACCTTAATCGGTAAGAAGTGAGCACTTTTCGTTAGACGATCCACTATAACCCATATCACCGTATTTCCTTTCTGTGACCTTGGTAACCCAGTCACAAAGTCCATGGTGATGTGTTCCCATTTCCATTCAGGAATGTCTAACGGCTGTAATTTTCCATACGGCCGTTGATGTAACGCCTTGACTTGTTGACATATCAAACATTTCTCCACATACAAGGCTACATCTTTCTTCATTCCGTCCCACCAGTACTTAGTTTTCAGATCTTGGTACATCTTAGTACTTCCTGGGTGGGCAGTATACGGCGTATCATGTGCTTCGCTCAAAATTTTGTTTCTCAGTTCTTCACTGCTTGGCACTAAGATTCTGTCTCTGAACAGCAGTGCACTATCAGGCATTTCCCGATATTCTCCCACTGGTTCGATTCTCAGTTTCTGCCGTAGTTTTTCCAGTTCTTCATCCTTTCTCTGTGCCTCAACAATTCTCTTCCTCAAATCTGGCACTACTGAAATGGCTGCCAATTCACATCTCTTCCTTTCAGAAGGCGAAAACACTTCTAAACTGAGTCTCTCGAACTCTCTGATCAAACTGTCTTCTCTTGTAAGCATACAGCCTAGCTGTGCTTCTCCCTTCCGGCTCAATGCGTCTGCTACTGAATTAGCCTTGCCTGGGTGATAATTAATCGTTATGTCGTAATCATTTACGAGTTCTAACCATCTCATTTGCCTCATGTTCAAGTTCTTCTGCTCAAAGAAATACTTCAGGCTTTTGTGATCCGTAAATATAGCACACTTCACCCCATACAGATAATGTCTCCAGATCCTTAGCGCATGAATTACTGCTGCTAATTCCAAGTCATGAGTCGGGTAATTCAGTTCATGCGGCCTCAACTGCCTGGATGCATAAGCTATTACCTTGCCATCTTGCATCAGCACGCAACCTAATCCGTTCTTGGATGCGTCTGTATATACCTCGAAATTCTTATCCGACTCTGGTACTGCTAGTACAGGTGCTGTCATTAGCAGTTCCTTTAACTTCTGAAAACTCTTCTCACATTCTTCTGTCCAGACAAACTTCACGCCCTTCTGAAGCAATTGGGTCATTGGCTTCGCAATCTTAGAGAAGCCCTCAATAAATCTTCTGTAATAACCGGCTAGACCCAAGAAACTACGAATCTCATTCGGTGTCTTCGGCGATTTCCACTCTATTACTGTCTGTAACTTGGCTGAATCTACTTTGATTCCATCTGCCGACACAATGTGACCCAAGAATGTCACTTCTCTTAGCCAGAATTCGCACTTGCTGAATTTGGCATACAACTTCTCATCTCTCAGAGTTCGCAAAATAGTCCTCAGATGTTGCTCGTGATCGGTCTCACTCTTTGAGTATATAAGGATATCGTCTATAAATACCAACACGAAGTTATCCAAATAAGGATGGAATACTCGATTCATCAAATCCATGAATACTGCCGGGGCATTTGTAAGTCCAAACGGCATGACTACAAACTCGTAGTGGCCGTACCTCGTTCTGAATGCGGTTTTCGGAATATCTTCCTTCCGAATTTTCAGCTGATGATACCCCGATCGAAGATCAATCTTAGAAAATACCTTCGCTCCCTTGAGCTGATCGAAAAGATCATCGATTCTCGATAGCGGGTATCTATTCTTCAGCGTTAATTTATTCAACTCACGGTAGTCAATGCACATTCGCATTGACCCATCCTTCTTCTTCACAAACAGAACCGGTGCACCCCAAGGTGATACACTTGGTCTGATGTAACCCATATCCAGCAATTCTTGCAATTGGACCTTCAACTCCTGCAGTTCCTTCGGGGCCATTCGATACGGCGCTTTTGAAATTGGTGCCGCACCGGGTTCTAGGTCGATGGTGAACTCAACCTGTCTGTCTGGCGGCAACCCCGGCAATTCTTTTGGAAATACATCCTCAAACTCCCTCACAATTGGTACATCTTGAACCGTCCACTCCGGCTTCTTTTCCCCTTCCAGATATACCAAGAAAGCTTGGTTTCCAGTCTTTCGCAACAACTTTGTTGCCTGAATTGCAGAGATTACAGGTACCCTCTGTCTCTTCTTAAATCCATGAATGAACGCCTCTTCATTCCCTTGCTGAGGAATGATTACTCTCCTTTCGCGACACATGATTGTCGCCTTGTTTTCTGACAGCCAATCCATTCCTAGGATCACGTCTACGTCATGAATATCCAAAACGTTCAGTTCGGTTACCAGAATTTCATTCTCGTTCATCTTGATTCTCAAGTCTCGGCACGCTAAAGTAGAGATAGCTGTTTCTCCTGATGGTATAGTTACGTTCAAATTCTGACTGTTCCTTTCTACCTTCAGTCCTAATGTCTCAACACATGCGGATGCAATGAAAGTATGTGATGCTCCTGTATCAAACAGTACCATGACAGGTATATCATTAATACAACCCATACCTGCCAGGTTTCCATCTTCCTGGTTCCCGTCCAAAGCAAAGGCTCGGGCTCTCCTCGGCTGCTCAATACCACCCTGCTGGTTTCCTTCTTGATTCCTGGGTGGGGCCTGAATTCCCTGCCGACCTCCTCCTCGATTTCCAGCGTTGCCTCTCCAAGGCTGGCGCTGTCCCCTGATTGCCCTCAATTGCTGATTTCCAGGTCGCTGAAAGTTCTGGCGATTTCCTCCCTGAACTTGTGGCGTAGGACACTGATTTGCAAAGTGTCCCAGACCATCACAGTTATAGCATCTCCTTGGATTACCCTGGCATCCTCCGACGTGTCTCCTTCCGCACCGCTGACAGTTTGGCGGTCCGGCCTGGTCTCGCCTCTGAGCCTGATGAGGGTTAAACCTCTGGAAGTTCTGTTGGTTAGGCCTCCCCTGAAAATTCTGCGGCCTGCCTTGGTCTTGGCGTTTCTGGTTGCCTTGACCTTGCACAAACTGCTTTGGCGGCTCCTCAAATTTTCTCTTCTGGCCTGACCCAGAAGTCTGTGCGTCCTGTGCTCCCCATTCAGGCATCTCCTTCATGTTCTGGGATGCTTCAATGTCCAACGCGTGGCTAAGTAGCTCTTGATAGCTCAAACCCTTCATTGTAGCCAGCTGCGTACGGATGTCCCTGCGCAGGCCTCCCCTGAACTTATCCGCCATTTTCTGTGGCGTATCTACCAGATGCGGTGCCATCTGGAGTAACTCGCCAAACCTCGTATCATACTCTTCCACAGACAACCTACCCTGCTCGAACATAAAGAATTCAATCGCCCTCTCTCTTCTGAAATGTTGAGGGACGTACTTCTCAAAGAAGGCTTCCTTGAACCTTTCCCAACCGATATTATCCCTCTCTGCCGGTGCAATAGACTTCACATAAGTCTCCCACCATCTGTCTGCCTTACCCTTCAGTTGATAAGACATGCAATTGATCTTTTCCTCTTCAGAGCACCTCATATGCTTGAAGATCTTCTCAAGCTCACGGACCCAATCTTCTGCGGCAGTAGGTCCTTCCGTTCCATTAAAGATGGGTGGGTTCTGCTTGCGAAATGTTTCCACCCACATCACTGATGGAATCTCAGGAACGTTTCCTCGAGGTGGTTGATTTTGTCCTTGCTGTCCCGCAGCACTTTCTCCATCAGATAGGATTTCAATTTTATCATGGCCATGATAGACGGGGTCCTCCTCCCAATGTGGTTCTTCGAATGCAGGTTGCGGGATAGCTCTTCCACGACCTCGGCCTCTCTGGCCTCTACCTCTTCCCCTGCCTCGGCCCCTGCCTCGGCCTCTACCTCTTCCTCTACCTTGGTCGATAAATTCCATAAATTCTACTGCAAAACAACACTCATTAATCAATCTCACAACATTCTGATCATAAACATACGCATAATACTCTGAATCGCACGATTCATTCATCAATCATTCAAAGCTCGTAACAATCAATATCACATTTCAAATCCAAACAATTCCATAAAGAAATCATCAAATATCTCAATAAATCCCACTCATCACAATTCGACATAACTGAAACAAGTCCCAACAAAAGTAAAGTTCAGCAATAATCAAATCTCAATCTCCAACTACAACATGATGATACATAAAGTTCAATAATGGGAATCAAATGTCCAATCTGGAACAATTAGTCCGCCAACTCCTCGCAACTCTCAGTCGGATCCCTCAGAAGGGTCCTCCTCCTTCTCGTCACTCTCTCCCTCCATCGGCATCTTACCCCGGGCCTGAGCAATCCTCCTCCTCCTCTCACGACTACTCTCCGTATCGCTGGACAGACAAATAGGTGCCTGCTGCGTCCCCTGGCTATAAGCGGTCCCATAACCCCCGAACATGTCCTCGTACCTGCTAGTAGTCTGCCTCGGCCACATATCGCCGTCGGCCATGTCATGATCTGGCTGGACTCCACTAGGTCCTCCCAGACCCTGTTGCGGCTGCTGAACTGATGGTGCAGGTATATCCTGACATCCATAAAGCAAAGTCGGATCCTGCTGCGGTGGTGGATACTGAACTGAGGCAGTAGCGAAATCGCACCACGCATAGGGATCATATGGTGCCCCCTGATATGACCCATGCTGTGACCCCTGCTGTGATCCGTGCTGCGATCCATGCTGGGTCTGTGCGTAAGCTGCCACGGGTGTACTCGGTATAGGGCGTACTCTCGGGTGCGACGTGGATGCAAACGCATCTAGCGCCGTGGATGGTGCTGGTGGCAAAGACGGTGTCCACTGCGGAGATGACTGCTGCAAGGCTGCCTGGTAGTCTACAAAG
>JAPKLW010000143.1:816207-836532 GCA_026898455.1 Plectranthus barbatus
CCAATTCCTAAATACTTCTCCACCATCAACCCATCTAATTTCCAACAGAGACATCCCGAAGGAGTTGACATGTTTAGTGGAGTTGATCTCACTGAACTTGTCGGAGAATCACCTGTCAGGTCGGATCCCAGAAAACATCGGCAATATGAAGAGCTTGGAGTCTCTTGATTTCTCAAGAAACTCACTGTTGGGGCGTATTCCGAGAAGCTTGGCTCAGATATCTTCTTTAAGCCGTCTCAACGTGTCTTACAACAACTTAACAGGGGAGATACCGATGGGCACTCAGCTCGTGGGGCTTGATCCTTCGAGCTTCATTGGCAATGATCTTTGTGGCCTTCCACTGAGAAGAAACTGCAGCGATTGTGGGGGCCAAAGTGATGAAGATGAAAGTGGTGGATCTCATGAAATGGAGTGGTTTTATGCGTTGATTGTTTTGGGTTATGCAGTGGGATTTTCAGCAGTTTGCACCTCGTTGGTGTTGAACAAGTCATGGAGAGAAGCGTATTATGGGTCAGTGGAATGGATGTGGAACAAGATTTGTGAGTATGTGTGTGTTAAATGGGCAAATCTCATCGTCAGAACTGAAGGTAGTAACTGATGCATGACATGATGGCAAGAAGATTTATGTTCACGTACTAGTGATTGTGGGGCTACGAGGTTTTGCGTGTAAAAGGTTTATTGATATTTGAGGTATGTTGTTTTGGAAGATAATTTAATTATAATCAACTAGTATGGAATTTAATTATTTTGTAATATTAAATTTGATATTTTATTTATAGTTAAATATTATGAATTTTTAAAATATACAAATCATAAAATATGCATGATACTACATAATAATTTATTTATAAATTATATATGTCATATTATATGGACATATTTAGTTTGGTTAATTTGTAAATCGTAATTTATAAGATTATTTGTTAGTTTTAAATTTAAATAATGTTTATATACTATTTTGTTTTTAATATAAATTAGAGTGCACTGTTTAAATGGACATGCAGCGTGACATCTCCAATATATGATCAATTGATCATGGCTAAAACACTTAACATCTTGCGTTTCTAGATTGAGACTTATATGTTTAATTTGTTGATATGATAAGTAAATTTTTAATGCTAAACAATTTCGCAAAAACTTGTGCGCGACAGTGTTTTTTGTGCGACGATGAAACATAGTGCATTTTGATCGAAAATAATATTAATTTTATATTCTTTTATTAGTAAATAATAGGTATTTCTTTAATATATGTGGAACTTTAAAATAATATTTTATGAGCCTCGTTTTAGTTTCTAATTCAAATTTATATTTATATATTATTTTTGGAAAATCCCAAAAATATATATATTATTTTCTTGATAAGGATGAATTTTACTTCATATATATAACTTTAAGCATTAAATAATTTTACATATTTATAACTTTAGCACTAAATAATTTTATTAGTGTGTGCTAATTTTCAATATTTTATAGCTAAAATGCCTTGAACTTTGAACCTTTCACTTTCCCATCAATTTATTTAGAACAAATAAATTTTTTGACCGGATATAGTTATGCAAATTATTCTTACATAATTGGATAAATATTTAACTATGTGCTTAATTCATAATTTATACACATTAACTTAAACCTTGAACTTCTTAACATGCAATTTGATTTGCTACTGTCATTCCAATCTCACTCTCTCTTGTAATTCTTGACATCTTCAATTATGATATCATACTATGGTCGTCATTCTTGTAATTTATTGGTACCATTTATTAGTTTTAGGTAATCATATCAATTATGTTGATCATTCATGTTATATTATTTGATTACTGATAGTGCATATACCTCGCATTTTGGATTATTTTCATGTGTTGTGAATTTATATACTATAGCCAAGATAATTTTACTATTTGAGTTCCTCATTACAAAATTTAGATTTTCTCATTGACTACTATAATATTAACACTTAAATGAAAAAAATCAAAAACTTGATCATATTTATGTATAGTCAGTTGCTATTTTGCAATATTCATTTGCGAATTATGATTTGATTTATATTTTTTTTTTACTTTTAAAAAATCTATTCATAGATTTTTTTTTTTAAATCCTGTAATCTAATCATATGTCCAATTGCTATTATGTTTTTGTTTATTTTTCGAATTCTTTTATAAGTTGTTATTTATTATTTATTTAATAAATAATATTACACATTTTATAACATTTTCTTTTCAGATTTTTTGTTTCCTTAATAAAAAAAATCTTGCTTTCAATTCAATATACATGATATTATAATTACAAAATTATTGTTTATTAATTAATAAAAAATAATGTGTTCAAACTATTTAATATTTTTAGTTGATAAGTTAGGAATTATTGTTTATATATCATAACCTAACCGATAATACTCTTTATCAATTCAAAATATTATTTTTAACTATAAAAAATGCAAAACGCAGCAATTTATACTTATAAGTCGTAAAAGATATTAAAATATAATTAATTATTAACGTTAATTAAGAAGATTTTTCTAATTTTCTTAGAAATATTATTTCAATAAATAATATTATTAGAGTATAATTAATTAAATATGAAACCGGTTTATGATTGCAACCTTAGGTTAGTTAGTCATATCAATTCTTTTATGGAATATTTATCATATTTTATTTGATAAATATATTTTTAAACATATTTGTAGATTATAAATAAAAATAAAAAGTGGATGAAGCATTTATTGGATGTTTTAATTTAATAAAAATATATATATTAAATAAACTATGAAAGAAACTGAGTAAGAATATGAATGACAGAACAAACTACTAAAATACACATAATGTTGGTCCCGAAATCAGAGTATGTAAATGTGCAGCGGAATGAAAAATTATCGATCTTGCTTTTGGGTCTGAAAAATTACTTGACTCAGTTTTCAGTTTATGAAGCTCAGTTTTAGGTCGAAGGATATTAAGTAAGTTTCCAGATATACACTTCAATACTTAGACAAGTATTGATGGTTTCAAAGTAAGTTTGACACATTAGAATGCAGAAACTAAAATAAAGCAAGTAAATAAGACAGGATATTCATACTGGTTTGGAATCAAAGTCCTACGCCCACTCTTACAAACTTAATCAGGAATCCACTAAGTTTCAGTGTACAAGCTTTCTCACGATCTATGGACAACCCGTTGGAATCCTCCGTCCTTCGGTCTGCTGTCGTCACTCGCCTTGAAACTCCTTGTAAGTTGATCCTTCTTCAGGTTGAAGTGAGGACACACCCCGCATCTTCTTCTTCGATGGTTGGATGTTTCCTCGTTCTTCCCAGAACTCAGTAGTTTGGCTAGGCCGGTGATAATCAATATCCCAGAGTAGGATATTGGCTGCTATGAATATAACATTGGAAACTTATATTCACCAAGTAGATAGCTTCAGCTTTTAGCTTTAGCCTCGAGCTCTTAGATAGATACACATAAAGAATAACTTAAGTTACAAACTAAAATCTCGTGAAAGGAAGTCATGGAATTTGAGAGAGCTTTAAGTAGAAAGTTTGGCAGAATGTCGGCTTACCTTTTCAAAAGAATTTCGATGATTATTCTACTGGGTTGTCGACCTATTTATAGTCTCCAGGTGCAGATTGGTTGATGATTTGAATTCTTCTCATTAAACACAAGAATCCAGTCGTTAGAGACAAGGAGAATGTCACCCAATCATCGCCTATACTTTTGGTCTGCTCTGCCACTTGCTTTCTACTTTTGGCAGTGTACTTTCTACCTGCTTTTTGTCAGACTAAGTTTCAGTCCGAGGAATCCAAGTATGAGACTTCCTCGTACTAACTTTTTGACTTAACATAGAAATAATATTAAGTCTGACTTTGAACACTTGTGATTCATGTGCTTCTTGATTCTTGATACTAAAAAATGACTTCTCGAACTGAGTTTCAGTTTCCATCTTACTTCATAAACTTAGTTTCGAGCACAAACACGTGTCTTCAGAATTCCAAGTTTATTTGATTCTTCTCTTTAAATATGGGAACTTGGTTCTGAACATCTCCAACTCTATCTTCTTCAATGTCTTCATTAAAAACTTAGTTTCTGATTCCTCTGCTGGGTCTTCAGCATTTAAGTTTTTAGTCTATTACAACTCGATCAATCCTATACAAGGATTATATTGAGTTTTGATATTTCAAAACATCAAATTTGGATTGAATTTAAAACTCAGTTTCTAATAATTTCCCCCTTTTTGATATTGTCAAAATTACTTACTTAAGTCAGAAAAGAAAAGGAAGCATGGTGTACTAAGTTTACAATGACCCTACTCAGTACACGAGTCCTTATTCTGACCTACTCTATTTAATCTTCCCCCTGAATTGGAGAGATATTTATCGATTAATCTACATAGAGAGAAAGTAAGTTTGCTTATCACACTGGAAAATGTGAGTTCAGCTAGGTTAAAATACTTAGAAGGAGGGAGAGTGTTGGAGTGGCTGCATGGGGATAATCATGCATACGTGAAGAAGTGTCGGAAACCCTAGCTGAGTCGGGTTTTGTATTTTGGAGATTATTAATTTTTTAGAAGCGTGTTTTACTTATTGAAAGTGAGAGAGGGTGAAACACGTGGAGTTGTTTGAGAGGTTTAGAGAGAATATAGCAATTAATCTGTTATAACAACATGTTTTTTTCTTCACGCAGACTTTGAATTTTGAGAGTGTGAGCTGTTTTGAGTGATCTGATTTAGGGCAAATCAGTGAGTGAGAGATCTTGAGAGTTTTGTTGTAATCATTCCTAGATTGAAGCTTCAATAACACACTCCATTACCTACCCGTGGACGTAGCCGGTACGTCGGTGAACCATGTAAGTTGTGCATTCGTTTTCTATGCATTTCTGTGTTGTTCTATTTTTCTATCATTTTGTCGTGTGATTCATAACAAGTGGCACCATCTGTGGGAAGCTAAGGGCGCGCATGATCACGATTCAGGATTGCAAGGAGGTGTTGAGTTGAATCTGGAGCTGCCTTTGAAACCATGTGAGGTTCCCTTTCCAATAATGGTTTCTTTTCGAGTATGTCACTGATTGACAAATGAGCTGTTGAAATTTGTATGAGAATTTGATGATTTGATCCATTCTTGTGAGTTTTGTGAATCCTTATTGCTATTAAGCCCTGATTCTTGAAGATTGTGTGGGTAAATCTCCCGCTGTTACACCCTGGGGTTTTCTGTTTAGAGAAGTGATCTTCTAAACTTGTTGAGAGTCTGTGGTGGTAGTTATTTGGCCTTACTGAATTGTTTTGGGATCAAGAAATTTTATCTTGTAAGTCATGACGTTTGGGAAGTACAAAATAGAAAAGTTTACAGGAAAGAATGACTTTGGGTTGTGGAAGTTGTAGATGCATGCCATCTTAACTGAGAAAGGTCTGGAGGAAGCCCTCTTGCCTGAGAATGGGGTTTTGAAGACTGAAACTGCCGAACAGAAGCTAAAGTTGCTTAATAAAGCAAGGAGTACCCTCATCCTATGCCTAGATGACAAATTACTCAGAGAAATATCAAAAGAAAAGATTGCAACAAATATTTGGAAGAAGTTGGAGTCCCTATACCAAACTGTTAGATATTGATGTATAAATCTCACATTTAATTTGATGTTGTGATGTGTCAAAACTCTTTACCAAGGTTTAGGTCTTAGAGTTAATACTTCATGTAATTCTTGCGTAGGATGATCGAGTTATAAGTGTTCGGGAGAAGCAAACTGCCAAAAACTGAGGAGCAATTTTTGAAGATGGAGCTATTCGAATTGAAAGATCGAAGAAAACTGCGAGAGTAGGTCTAGAAGTAATATGCGAGAAAACTACGCATGCAGTTCGTAACTACCAAGGATGAAACAATGATGAAAACTGTGGACATAGTTTTTATAGAGAAACTGATTGGGAGCAGCTCAAAGTTTTAGACAAGTACAATTTTATGCCAAAGGTAACATGTGAAAAGCAAGGAGCCAAGTAGTCATAAAGGGCATTGAAGACTCAATGATGAGAAACAAAGATTCACACAGTTATGACTGCAGTACAACGTTGTTCAAAGTCAGACACAAACAAGACAAAACTACTTCTGCAAAAGCATGGTAGTGTTCAGAAAAGGCAGTGCAGTAGGTGTGCAACATCAGAAAAGAATGGCCATTGATTGGACATCATTCAAATTGTCTCTACCGGCTACTTTCAAAGAATCACCAATAAATAGTAGAAGGACCGGAAAAATAACAACCAAGAATCATTAAAGAAGCGTCATTACTCTACCGAATTAAAAGCTCATTGCATTCAAAGCTCTCAAGCGATAAACATCTACTCCGTGTGTCAATACTTGAACACGAGGCTTACTAGCTTACTGAATCATTTGTGATTCACCGTGCGACTATCTATACACGAGGATTAAGTCTAAACGACTTCGTCTACATCGTTGGTGTTCTTACATTTCAAAGTAAGAACACAACAACCTGGTTCTCTAAGGAGGAACAGGTTATTACGGGCTATTGCCGATTCTCGAGTGTGCTGGGAAGAACTCAACTATCCATCTACTTGAGAAGGAGTAGGGAGGTTTGTCCTCAATCCATTTCCAATGACCACCAGTTCTGAGAAGACTTCGAGATGCCTACCTGGCTTCGAGGAACTAAAGAAGGAGTGAAGATCAACTGCCTGGGCGAGTGATCCAGTTTACTACGGACGAAAGCGTTCACAGTGATTGGCTATAGATCGTGATGAGTGTATAATTCATTGCTTAGTGAGTTACCAGATTAATTTCCGAAGAGTGGACGTAGGACTTAAGGATCTGAACCACTATAATATCATGTCTTGTTTACAGCTTTTGTTATTTCTTGCATTATTCGGTTCTAAACTGTGTTTTGAAACCTTCGACACTTTTCTAAAGTGTTGAAGTGAATAACTGTAAATTGATTACTTCAACTTTCGTCTAACACAGTTTTTATAAATCAGAAACTGAAAACTGAACCCCCAGTTTTAAAGTGCAAATACTTAGTAAAATTTCCGCTGCACATTTATTTAGACTCTGATCATGGACCAACACAAACTAAATCTTTGGCAAATCGTTTGTATATGAAGATGAGGCTCTATTCCTATAGGTTCTCAGAAGAGAAGAACCTGCAAGAGCAACTTGATGAGTTTAACAAAGCAATGGATGGTTTGGTAAGCATTGGTGAGGAGATTGCAAATGAAGATAAGGCCATACATCTGCTAAATGCATCTTAGACTAATATGAAAGATGGTCTTACCTATGGAAGAACAGGAACCCTGATCCTGGATGAAGTTTTGTCTGCCATTAAAGGCAAGGAAATTGAAATGCTTTCTGAAAATGTAGGGAATGAGTCTTCAAATGTGGGACTCTTTGTCATGAAGGGCCAGAATAACAAATTTCAAAAGAACTTTGGAAACTAGAGAACCTTCAACTCCGAAAGAAAACCTTTCCATGTCAAGAAGGATATAAGGCCAAATGTGTTCCAGAAGCAGGATAGAGGAGTCCCTCAGTTCCTTGAACAAAAGGCTCCATTATAGATACAAGAAGGAAGAAGCTGTCATTATTGGAAGAAGGTTGGCCATCTAATTAAGGACTGTCCTGTCCTGAGAATTAAGAATCAACAAACTCGAGGGCCAAATACAGTTATTGTGAACACATATGAGGTGTTGAATGTTGTCGACTCCTCCAGTGATGGATGGATTCTAGATTCTGGCTGCTCCTTCGATATGTGTTACAAATTGGAATGGTTCACAGACATTGAAATGAAAAACCTAGGTACTGTGGTACTTCGAAATGATCAAGCTTGTCAGATACAAGGATTGGGTTCAATCAGGATCCAAAACCAAAAGGGATTGAAGGTTAAATGTTCAAGAACTGACAATGGACTAGAATTCCTGTCAGAAGAATTGGATTCCTTTTGTAGATTGAAAGGGATCAAGAGGCATAGAACAACTCCCTACAACCCACAACAAAATGAGGTTGTAGAAAGGATGAATAGGACCATTTTGGAAAGGGTGAGATGCCTTCTTTCTGGCTCAGGGCTGTCGAAGAGGTTTTTGGGAGAAGCACTATCTACTGCATGCTTCCTTGTGAATAAGAGCCCATCTGCTGCTCTGGACTTCAAAGTGCCTGATCAGATGTGGTTTCAAAAGGAGCCTGACTATTCTATATTAAAACTGTTAAGCTTATGTCCACATAAAACAAGATAAGTTAGACCCCAGGGCTCTTAAATGTGTTATGCTTGGGTATCCCAGTGGGACAAAAGGTTATAGGGCAAAAGATGTGATCTTTGATGAAGGAAGGATGCCCTTGTTAGAGAAGAAGCAAAGGGAAGGCACTGAGTCTTCTAACAAGGATAATCTAGAGAATGAATATAAGGATACCCAAGTGTTGTTGCTTGATGAACAGGACGAGGATGTAAAAACCACTACTAATCAACAGACAGATCAGCAAGTGCAGTCACCACAGACATCATATATGCCACTCAGAAACTACATGCTGGCCAAAGACAGATTGAGGAGGGAGATACACTCTCCTAGGAGGTTCTCAGAAGCTGATGTGGTGTTCCTAAGTCTTAATATTGCCCAGAAGCTTTAGGTAGATGAACCTAGATACTTCAGTGAAGCCTGTAACAGTTTTGAAAGTGAGCTGTGGGCTCAGGCTATGAATGAAGAAATATGCTCATTAAAAGAGAATGGATCTTAGTTGTTGGTGAATAAACCAACGGAACAGGCATGTGTTGGCTGCATGTGGCTTTATAAGAGGAAATTAGAAAATTCTGGAGAGAAAAAGGTGAGATTCAAGGCTAGACTAGTAGCAAAATGAAGGGATTCGTGAACTAAATTACGAAGTCTGTTTGCCAAGGATCATTAATTGGAATATCAAAAATAAATTGATATGCCTATTATTAATCCTAGCATGCTCCTATTGAATATGCATAAGGGGGTTTATGCGGAATACCTGGATTGCGAAACCCTGAAGAATGAATGCGCGGAGATTCCTCTTGATCTTTCCCACGCACAAAGATTTAATTCCTAACAGATTGAGGAAATAAATTTTATGAAAATAAATCAATTATTTTCGAAAAACAAGGAGAGAGAGAAGAAAGAAAATCCTCCTGATCTGATCTTCTGATCTGTATCCCAACTCAATCTGAATATCTGGTGAAGATTCCCTTCAGATTCCTTGCCCGGTTGAGAAGCAGAATTTCCTCCTCGTTCTCAGATCTAGTCGATCACCACAGCTCCCAAAACCTGGTTTGCTGTGTGCAACTTATGATCTTGTGGTGTGTTGAGATCTGAGGAACTGAGGCCTATTTATAGGAAAATACTGGACTTCTATTGGGCTTGAGTTTCATGGGCCAGACTAGGGACCAGAATGCAAATAACAAATAAGGCCTATCAATTAATTGATTCTCATATTCAACCCAGAATATAATTAATTAATTAATATTGATTCATTCCACCAGAGAATCAATACTGGCCTACTTATTTGCTACCACGTTTTGAGGTACGGGTTGCATGGGCTCGATATATCCCCATATTTAAGGTTACAGACATTCGTTAATTAATTTAAGCTCTGACAAGGTATTTAATTAATTAACATCTTATATTCCTGAATCAATCCACTCAAACCTTTTCACTTATGCTTGAACTTAATCAGCCTGCAGGACTTAGCATAACGAACCTTTTGAACTGTTCAGGGAATGTCACCATCCTATACTGGATGTGGTTACCTAGTTCTAGTACCAGACAGTCATACAAAAACTGCTATTACCCAAGATACAGATATACAAGCTCAACTAGAGCCTTTTACTGCAACTCAAAGTAATACACAATCTGCATATACTACTGTACCTTCATGTAGGCTTAGGATCTCATCAAGCCGTAGAGATCTAGATTCTTTTAATGTCAGATAAAAGAATCGATCTCGACTGGGTCCTTATCAATGTGTGCCCCACACCAGCATACCAAGCCATCCAAGATAAGATGCTTATTACTGCGTATGCTGCAGCCTACACCGACAGTTTATCCTGGAACTGTCTCAGCTGTGATAACCATTTATATCTCACTAGGTCAAATGATACATACGATCTTCCGTGATCTTCTACACACCGTATGATCTCCCTATCAACGAGATAAGAGTATAATTGCATTTACGACACTGATAAACACTCACTTTGTGCATTTTACTGATGTGGAATTGCTCACTTTTGGCCTTAGATTGGGTTATTACGTGGTGTTTTCATACATTATTCATTTTCTTTAAGGAAATATTACGTTTAGCCTGGTTTGTGGTTGTTTATGCAGATTTCACGCACAACTGAGTTGTTTACGAGATTTAACCAAGTATCATGGGAGCTACTCAGTGCTAGCTTGCACTGGAAAGAGGAAAGAGTCAGAAAATACTGAAGAGTTCGCCGAATCATGTTCGAGATGGAATCGGCGACCCAAATGACACAACCGGTGATCGCCGATCATGTAGATGGGTCGCCGATTGTGATTTTCCAGCCATTTCTCACGGCGCATGATCGGCGACCCTAATGACACAACCGGCAATCGCCGGTCATGTAGATGAGTCGCCGATTCTGCGGATTTTCACACCAAGTTTCGACACACGATCGGTGACCCACATGCATAACCGGCGATCACCGATCGGGCAGTCCAAACCGCCGATTTTGTCACGATTTGACGTTTTTGACGAATCTGAAGCCTAAAACCATATCTTTTGGAGATTTAAAAAGCCCCAACTATAAATAGGACGTCCCTGAACCTAAATAAGGTTCGTTTTTCCAATTTCTGAATTTGGAGAGCTTAGAATTCACAGCAAAATCAAGGGAACTTGAAGAGCACTCCAGGAATTGAAGATTGAAGACACCACGGGTTTTTAATTTCCATGATTTCTGTTCTTGTGACTCTTTATCCTTTTGTTTTTCCAAAACTTAGTATGATTGGCTAAGTTTACTCATGGATTCTAGGGTTTAAAACTTTGTAATTATTCATTCAACAATTTATGTGATTTAATGTTCCTGTTCCATTGATGTTCTGATTTCTTTGGGATTTTCATTAATTGCGAGATACTGGCCATTGATTGTGATTTGAATTGGTAGTTTTTGAACCGAGAGGTCTAGGTTATCAATTAAGATGCAAATAAATCAGATTTATTAGAACAATTGTCCTAGAGGAAATTGAACTTTTGAAGGGTTTTGAAATCTATGGTTTTTAATCAAGAGTAAAAGTCTTTTGTATGTCCGAGAGGAATCACTTGATCTTTTATTTCCATGTTATGGTTTAGAGTCCGAGAGGATCACCTGATAACACATTTGCGATTAACTCACATCTTTGGGAATTAAATTGGGATTGAACTACATAAAGAGTTGTTTGATAATTCAAAGTGGATTACCCTGGAATCCTGTTTTCTCATAAGTTTTCTAAAACCAATTAAATTAGTCATTTACTTTACTTGTTTTTAAATTATTGATAGTTTTTAAATAAACCAACTTTTATTTTCTAATTCGCCTAGATAGTAGTACGGTGTCTATGCTTTAGTGTTTGATTATACTTCGAGCCTGCAGTCCTTGAGTTCGATAAAATTATTACTTGCCTTCTGCAGTGGTTTGTACACTTGCAGTTTTAGCGTGTTGAAAAATACGCTATCAAGTTTTTGGCGCCGTTGCCGGGGACTGCATAGATTTATAATTGACACTAATCCTGATATTACGCTAATTACTCTAGGCTTTATTTTACGCACATTTATTCTAAATTCTGTTTCTTTTCTGTGCTATTCACTGTCTGTTTCCTTGCAGGTAGTATATGCGAACCAGGTCAAAAGGTCCACCTCCTGAACCTTTAGATCCGGAGATCGAATCTACTTGCCGAAGAAACACTGTGCGAAGAAAGTTAGCGTTCACTATGGCTGACGATCAGGCGGCACAGATAGCTGAGCTGCAGAGGCAGCTACAAGAAATGAATCTAAGACTCTAAGAGCGCCAGGGTCCTAAAGTACCACGACCACCCCCCATCGATGAGATGTACGAGCCGATGACTGATAGGCATCGTAATGCAGATTTTGGACTAAAGGTGGATACACCGAATTTTGAGCTGAAGACTGGTCTGATACACACAGCTCAACAGAATCGGTATGGGGGATTGCCAACCGAGGATCCTCATCTACACATTCAGAGGTTCCTTCTGCTGTGTGATACAGTTAAGCAGAATCAGGTGCCTATTGACTATGTTCGGTTGCGCCTGTTTTCCTTCACACTGCGCGACAGAGCACTATCGTGGTATATGACTCTGAACTGCAATGAGATCTCGACATGGGAAGAACTATGCAAGCTGTTCTTGATTTAGTTTTTCCCACCCGGCAAAACTATTCAGCTACAGACCCAGATTTCACAGTTCAGGAAGTTTTCTGGAGAGTCACTATACGAGGCTTGGGAACGCTTCAAGGATCTCTTGCGCTTCTGCCCTTGCCATGGTTTTACTGAGAAGCAGCAGATGTGTCATTTCTACAAAGGACTGGACAGGGAGACCCAAAAGCATGTGAATGCTTCAGCTGGAGGGTCACTGACTGCTAAACCACCACAGGAAGGGTTAGCTTTACTGGAAGTGATGGCGAAAAGCGAGTACAACTGGCCAGCAGACAGGGGAGATCACAGGATAGCAGCAGTTGATGACACTGGATACATAGCTGCTGAGGTCAAGCTGATGAGGAAAGAAGTGGCTGCTTCCACTAAATTACTGGAGACCCGCATTGCTAAGTTGGAAAATAACCTCCCTCAGCAAGGTTATGAGCAGGGGAATGAGATGCAAATGGAGGATGCAAACTATGTGAACCAGAGAAACTTCAACAACAATCGAGGGTATCCATCGGGGAACATGGTGTATCATCCCAACAGTCGAAATCATCCCAACTTTTCTTATGGGAACTCGAACAATGCTCTGCAGCCTCCACCTGGGTTTGCCGCAAATCACGGAGCAACAAATGAGCCAAAGGAGCCAAGCATGAGGGAGCTCCTGACACAATTCATCGCAGTCTCCAATGCTAAGACTACGAAGACCAATGGAGAAATCTCTCAGCTGCAGAATAACATGGGGGAAATGGGAAAACACATGAAGCATATGGATACGCAGATTTCCCAGATAGCTAACGCAATTGGTAACCAGCACACTCCAGGACATTTCCCAGCAACACTGTGGTGAATCCAAAGGACTACTGTAATGCCATTACCACCCGCAGTGGTAGAGGTTATGAGGGGCCATCTATGCCCACTGACACACCTGTGCAACCTGAAGTTGTACAGCCTGACCCTGTTCTTCCTGAAGAAGAACATGCAAAGAAGGGTAAAGAAACCTGTCCTGAAGACAGATCAAAACCAGTTGGTCCTGTTGCTGTACCTTTTCCACAAAGGTTTGTCAAGAAGCAGAAAGAGGAGAGGTATAAGCGCTTCCTGGAGCATATGAAGAAAATCCACATCAATCTCCCCTTGATTGAAGTGGTACAGGAAATTCCTGGGTACATGAAATTTTTGAAGGATATGGTTACCCCGAAGAAGCCCTTTGGCGCATTTGAGACAGTAAATCTCTTTGAGGAATGCAGCGCCATTATTCAGAAAAAGATGCCGGTTAAGAGATCAGATCCGGGATGTTTCTCAATTACCTGCGTGATTGGGGGGCAAACTTTTGAGAAGGTGCTCTGGGATTCAGTGTAGGGTTTTCACGTGAACCAAATCACCAAAACCAAACTGAACTGGATCGGATCTATGGATATTGCTCATAATACAAATTCACAAAACCCTAGCATGCTCCTATGAATTTAATACAAGATTGTGGATTTAGGGTTTTACCGTAACTCCATAGTCTCTGTACCGATCTCTTGCGTTTGAATTCCAAATCCAATTCAACCACGCAATACGAATTGTCTGCGGAAGAAGAAATTAGCAATCTAATTTCAAGACAATTAAAATCGAAAACAAAGAGAAAGAGAAGAAAATATGTTCTCCAGATTAGATCTTCAGATCTGTATCCCGGTGCTATTCAGATCTACTACTGGTGAGGACTCCGTAGATCTGTAGCTTGAGCAGGACCAGAATTCGAAAATTCTCCTCCTTCTTTAATGCAGATCGGCGCCCCTCTCTCTCAAATTAGGTTTAGTGTGTTTCAACTGTATTATAAATTATGAGAGAGAGCTATCTATTTATAGACCTAGGGTTTTATCCCTAATGGGCCAATCTGGGCTCAATTCAACACACTTATTTGGGCCAGACCTGGGACCTAATGCAAATAATAAAGTGTGCCTCCAATTAATTAATTCCCATGTCCACAACCCAGGACACAATTAATTAATTAATATTAATTCTTTTTCACCACAGAATTAATACTGACCTACCCCTTTATTACAACGTTGTGAGAACGGGCTGCATTTATTGAGAATCCTGATATTTAAGGTTACCGGACATTCATTAATTAATCGGAGCCTCTGACAAGCTCTCACTAAAATTAATTAATATCTTATTATTCCTGAGTAGTACCACTCAAACCTTATCACTCGTGCCTGAACTTAATCAGCCTGCAGGACTTTGGCACGATGAATGTTATTGAGCTCCTCAGGGAATGTCCCCATCCTATTACTCGGATATGGTTACCTAAGTTCAGTCTCAGGCGGTACTACACGAATCGCTGTTGCCCAAGATGCGGATATACAAGCGCGCTGTGTTGGCTCTCCACCATGGCAAGTCAAAGCAACAGTCAACCCGTGCAAACCCCTGAACCTTCGTTAGGGTTTGGACTCAATCAATATAACGAGATCTTTTATTCGCTGATGTCAGACAGACAAATATATCTCACTGCGGTCCATCAATACGCCACCTCTGCGTACCAGCATGTCAAGTAACCAAGACAGACTACTTATTCCGACAATGCCGCAGCCATCCGGACAGACGTATCCTTATACGCTGTCTCGGCTGTGATCATGGTTTATGTCTCACTAGGTCAAGTGATCATACTGTCTTCTGCGATCTACAACACGCCGTATGATCGTCCCTATCGGTGAGACAAGAGGATACCATTGTTCATACATGTACGATTGTTAACAGATAGGAGAAATAAACCGTTGTATACACATTGTAATAAATGCTTTCAATATACAAAAACCATCAATCTCCCACTTATACTCAAAGCATAATTAAGCTATTACAGAGTATACAGTCCGTCTATCTAACTTGCTATCTCGTTAACCACCATCCGTGGACGGCATCCACCTCAGACCAAGCTCACGAATATGTCTTTCATAAACCTTCTGCGGCAAGCACTTTGTAAATGGATCAGCAAGGTTGTCAGCGGTGTCAATCTTCTTAACTTGCACATCGCCCCTCGATACGATTTCTCGTATGATATGGTACTTTCTCTCTATGTGTTTGCGTGCCCTGTGAGACCGCGGTTCCTTTGAGTTTGCCACTGCACAAGAGTTATCACAATAAATTGTGATGCTCCTCGGCAAACTCTGAATCACGCCCAACTCTAAAAGGTAATTCCGGAGCCATACCCCCTTTTTCGAGGCGTCGGAGGCGGCGACATATTCCGCCTCCATGGTGGAGTCAGCAATGCATTTCTGCTTTGAGCTCCTCCAAGATACAGCCCCACCTCCCAGGGTAAACACATATCCAGAGGTCGATTTCTTCTCATCCTGGTCCCCTTGGAAATCCGAGTCCGTATAACCCACAGGGCACAAATCCTCACCTTGATAAACTAGGCAGAAATTCCTAGTTCTCTTCAAGTACTTGAGGATATGCTTTACAGCAGTCCAAAGCGCCTGTCCAGGGTTAGACTGATATCTTGCTACCATGCCAACGGCATAACAAATATCAGGCCTGGTACACAACATCGCATACATGAGACTACCCACTGTCGAAGCATATGGTACAAGACTCATCTCATCTTTTTACCGCTGTGTCTGAGGACACTGCCCGATAGAAAGACGAACGCCATGATGGAAAGGTAGCAAACCTTTCATGGCAAGTTGCATGTCGAACCTGGCAATCACAGTATCCACATAGGATGCCTGAGATAAGCTCAACATTTTTCTCTTACGATCTCGTAAGACCTTAATCCCAAGAATGTAGCCAGCTTCACCCAGATCCTTCATTTGGAACTGTTCGGATAACCAAACCTTGATCTCCGACATCACTCCCTCGTTGTTTCCAAATAGGAGTATGTCATCAACGTATAGTGCAAGGAAGACCACGCTCCCACTGACACAAAGTCGGTAAACACAACTTTCGTTCTCCAACTGTGCAAATCTATAGGATTTAATCACATCGTTGAAACGTAAGTTCCACGACCTTGAAGCTTGCTTAAGTCCATACAAGGACTTCCTAAGCTTCCAGACAAGATGTTCTTCGCCCTTGCTTATGTAACCCTCGGGTTGCTGCATATAGATGTCCCTACCTTCTTCAAGGTAACCGTTTAGAAAAGCGGTTTTGACATCCATCTGCCATATCTCGAGGTCCATATGCGCAACTATGGCAAGGAGTATCCGGATGGATTTGAGCATGGCTACGGGTGAAAAGGTTTCGTCATAGTCAATGCCCTCTTTCTGACTATAACCCTTTGCCACCAGCCTGGCCTTGAAAGCCATGATCTTTCCATCCGCCCCTTTCTTTCGTTTGTATACCCATTTGCACCCTATGGCCCTAAAGCCATCCGGCAAATCAGTTTTCTGGTATACATCCATAGCAGTTATGGATTCTATTTCAGAATCCATGGCGACTTGCCATTTGGCAACATCCTTGTCCTGCACTGCCTCTTCGTAAGTCAATGGGTCAGAGTCCTCATGTCCATCTTCCGGGGCTCAAGTCCGAAGACTCACCCACGAACATGTACTTTTTCGATTGGAAAATAACTCTCCCACTGCGACGAGGCATCGGTGCCGTGTCAGTAGTAGGTGCAGTAACTTGTGGTCCTGCACCTTGCACTGAAGAACGTGTCTGTGGTGCTGTACCTCTCATAGGAGCACCCACATCTACACATTCCCCTTCCCTTGGAATTGCATTCTCGTTCTTAATTTCTTGAAGAACGATATCACTCCTTGACTTGTGATTACTCACATACTCGTCCTCCAAGAATCTAGCGTTGGTGCTAACAATGACTCTTTGACTCTCAGGACAGTAAAAGTAACCACCTTTCGTTTGCCTGGGATACCCTATGAACAACATTACTTTTGACCTGCTTTCTAATTTATCAGGTTCCTTCGACAGTACGTGTGCCGGACAACCCCATACTCTAAACTTGCACAAACTAGGTTTGCGACCAAGGAAGAGTTCAGAAGGTGTCTTAGGAACTGATTTAGAAGGCACCACATTAAGCACGTAAGCTGCTGTCTCCAATGCGTAGCCCCAAAACGAAATTGGTAAGTTTGCATAACTCATCATTGATCTTACCATCTCTAGAAGAGTCCTATTTCTTCTTTCTGCTACACCATTTTGCTGGGGAGTACCCGGTGCAGTCCACTGGGATGTAATCCCATTTTCTGACAAATATTGAAGGAACTCGTCACCGAGGTATTCGCCACCGCGGTCAGATCGCAGTGACTTGATAGTTTTCCTGACCTTCTTTTCTACCTCAGCCTTGAACTCTTTGAATTTCTCAAAGCATTCAGACTTGTAGCGAAGCAGGTAAACGTATCTGTACCTTGAGTAGTCGTCAATGAAAGTGACGAAATACTCGTACCCTCCACGAGCCTGCATGGACATCGGTCCACACAAGTCAGAATGGATCAACTCCAACACATCCTCTGCTTGAGACTGACTAGCCTTGAAAGGCCTAGTAGACATCTTGCCCTCGATGCATGATTCGCAGACTTGATAAGGTACAACCCGGACTAAGTCCAATGTACCGTCATCTGCAAGTCTTTGAATCCGCTTCAAGCTGATGTGACCAAGTCTCAAGTGCCAGAGATATGTAAGATCCTCATCAGAAGAAGTAAGTTTTCTCTTCCTAGGATTATCAATTACGGATGAATTACATGCAATACTTGCGGAAGACTTATGATTACAGTTAACAACATAGAGAGAATTATTCAGCATTCCACGACAGATAACACCGTTATTACCAATGATAGAAACACCACTATAAAAAATAACTGAATATCCATCAACATAAAGTTTGGAAACTGAAATAAGATTCCGCCGAAGATCCGGCACATACAGAACATCTCTCAATGTTAAAACAGAATTGTCAAAGTACAAGGTGAAATCTCCAATGGCAGCTGCACTCACTTGTGCTGCGTTCCCCATTGAGATAGTAACCTCGTCATTCTTCAGCACCCTCCTCGGTGTGAACCCCTGCAAAATGTAACAAACATGATCAGTTGCTCCAGTATCCACTACCCACGAATGAGTAGAAACCGATGCTAAACATGTTTCCGTTACAAATGCAAATGACGTACCTTGACCTTTGCTTCCGCATGCCTTCTCACTTGAAGTGACAACCACCTCCCTTCCTCCAAACTTCCTCGCACACCTCTTCCAACCAACCAGTCTCCTGCATTGGTCATCGACCACATCTTTCAATGTGTTCAAACCATGCACCAGATCTAATAACTCAGAATGGTATGAAGGTGTATAGGACTGTTCCGCCAAGAGATCAGTTAGCAATTGTTTGAAAGTGTACTCACTTCTCCCAGCAACATCCTTTTTAAAGTTACGGAATGTAAGTGGCAATGAGTTCAGGATAATATCGATCTTGGCCCGATCGCTGATACATCCACCTCTACATGTGAACTAATTCATGATGTTACACATCATCATCACATGCAATGTCACCGAACTGCCATCAACTATTCTCTTACAGACAAGGTCTCTAACGAGATCACAGTTGATAGTTCGTTCCACTTCACCATATGTACGTACCAAGTCCATCCAGATTCCTACAGAGCTAGCATAGCCCATGTATTTCAGTTTTAATTCTCTAGACAGATTATCTGAAATCAACCTGTAGGTAAATTCCTCAGATACCATCCATCTATCATAGAATTCAATCTGATCTCTGGAACCACTACGTTCATACTCAGCAAGTGGCATCATAGTGAGAACAAACATGTGTTGTTTAGTCAAGAATATATTCAATGCAATATCTCCACTCATGGAAGTTCGGACCAGTAAGAGGATTGAGAGCAAGTATATGATCAACAGTAGACATAGACATATCTGAAAACAAATAAAATCTTAAATAAGAACATACATGTAGAACTTCGAAAACAAATGCATTGAAAACCTTTTAATAAATCAATTACAAATGTTTTCCACTAATTGCCCAAGAGATCCCACCGCAAGCTACACTCGTAGACGTTTACGATGTCACCCTCAACCAGAACTGCGGGTTTTAAGCCCCAATCCATTTAATTTCACTACCATGTCAGGAAACTTTTGACACTAGAAATTAATAATTAGTGAAAACCTTAGACCAAGCCATCCTTACAAGAACAGGGCTGCAATTCTTGCATTATATTCTAAGATGCTTCTAAGCGATTAACCACAAATTTAACTCCGGCCAAAAGAGACAGTTTAGCATGGCACGTAACCATACCGCACAGCCCTCAAAGCTTTTGTTATCTAAAATTTAAACCAATCCTAGAATACTTGTGAAAGAGATCTACGCAAGCTACACTCGTAGACGTTTACGCAAACCCCTCCCACTAATCACATGATTTAAATTGTTTGTCTAGAAATCCCACCAACTGTACCCATGCACCTCCGGGAACTAGCAAGCTACACTCGTAGATGTTTACTAGAGCGAGAGATACACTTACAGCCTAGGACCGCTTTGTGGAGGTCTGATGATTTTAATTAAAAAATCCGCTTAGTCTTTTTCTTTTAAAAGGTTTCTTTATCCGCACACATAATTTCCTTTTGTCATTATATTTTCCAAATTTTTGCATGTAATAATACAATCCCAAAAATTCCCAAAATATAATCCAACAAAAGAAATTAATCACATAAGCATGCTTGGAAAGCTGTAAATAATAAAAGAAGTAAATCATGCTTTTCCTATTATCTACACATGCTTAATTGCGCACATAAATAAATCACATATCATACGAGGACAATTAAGGCAAACAAAAATTCCTCGTGGTCCCAAAAAATAGAAAATAAAATTCTATTCTATTACAATTTGAATTTTGAATTAATTTGGATAAATCCAAATCTTTTCAAATCTTTCCAAATCTTCAAGGGCCTTCAAATCTTCAACCACCAAATCTTTTGGGATTTAGGCCTTTGTGATCTGATGTATTGCCCTAACCCTAATGCAAACCCTAGGGTTTACACAGGATTGCAC
>JAPKLW010000143.1:836932-867996 GCA_026898455.1 Plectranthus barbatus
GCACCGCGCCCGCGCGCTGCCGTGCCGCGCGCCGCGGGTGCTTCCCGCGCGTGCCGTGCGCGCGTCGCACGCCCTTGGCCGTGCGCCTGCCGTGCGTCGCCTGCCGTGTCCTCGCCGGCCCTGCGTCGGCTCCGTTTTCGTTCTTCGTCCTCGACCCGTCCAATTACAAAATTTGAAAAATACAGAAAATCTATTCTATTACATTTTTCAAATCTATACTAATCATGGATTTTCTCATGATTTTACAAAAAAATTCAGCCCTACACGGATAAACCACCGCGGGCTGAATCAATGGGTTGCCACGAGGAACAAAAACCAACATCCACAATAACAGTAAATTCATACATGCATATTGAATTTGATTATGAACAACAGAGCCATAAATCAGAAACCTGGCTCTGATACCAATTGTAGGGTTTTCACGTGAACCGAATCACCAAAACCAAACTGAACCGGATCGGATCTATGGATATTGCTCATAATACAAATTCACAAAACCCTAGCATGCTCCTATGAATTTAATACAAGATTGTGGATTTAGGGTTTTACCGTAACTCCGTAGTCTCTGTACCGATATCTTGCGTTTGAATTCCAAATCCAATTCAACCACGCAATACGAATTGTCTGCGGAAGAAGAAATTAGCAATCTAATTTCAAGACAATTAAAATCGAAAACAAAGAGAAAGAGAAGAAAATTTGTTCTCCAGATTAGATCTTCAGATCTGTATCCCGGCGCTATTCAGATCTACTACTGGTGAGGACTCCGTAGATCTGTGGCTTGAGCAGGACCAGAATTCGAAAATTCTCCTCCTTCTTTAATGCAGATCGGCGCCCCTCTCTCTCAAATTAGGTTTAGTGTGTTTCAACTGTATTATAAATTATGAGAGAGAGCTGTCTATTTATAGACCTAGGGTTTTATCCCTAATGGGCCAATCTGGGCTCAATTCAACACACTTATTTGGGCCAGACCTGGGACCTAATGCAAATAATAAAGTGGGCCTCCAATTAATTAATTCCCATGTCCACAACCCAGGACACAATTAATTAATTAATATTAATTCTTTTTCACCACAGAATTAATACTGACCTACACCTTTATTACCACGTTGTGAGAACGGGCTGCATTTATTGAGAATCCCGATATTTAAGGTTACCGGACATTCATTAATTAATCGGAGCCTCTGACAAGCTCTCACTACAATTAATTAATATCTTATTATTCCTGAGTAGTACCACTCAAACCTTATCACTCGTGCCTGAACTTAATCAGCCTGCAGGACTTTGGCACGATGAATGTTATTGAGCTCCTCAGGGAATGTCCCCATCCTATTACTCGGATATGGTTACCTAAGTTCAGTCTCAGGCAGTACTACACGAATCGCTGTTACCCAAGATGCGGATATACAAGCGCGCTGTGTTGGCTCTCCACCATGGCAAGTCTAAGCAACAGTCAACCCGTGCAAACCCCTGAACCTTCGTTAGGGTTTGGACTCAATCAATATAACGAGATCTTTTATTCGCTGATGTCAGACAGACGAATATCTCTCACTGCGGTCCATCAATACGCCACCTCTGCGTACCAGCATGTCAAGTAACCAAGACAGACTACTTATTCCAACAATGCCGCAGCCATCTGGACAGACGTATCCTCATACGCTGTCTCGGATGTGATCATGGTTTATATCTCACTAGGTCAAGTGATCATACTATCTTCTGCGATCTACAACACACCGTATGATCGTCCCTATCGGTGAGACAAGAGGATACCATTGTTCATACATGTACGATTGTTAACAGATAGAAGAAATAAACCGTTGTAAACACATTGTAATAAATGCTTTCAGTATACAAAACCCATCATTCAGGGGCAAACATCAATCTGATGCCCCTCTCTATTATCAAGAGATTAAAGATCGGAGACATCAAACCGACCACCATCAGACTTCAGATGGCTGACAGGTCGGTGAACTACCCAAAAGGGGTAGTAGAAAATGTGCTAGTGAAGGTCGGGGACTTTATTTTCCCAGCTGATTTTGTGGTCCTAGACATGGCAGAGGACCGAAATATTCCACTTATCCTTGGAAGGCCCTTCCTCAACACTGCTGATGCCCTCATTGACATCAAGAAAGGAGAGCTCACGTTGAGGGTGAACGACGAAAAGATCACTTTCTCCATCTACAAGGCCATGGAGCGCCATGACTCAGATGACTGCTTTGAGGAGTGCGATATGGTTCAGGTTTTGTATCCTTGTGATTCATCTATCATCTCTACTGATTCTTTAGATTATGGGGTGCAAAATTCAGTTTATTCTTGTGATGAGCTTTATGATGTCTGTGATGAGCTGCTAGAGTCTGTTCTAGCATTAGATGGTGCAGGTGAAAAGAGCAAGTTGGAAAGTACAAATTTTTTGCAGCTAAGAAGCGAGCAAGAGGAAGAGGAGGCTCGCAAGACGGCCTTGCTGCAAAAAGACATAAAGGAACCCCTAGCGCTGGAATTGAAACCCCTACCGGACCATCTGAGGTATGCCTACTTGGGCGAAAACAATACATAACCGGTAATAGTATCTGCCACTCTATCTACTAGTCAATTGGATAGATTACTGCGGGTTTTGAGAGACCACCAATCTGCCATTGGGTGGTCGCTATCTGACATAAAGGGTATTAGCCCTTCTATTTGCATGCACAGGATTCTACTTGAAGATGGTTACAAACCTAAGGTGCAGCCGCAACGAAGGTTAAACCCCATTATGCAGGAGGTGGTGCGAAAAGAGGTGCTGAAACTACTGGACACGGGTATGATATATGCCATCTCGGATAGCGAATGGGTGAGCCCCACACAAGTAGTGGCCAAAAAGGGAGGTACTACCGTTACGGGCTGGAGGATGTGCATCGACTACAGAGCACTTAACAGTGCTACTCGTAAGGACCACTTCCCTCTCCCTTTTATTGATCAGATGCTGGATAGGTTAGCGGGGTATGATTTTTACTGCTTTTTAGATGGTTATTCTGGATATAACCAAATAGCGATAGCCCTCGAGGACCAGCATAAATCTGCATTTACTTGCCCGTATGGAATTTTTGTTTGTAGACGCATGTCTTTTGGATTATGTAATGCTCATGCTACATTTCAGAGATGCATGATGTCAATTTTTAACGGGCTTGTCGAAAATATTATGGAGGTTTTTATGGATGACTTTTCAGTGTTTGGTCATTCATTTGATAATTGTTTAGAAAACCTGATTACTGTTCTGCAGCGCTGTCAAGAGACTAACCTGGTTTTGAATTGGGAGAAATGTCATTTTATGGTGCGAGAGGGCATTGTCCTCGGTCACAAAGTCTCTGCTGCAGGTTTAGAGGTAGATCGTGCCAAGATTGTGACAATCTTGAAGCTGCCACCCCCCACCAATGAGAAGTCGGTGAGGAGCTTTTTGGGTCATGCAGGCTTCTACCGGAGGTTTATAAGGGAGTTTTCTAAAATTTCCAAACCCCTCAGCTCTCTACTTATGAAAGATGCCAAGTTTGTTTTTGATGAGCATTGTTTGCAGGCATTTGAGAAGCTGAAGCTGGCTCTTACTACCGCCCCGGTTCTTATTTCACCAGACTGGTCAGAACCTTTTGTACTAATGTGCGACACCAGTGACACAGCTGTTGGAGCTGCTTTGGGGCAGACGAGGAACAAAATTTTCCGAGTCATACACTACGCCAGCAAAACTCTGGATGAAGCCCAAGTGAACTACACCACCACTGAGAAGGAATTACTGACTGTGGTCTTCACCTTCGAAAAATTTCGGGCTTATCTGGTTGGGGCAAAGACGGTGGTCTACACGGATCATGCTGCGATCCGGTACTTATTTGCAAAAAAGGAGGCAAAGCCGAGGTTGATCCGGTGGATCCCGCTGTTGCAGGAATTCAATATGGAAATCAAAGACCGGAAAGGCTGTGAGAATGTGGTGGCAGACCATTTATCAAGGTTGGAGAACCTGGTGGAAGGAGATGACCAAAGGATCCGCATTACTGAAGTTTTTCCAGATGAACAGTTATTTGCTATGGAGGAGGCGGATCCATGGTATATGGATCTAGTCAATTTTCTGGTTGCAGGTGTCTTACCACCTGATCTTACATCCCACCAGAGGAGGAAGTTCTTGCATGAATGCAAATTCTACTACTGGGACGAGCCATTCCTCTACCGGAGATGCGCCGACATGGTGATCCGGCTATGTGTTGGCACACATGAGCGAGAGAAGATAATGGGGGATTGCCACTTATCCCCCTACGGAGGCCACTGCGCAGCAAATAGGACGGCCATAAAAATCCTCACCAATGGATTTTACTGGCCTACCATTTATCGAGACTGTCAGAAGTTTGTGACCACTTGTGATAGATGTCAGAGGATGGGAACTATCTCAAAGAAGGATGAGATGCCTCAGAGGTTCATGCTGTAAATTGAGCCCTTCGACGTTTGGGGCATTGATTTCATGGGACCATTCCCTAAGTCCCATGGATATCAATTTATTCTACTGGCAGTGGATTATGTGACCCGGTGGGTTGAAGCCATTCCCACGGTCACCAGTGACTCCAAGGTGGTGCTGAAATTTCTTTAGAAAAATATTTTGACCCGCTTTGGAGCACCGCGAGCGCTGCTGAGTGATGGTGGATCCAATTTCCGAAACAGATGGCTGGGGAGTTTACTGTCGAAGTACGGAGTCCAGCATAAAATCACTTCTCCGTACCATCCCCAAGCCAATGGACAGGCTGAGTTGGCGAACCGGGAGATCAAGCAAATCCTGGAGAAGTCTGTAGTATCCAGGAAGGATTGGGCGATTCGATTGGATGACGCGCTGTGGGCTTACCGGACAGCATTCAAAACTCCGATTGGCATGTTGCCGTACCAATTGGTGTTCGGAAAGTCTTGCCATCTACCGGTGGAGTTAGAGCACAAAGCCTTCTGGGCTGTGAAGAAGATCAACTGGGATCTGAAGACTGCATCTGAGCAGCAATGTATCCAGTTGACGGAGTTGGAAGAATTCCGGGTTGAGGCATATGAGAGTTCTAAACTCTACAAGGAGCGAGCCAAACGGTTTCACGACCGGCGCATTCCCAGCCGAAATTTTAATCCGGGGGATCAGGTACTGTTATTTAATTCTCTTCTATGCTTATTTCCTGGGAAACTGAAGTCTAGATGGTCTGGTCCTTATGTTATTAAGAATGTGAATTCAAATGGGACACTAGACTTGGTAGGAGCTGATGGCACACACTTCACAGTCAATGGTCACAGGGTAAAGCCATATTTTCAATCTGAGACTGCTTTTGCTGTGTCTGAGCTTTATTTATCTGATCCATAGTCCATCATTGAGTTGTCTAGCTACAAAAATTAAATAAAGCGCTTGTTGGGAGGCAACCCAACTTGTTTCTGGTCACTTTTGAGGTCTTTAGGTGTTTTATTGTGTTCATTTTGCCTTTGATTTGAGTCGATTTTGCCATTTTTCCATAGTTACGTTCACGTTTGGGTATTGAGTTCATTGGATGCAGGAAACAGGTTCAAAATGAGAAATTTTGATGAGTTTCGTACCGGAATCGGCGACCCACTTACACGATCAACAATCGCCGATCGGGAACACGGGTCGCCGAGTGCCCCGTCAAAAGTCCAAGAGGTATGCAACATAACCAGCGACCAGAAATTAGAATCAGCGATCGCCGGTTCTGCTGGTTAGGTTGCCGGTTATGCAATTTTTCAAATTGAGCTTCGGTACATACTCGGCGACCTATTTACATAATCGGCGACCACCGAAAATGTAAACAGGTCGCCGAAATTGCAATTTTCACGCATTTGTTACGGGACACGATCGGCAACCCACTTGCCCGATCAGCGATCGCCGATCGCGTCCCCGGTCACCGATTTTGCTTTAAAAACTGAACGCGACGCTTTTTCTCTCATTCCCTCCCACATTCTGATTCAAAAAAACACAAACCCACGAATCTTCTCTCTTCAAATTCTCATTCATCTCTGATTATCTCTCAAATTCCTTTTGCACAACACTATCCCACGACATTGTGAAGCTTTCTATCCGAGTGGTTTGCTCTATTTCGCTCGAAAATCCATCAACCCCCAATTCCTAGGTTTTTCAATTGTTCTTCAATTTGCTTCGATTTCCAGGTACTCTCTCATCTTTTATCATGTTTAATTTCGATCCTTAGGTTAGTTTATACCTATGTTCATGTTTTCCTACCTACATTGCATCTTGTTTTTTAGTAATTGTGAATTTCGCTTGAATTGCTTATTTGCCCTATGGAGAGGACGTTTTGGTTGAGTTGAATTGCTCTTGCATGTTTAAATTCATGTTGGTTTTTGATTAATTGCATTTTACTATTAGTTTGGGGGATTTGATTGACATGTATTCGTGAAGGCATATTGAAATAGGGTGTACGGTGGCAATTATATGGAATTGATGTTGATTTTGAAAATTGAGATGATGCATGGTGTGTTTTAACTCATTAGTTGAACTTAGGATTCATGGTTTTATCATTGTTTATCTAGGATAGTATTGCTTAGTTATATTTGGTTATTGTGGTCTATTTGTTTACCTTGTTTTGGTGGTTGATGCATAATTTTATTCGTAGGATACATGGCACCCCGTCGTCGTCTTCATCCCGAAGCATATGGGATTACAGGGCTCCGAGATGTGAGTGTGCTGGTCAAATTTCAAACTCTGGCCGAGCGTGGGGTGGAAGGTACTTGCTATGCCGACACTAAGGCGATGACGACTATAGGATTATATGACAACGTCAAGGAGCTCTTCTCCAACATTGGTTGGGCGCCCCTGCTCGAACTTGACGCTCCGACATACAAGAGGTTCACCCTGGAGATCTTGTCCACTCTTGAGATCACCACAAAAGGGAGGACTTCACCCACCGGAGCCACTTTCCGTGCCAAAAATGAAGATAGAACGATCACGACCAAGGAGATCAACAGGGCGTTTGGTGTTGTTAACCTTGGCAGCTACACCAAACCCAGAGGTTTTGACAGCAAGATCTTCTGGCCCCACATCTGTGCCGAAGGGAGCCCAAGTTGGGCATCTGGGCATTGCAAGGCTTCAATGATCTGAAACCCAGTCATCCGGATGGTCCGTGCGATTCTGTTCCACACCCTGTTCGCCAGGAAGGAGAACAGCTCCATGAGAGACGCAGAACTGATGATCATCTACTGCATGCTCAACCAGGAACACATTAACTTTGCTCAATTGTTTTTGATGCAGTCTAACAGGGTCTCGGGAGCCCAGAAAGGAGCCATTTGCATTGGAGGTTTATGGACTACGCTGCTGTTTGCGCTGGGGATTGATTTATCCGAGGTGCAGGCCGAGCCACTGACTAGGCTCACACTTGAGAAGCTGGTGCATCTCCGGTTCATTCATTCGGTGCACCCGCCCTACCTCTTCATTCAGCGCAGCCCTCCCTTCTTCCCTCTGCCGAACCCCGAGCTCACTAATGTAGGGCTTCGGCAATACAGAAGTAACTGGAAGCTAGACACTCTAGCTCATTTGGAGGCCATCCAAGCCGCTAAAGAGGCCCGCCGGCAGAACCTGAACCCCGAGTTCGAGGAGCCCCACTTTGAGGATGCCGGGGCTAGCGATCACAAGGAGGCTCACGAGGACGCTCACGAGGAGACACATGAGGAGCAGCCTCGCCGCCAGGAGAGGGAGGCTCATCCCGACAGCAGCACGAGGAGCAGCCCATTTACTACGAGCGTCGCACTCAGCGTGTGGCGTTCGAGCAGAGGCTCAGCAATCTGGAGCAGCAGTGGGGCGACTGGAACGCCCAACTCCAGGCCATTGCAGCGGCATAGCAGACCCAGGCCACCGAGCGAAGATCTTTCGAGGCCGAGCAGCGCCAGCATTGGACGGCGGAGGACAGGCATTTTGCCCTAGAGCGGGCACGTTGCAGCAGCACGAGGACCAGATGCGGCAGTTCATGGCCAGGTTCCCACAGTACTGGCCCCCGCCGCAGTGAGGTTCACAGAGGTTTTTCCCACACATCTCCGTGATCTCTTTCCCCCAACTTATTCTTTCCTGCGTGTAGAATAAGTTTGGGGGAGGGGGATGTGATCGGTCGATGTGTGCTTCTTACCTTCTCTATCTTTTATCTGCTCCACCTGTTTGATACTAATGTACTAAACTTGATACTCATTTGATGCATTGCATCGTGAACCACCGTTACTGCTTTTGTTATTCGTGCTAATGTCTGTTTTAGTAGAGTTAATTAGGACCTGTCAACTTGTATTCATTTCGTTTCTATTTTCTGTTGGGTCTGTAATTGGGAACCTGAATAGTGGAAGGGAATGAATTGATAGGGTGGTTGTCTCTGCATTATTGATCAAGTTTATGATGACAGCGTTTTCTTTCTCGTGAAACTTACATTGATTGCTGTAAATAAATTGGTGAGTTGTGAATTGACGAAATTGATTTTGGCCTCTTAAATACGCTAATAGCCTGTGAGAATTGAGCCTACATTTTTGTTTCATTGAGGGTATGTCGCTGTGCACTTAATCTCTAGAACTTGGTCTGGTTTCTTGCTCAAAATTGCATAGGAGAGTGCCAAGGACTTAGAAATGATCTTAGGCCATCGATTCATAAGCCACAATGAACCCAAACACTAACCCGATACATACTCCGTTGTTAGCCCAGTTGAGCCTGAAAACCTTTTCTTTCTTAACCCGGATGATAGGAGGTGTGGATGGATTTGTAAGGGTATCCAACAGTGTTAGGTGATGAAAATAGAGTCTGTAAATATAAGTAGTCCAAACACCTTTGATGGGCAATAAGTCTTTTAGTACAAGTGTAATGCACGATAAGTGCATCAGTGTTATTGTAATTAGTCATTGACAGCTATGTCCGAAAGAAGTCTTTAGTGGACAATAAAAAAAATCGAATTATGCACTGGATGTGCAAAGTATTTGTGTTGATTTCGTAGAGTGTGCATACTTGTTTAATGTATGGAATGCACAAGAGTTGTTTTAATAATTTTATTGTTGAGTCCGAATCCTGTCGAATCATTGTTGATGGGATGGGCCTGTTTCAGTTATTGCTATAAGTTCTTGTTAGAGTCAGTTGGTTCCTACAGATGGTATGTGATGAGGAAAAGTCGGGGGTGAATGGAGTTATAAGGTTGTAGTTATTCAGTCACTTTTAGCCAAATTTTCCATACCCTTCACCAATGTGCCCACATTAGAGCCTAACTTAAAGACCATTTTGATCTTTGTCCTAGCACTCCCATAGTCAGTGGAGAGTTTAGACGACGAGCAAGCTTATGGTAGAAAAAGATGTGCAGTTGACAATTTGAAAGTACACACTGACCTTTCTTACATATTGAGCGAAATACGAGTGATGCACTATCTTGTGAGAAGCGGACTTGTTGAGGCCAGGATTGAAATTGTTTGTTTGCACTAAACTGATGAATAACACAGTGATTGGTGTGGGAATCACAACCCCATTTTTGTGTCTGAAACAACTAATGATCAATTAATGCACCCCTCGTGTTTATCTTTTTTCGTTTAATTGTTTTCCTCATTGTTCGAGGACGAACAATAGTTTAAGTTTGGGGGGTTGATAAACACTCACTTTATGCATTTTACTGATGTGGAATTGCTCACTTTTGGCCTTAGATTGGGTTATTACGTGGTGTTTTCATACATTATTCATTTTCTTTAAGGAAATATTACGTTTGGCCTGGTTTGTGGTTGTTTATGCAGATTTCACGCACAACTGAGTTGTTTACAAGATTTAACCAAGTATCATGGGAGCTAGTCAGTTCTAGCTTGCACTGGAAAGAGAAAAGAGTCAGAAAATACTGAAGAGTTCGCCGAAATCATGTTCGAGACAGAATCGGCGACCCAAATGACACAACCGGCGATCGCCGGTCATGTAGATGGGTCGCCGATTGTGATTTTCTAGCCATTTCTCACGGCGCATGATCGGCGACCCAAATGACACAACCGGCGATCGCCGATCATGTAGATGGGTCGCCGATTCTGCGGATTTTCACACCAAGTTTTGACACACGATCGGCGACCCACATGCATAACCGGCGGTCGCCGATCGGGCAGTCCAAACCACCAATTTTGTCACGATTTGACGTATTCTGACGAATCTGAAGCCCAAAACCATATCTTTTGGAAATTTAAAAAGCCCCAACTATAAATAGGACGTCCCTGAACCTAAATAAGGTTCGTTTTTCCAATTTCTGAATTTAGAGAGCTTAGAATTCACAGCAAAATCAAGGGAACTTGAAGAGCACTCCAGGAATTGAAGATTGAAGACACCACAAGTTTTTAATTTCCATGATTTCTGTTCTTGTGACTCTTTATCCTTTTGTTTTTCCAAAACTTAGTATGATTGGCTAAGTTTATTCATGGATTCTAGGGTTTAAAACTTTGTAATTATTTATTCAACAATTTATGTGATTTAATGTTCCTGTTCCATTGATGTTCTGATTTCTTTGGGATTTTCATTAATTGCGAGATACTGGCCATTGATTGTGATTTGAATTGGTAGTTTTTGAACCAAGAGGTCTAGGTTATCAATTAAGATGCAAATAAATCAGATTTATTAGAACAATTGTCCGAGAGGAAATTGAACTTTTGAAGGGTTTTGAAATCTACGGTTTTTAATCAAGAGTAAAAGTCTTTTGTATGTCCGAGAGGAATCACTTGATCTTTTATTTCCATGTTATGGTTTAGAATCCGAGAGGATCACCTGATAACACATTTGCGATTAACTCACATATTTGGGAATTAAATTAGGATTGAACTACATAAAGAGTTGTTTGATAATTCAAAGTAGATTACCCTGGAATCCTATTTTCTCATAAGTTTTCTAAAACCAATTAAATTAGTCATATACTTTACTGTGTTTTTAAATTATTGATAGTTTTTAAATAAACCAACTTTTATTTTCTAATTCGCCTAGATAGTAGTACGGTGTCTATGCTTTAGTGCTTGATTATACTTCGAGCCTGCAGTCCTTGAGTTCGATAAAATTATTACTTGCCTTCTGCAGTGGTCTGTACACTTGCAGTTTTAGCGTGTTGAAAAATACGCTATCAGACACATGTTTGTTAATTCAGACAGGAGATGAACATACAACATTTATGATTCCCAGTATATTAACCAATCGACCTTGTAGATAATATACCAATCATAATGCTTTCAGTATATAAATCCATCAATCTCCCACTTACACTCAAAGCATTATACAGGTGCTTTCCAAAGTATAACGCGTCTAAACTAATCTAGCTATTACATCAAACATTCTATGTGGATAGCTTTGCCCTCAGCCCAATGTTACGTACATGCATCTCGTAGACCTTTTGAGGCAGAGCCTTTGTGAATGGATCAGCTAGATTATTTCTTGTTTCAATCTTCTCTACTAGCACATCACCTCTTGCTACGATTTCTCGTATAATATGGTACTTCCTTTCAAAGTGTTTTGTTGCTCTATGAGTTCGTGGTTCCTTTGAATTAGCCACAGCTCCCGAATTATCACAGTATATCGTGATTATCTTGGGCAGCTTAGGAATCACGTCTAACTCCAGAAGGAAGTTTCAAAACCATACTACTTCTTTCGAAGCTTTAGAAGCTGCCACATATTCTGCTTCCATGGTGGAGTCTACAATGCACTTCTGCTTTGCACTCTTCCATGATATGGCCCCACCTCCCAATGTAAACACATAGCCAGAGGTGGACTTCTTTTCGTCTCGGTCTGCCTGGAAATCCGAATCAGTATAACCCACAGGGCACAACTCCTCACACTGATAGATGAGACAATAATCTCTAGTCCTTTTTAGGTATTTGAGTATGTGCTTTACCGTGGTCCAATGCGCCTGTCTAGGGTTAGACTGGTATCTCGCTACCATGCCTACAACAAAGCAGATATCTGGCCTCGTACATCGCATTGCATACATGAGGCTCCCCACGGCCGATGCATACAGCATGTTCCTCATTTCATCTTTCTCCCTTTGTGGCATCGGACACTAATCCATGGAAAGATTTATGCCATGTCTGAAGGGTAACAGACCTTTCTTGGCAGTTTGCATGCTGAAACGGGCAATCACAGTATCCACATATGATCCTTGAGACAAGGTCAGCATCCTCTTATTGTGCTCCCACAATACTTTTATCCCTAGGATGTATCCTGCCTCCCCAATGTCCTTCATATGAAACTGCTCGGATAACCACCCCTTTATGCCCGACAATACTTCCACATTGTCGCCAAATAGGAGAATATCATCTACATAAAGTGCAAGGAACACCACGCTTCCACTGACACATAGACGGTACACGCAACTCTCGTTTGAGCATTGTGAAAATCCATAGGACTTAATCACTTCATCAAAATGCAGATTCCATGACCGTGAAGCTTGTTTAAGTCCATACAGCGACTTCCTTAGCTTCCAGACCAAATGTTCTTCGCCCTTCTGCACATAACCTTCTCGCTGTTGTATATAGATGTCCCTACCTTCTTCAAGGTACCCATTTAGAAATGCGGTTTTGACATCCATCTGCCAGATTTCTAGGTCCTTATGTGCTGCTATGGCTAGGAGTATACGAATGGACTTAAGCATGGCTACCAGTGAGAAGGTTTCGTCATAGTCTACACCTTCTTTCTTACTATAACCCTTCGCCACCAGCCTTGCTTTGAAAGCTGTAATTTCACCATTCGCTCCTTTCTTTCTTTTGTATACCCATTTGCACCCTATGGCTCGCCAGCCATCTAGCAAATCGGTTTTCTGGTATACATCCATAGTCGTAATGGATTCTATTTCCGAATCCATGGCGATCAGCCATTTGTCTGCATCTTTATCAGGTACCGCCTCGTCATATGTCCAGGGATTGGTATCATCCAGTCTGTTTTTCAGGATCAAGTCAGAAGACTCTCCCACAAAAATGTACCTTTCGGGTTGGTGGATAACCCTCCCACGCGACGAGGCATCTGAACCGTGTTAGTAGTTGGCACAGTGCGCGTTGGTCCCATACTTTGCATTAGTGGCAGTGTTGGTATAGCCTCACCTGTTGTAGGTGGATTTACCATTACACTGGGCTTTCCTAATGGAATTGCTTCCGTGTCCTCAAGCTCGTGGAGGAAAATTTCACTCTTGGATCTGTGGTTTCTTACATATTCATCCTCCAAGAATCTCGCGTTGGTACTGACAACGACTTTTTGATTCTCAGGACAATAGAAATAACCACCTTTCGTTTGCCTGGGATATCCTACAAACAACATCAACTTACACCTACTTTCGAACTTATCAGGTTCCTTTGTCAGCACATATGTTGGACAACCCCAAACCCTCACTCTATTCAAACTTGGCTTTCGCCCATACCAGAGTTCCAGAGGTGTTTTAGGAACTGATTTAGAAGGTACCAGGTTAAGCAAATAGGCCGTTGTCTCCAAGGCATATCCCCAAAACAAAATCGGCAAGCTTGCATAACTCGTCATCGACCTGACCATTTCTAAGTGAGTTCTATTTCTTCTTTCCGCAACACCATTTTATTGAGGGGTTCCTGGTGCAGTCCACTGGGATGTAATCCCGTTATCTGACAAGTACTGCAAGAACTCGTTACTAAGGTATTCTCCACCACGATCTGATCGTAGTGTCTTGATAGTCTTACCAAGCTTCTTTTCTACCTCAGTCCCAAACTTTTTGAATTTCTCAAAGCATTCAGACTTATGGCGAAACAAATAGACATATCCGAATCTTGAGTAATCGTCAATGAATGTGGCAAAGTACTCATTACCTCCACGAGCTTGCGCGGACATTGGTCCACATAAGTCAGAGTGGATCAATTCCAACACATTTTCTGCTCGAGACTGACTTGCCTGAAAAGGCCTGGTCGTCATCTTTCCCTCTATACAGGACTCACAGATTTGATGCGGTACCACTTGAAAAGAATCCAAGAGCCCATCACATGCGAATCTTTTAATCCTCTTTAGATTGATGTGACCTAGTCTCAAGTGCCAGAGATATGTTTGATCCTCATCGGAAGAAAACTTTCTCTTTAAATGATTATTATTATTGGATGAGTTTGCAACATTCACGCAAGATTTATGCAAACAATCAATAATATAGAGAGAGTCAATCAGTTTGCCATGACAGATAACACCGTTATTACCAATGATAGAAACTCCACTATCAAAAATAACTGAATATCCATCACAAAATAACTTGGAAACTGAAATTAAGTTCCGCCGAAAAACCGGCACATATAAAACATCTCTCAAAATCAAAATATTGTTTTCAAAGCATAAAGTAAAATCTCCAATGACTACTACTGAGACTCGCTCTCCGCTGCCCATTGAGATGGTAATCTCGTCATGCTTCAGCTGCCTTGTCGGCCTGAACCCCTGCAAAGTATAACAAACATGGTCAGTAGCTCCAGTATCCACTACCCAAGAATGGGTAGAAACCGATGCTAAACATGTTTCCGTTATAAATGCACATGACGTACCTTGTCTACCCGTGCCGAGCACTAGACAATCTACTTCACTTCGCTTGCATTTGCATGGCCTGATGACATCTTCTGCTAAATCAGCTTCATCTAACATTTTAAGCATTTCCTTTGCTTCAGCAACTGTCTTGTCAAAAGCTGACAAAGTTGGAGCAAATTCCAATGTCCTAAGGTCAGATTCCTCTCGCATCAGGGCTAAGAGTAACTCAGGAAGAGTAAACTCGCGCCTGGTACCGAGGGACTTGATGAAATCATCATAAGAATCAGACAGAGAGTGCAGGACAATGTTTATTTCTGCCCGCTTACTGACTTGTCCACCTCTCTTTCTGTACTTTCTCATAATTCTCATCATACTGATAAAGTGCAGAAGCAACGAACTCCCATCAGTCATTCTCTTGCAGACCAGGTCCTCTACAAGATTATAACTGACAGTTCGTCTCACCTTCCCATAAACTTTCACAAGGTCCCTCCATATCTCAACAACAGTTCGGAACTTCTTGTACTTGAGCTTTAATTCTCTAGACAGACTCTTCATGATGAGGAATAGACATGTCTGAAAATAATAAATTAAAGCAGAAATTAAAACATAGTCGCAAACTATTGAAACAATTAAATATTGAAACCTTTTGATAAAGCAATATTAATGTTTCCTCCAATTCGCCTAAGTATTACTATTGCAAGCCATACATGTGGACGTTTACAACGAAACACTTAACCAGACTGCATCTTTCAATTCCAGTCCTTTAATTCCAATCCATGCCCGGGTTCCTTGGACAAATGGAATTAATAATTAGAGACTAACTTAAGACCATATTATCCTACTGAGCAGGGACATCACAAATGAGTTATACTCTGGATAACATCTAAGCTAGCTTACCACCAAAGCCAACCCTCCCATATAAGGATCTATTAGAACACACCCGATCCCTATAATAAGGTTGTCTCATTTAATTCAATCCTTAGAGAACTTGTGAAAATTAAATACGCAAGCTACACATTTAGACATTTACGCATGAACTCCCACTTTTCACATGAAATAAATGTTTGTTTTTAGAAATCCTATCTATTAGAACTTATGAATAATAAATTAAGTAAGCTACACATGTAGACGTTTACGTAATAAATTACCCACTTTCAATAAAGGATCGCTTTGTGGAGGTCTTACTAAGTTATGAGCTTAGTAATTTCTTAGTTCATAAGGTTCAATTGCACAGATTATTTTGTGTAGCCATAATTATAACACTGCTAAAATTCTATCATGCATAGCATGAACCCCGAATTTATAGTTATAATTAATTACACAAAATAAATCACATAACATGCTTTAAAGCTGTAAATAAAAGCAGTAAACGTGCTCCTATTATCTACAACATGCTTATATGCTGCGCAATTAAATTAGACATGTATATCATGCGAAGACAGATAATAAAGCAAATAAAAAATGTCCTCGTGGCCCCATGATACGAAATAAAACTAATTCTAACTATTACAAGTTGAAATTAACAATATAGATCTTCGACTGGGCTCCCACTACTTGGACTGATATCTGAATTTATTTTCTGAATCTGGGCCTCCAAGATTTGATCCATCAGAAAATTGGACAACTGGGCCAGTTAACCAAATCGCGGGCCTAGGCACACATTGCAAGCCTGATAGCCCTCGAGAACTTAGCCCGACAAGCCACCACCGGCAAACCACCGCCGCCGGCGACTCACCACCACCTTGAGGGCTCCCGGCATGTGCAACGTCCATGCATGTACGTGCATGGTTGCAGCCCGCGATGCCACCTCCTCCGGCCATTGCCTGTTTTGCATGTCGCCGCCCCGGCATGCCCCGACCCTCGCCCAAACCGCCGTTCACCATTTTTCTCCACAGTCGGATCACCTAAGCTTGCCGGAAACCCGCACGAGGCACGGAGGAGACGCGTGCTCCGGCTCGCACCCGCAAACCCTAGGGTTTGCGCTGGTTGCGGCCGCGCCCCACCGACCGCCGTCGCCAATCTCTGCCTCCCGATCCCACGCCGCACCACGACCTGCTCCGCCTAGCGACATCGACCGAGGGAGGGAAACACGCCACCAGCGCGCGCGCAGGGTCGCGCAGGCCTGCCGTGCGCGGCCGCCTCGACTGCCGCCCCTCGTGCCGTCAACCTCACCTGGAGCCCAGCGCGCTGGCCCTGCTGGCTGTGGCCGCGCTGCTCGCCCGCAGCGTGCGCGCGCCAGAAAACCCTTGGGTTTCCAGCACCGCCGCCGCTGCCTGCTCCACTGTGCGCCGTCCACCGTGCATGGTGTGCTGCCATGCCGGCGCTGTTGTGTGATGTTGTGCGGTCCTTCGTTCTTCGTGTTCTTCATTTTTCCATTTTACAGAATTAATTTTCAAATAAAAGATTACATGGAATAATCCTAATTACAATCTAAAAAAAATCTAAATCTAACCCACGGATTTATCTCGTGGGTGAAAAATAAATCCTTATAAAAGGGCGGATTAACCCGAGAACCACGAGGTTGAAAAAACATAGAATTCAATCCAAAACCATCCATAGCATGCATTCAATAATAATAATCATGCAATTCATAGGCAATATTATTTTTCCGATAGAGCCAATTAATTTAACCTGGCTCTGATACCAATTGAAGGGATTCGTGAACTGAATCACGAAGTCCGTTTGCCAAGGATTGTTAATTGGAATATCAAAAATAAATTGATATGCCTATGATTAATCCTAGCATGCTCCTATTGAATATGCATAAGGGGGTTTATGCGGAATACCTGGATCGCGAAATCCTGAAGAACGAGTGCGCGGAGATTCCTCTTGATCTTTCCCACGCACAAAGATTTAATTCCTAACTGATTGAGGAAATAAATCTTATGAAAATAAATCAATTATTTTCGAAAAATGAGGAGAGAGAGAAGAAAGAAAATCCTCTTGATCTGATCTTCTGATCTATATCCCAACTCAATCTGAATATTTGGTGAAGATTCCCTTCAGATTCCTTGCCCGGTTGAGAAGCAGAATTTCCTCCTCGTTCTCAGATCTAGTCGATCACCACAACTCCCAAATCCTGGTTTGTTGTGTGCAACTTATGATCTTGTGGTGTGTTGAGATCTGAGGAACTGAGGCCTATTTATAGGAAACTACTGGACTTCTATTGGGCTTGAGTTTCATGGGCCAGACCAGAGACCAGAATGCAAATAGTAAATAAGGCCTATCAATTAATTAATTCTCATATTCAACCCAGAATATAATTAATTAATTAATATTGATTCATTCCACCAGAGAATCAATATTGTCCTACCTATTTGCTACCACGTTTTGAGGTACGGGTTGCATGGGCTCGGTATATCCCCACATTTAAGGTTACAGACATTCGTTAATTAATTTAAGCTCTGACAAGCTATTTAATTAATTAACATCTTATATTCCTGAATCAATCCACTTAAACCTTTTCACTTATGATGAACTTAATCAGCCTGCAGGACTCAGCTTAACGAACCTTTTGAGCTGTTCAGGGAATGTCACCATCTTATATTGGATGTGGTTACCTAGTTCCAGTACCAGATAGCCATACACAAACTCCTATTACCCAAGATACAGATATACAAGCTCAACTAGAGCCTTTCATTGCAACTCAAAGTAATACACAATCTGCATATACTTCTGTACCTTCATGTAGGCTTAGGATCTCATCAAGCCATAGAGATCTAGATTCTTTTAATGTCAGATAAAAGAATCGATCTCGACTTGGGTCCTTATCAATGTGTGCCCCACACCAGCATACCAAGCCATCCAAGATAAGATGCTTATTACTGCGTATGCTGCAGCCTACACCGACAGTTTATCCTGGAACTGTCTCAGTTGTGATAACCATTTATATCTCGCTAGGTCAAATGATCCATATGGTCTTCCGTGATCTTCTACACACCGTATGATCTCCCTATCGACGAGATAAGAGTATAATTGCGTTTGCGACACATGTTTGTTAATTCAAACTGGAGATGAACATGCAACATTTATGATTCCCAGTATATTAACCAATCAACCTTGTACATAATATACCAATCATAATGCTTTCAGTATATAAATCCATCACAAAAGGCTACACTCAGAGAGAAGGAGTAGATTTCAATGAAATCTTTTCTCATGTAGTTAAACACACATCTATAAGGGCTCTATTATCTGTAATGGTTCAGTTTGATTTGAAATTACATCAACTAGATGTAAAAACTGCTTTTCTACATGGAGAACTTGGGGAAGTAATATAAATGGACCAGCCCCCCAATTTTGTTGAACAAGGAAATGAAGAGAAAGTATGTCTGTTGAAGAAGTCCATATATGGATTAAAGCAAAGTCCACGACAGTGGAACAAGAAGTTTGACACACACATGATGAGGATTGGCTTTGTAAGATCAGAGTTTGACAAATGTGTCTATCTCAAGAAGTCTAAAGTTGGCAGCCTGTTATACCTACTATTGTATGATGATGACATGCTTCTTGCAGGGAAGCATATCTCAGAGATCAAACAAGTAAAAGATGATATCTCCATGGAGTTTGACATGAAGGATCTTAGAGAAGCATCCAAGATTCTTGGTATGGACATAATCCGAGACAAAAATACAGGAAGATTGAAGTTGACTTAGATGAACTACCTCACAAAAGTGATTGAAAAGTTTGGTGATAAGAGGTCCAGGCCCCTCTCCATTCCTATGAGTGAAGATACTAGGCTAAGCCAGGATATGAAGCCAAAGTCTGTGCTAGAAAAGGAGGAGATGAATCAGATTCCTTATGTAAGCCTCTTTGGAAGCCTTATGTATCTTATGATATGTACCCGTCTAGACTTATGTTATGCAGTCAGTATTACTAGCAGGTACATGGCTGAACCAGGAAAACAACATTGGGGTGTATTGTGTGGAGTGTTGAGGTAATTGAAAAGCTCTAAGTTTAAAAGGTTGGTGTTTGAGAAGCTAGAAGGGAAAGTGAGTGATCCTATTCTAGGATATGTTGATTGTGACTACGCTGCTAGTACAGACACAAGGAAATTACAAAACAGATTCATATTCAACTTATTTGGAGCTGCAGTGTCTTCGAAGTCAAATTTGCAGACATTGGTTGCCTTATCCACCACAGTGGCCGAATTTATAGCAATTACTAAAGAAGTCACACAAGATATATGGCTAAAAGGGCTCATTAATGAGCTTGGAGTATATCAACAGCAAGTTACTATCCTTTGTGACAGCCAAAATGCTTTGGGACTAGGAGGCAGGAAGTGGATGTTTTGTGTGAAGCATGCAACCAGGAGGGAGATTTTTTGGAGTGGCTACATGGGGATGATCATGTATACGTGAAGAAGTGTTAGAAACCCTAGCTTAGTCGGGTTTCGTATTTTGGAGATTATTAATTCTTTAGAAGCGTGTTTTACTTATTGAAAGTGAGTGAGGGTGAAACACGTGGAGTTGTTTGAAAGGTTGAGAGAGAATATAGATGTTAATCTGTTATAACAGCAACATGTTTTTCTTCTTCACGCAGACTTCGAATTTTGAGAGTGTGAGCTATTTTGAGTGATTTGATTTGGGGAAAATCAGTGAGAGAGAGTTCTTGAGAGTTTTGTTGTAATCATTCCCATATTAAAGCTTCAATAACACACTCCTTTACCTGCCCGTGGACATCGCCGGTACGGTAGTGAACCACGTAACTCGTGCGTTCATTTTCTGTGTTTTTCTATGTTGTTCTATTTCCTCTACTGTTTTGTTGTGCAATTCATAACACACATACACACACACAGAGAGCGAGAGAGAGAGAGAGAGAGAGAGAAAGAGTTACAAGAACAATGAAAAACCAGAAACTAAACATACAAAAACTAAGTACAAACAACACTTAGTACCACAGGAAACACGGAGGAGGTGGATGAGATGAAGAACATTTAGATCCAGAATGTTTTTTTGACAAGCTTAGCAAGCATTTTGTACTGATCCTGCCTCCTCTTCTCCTCAGCCTATTCTCTCCTTCTTGCCCCTTCTTCCCGAAGCTTCCTCTCTTACTTTTATTTTTGCATCTCCTCTTCCCCCTTTTGATAATGTCAACAAGTGTAGAGACTTCTGATTTTATGAAAGAGAGAGATTCTAAAGTTTCAACTTCCTTCTTGCCCTTCTCATCAAGCTTGGCCTTTATCTCCTCAAGTTGACTCTGGAAAAAAGCTTGCATCTCAGTCATCGAGACAACTGGAGTAGGGTTTGAAGTAGTTTAAATTTGAGTTTCAGTTGCATCAGTGGATGTACTAGGCATCTCAGGAATTGCAATAGTATGACTAGATGGCACCAAACCCCACAATACTCTCCTTGCTTCTTTTGCCCTATCATATTCCTCCTGCCTACGCCTCTCAGCTTTTTTGGCCTCTTGTAGCTTCCTCCTCTTCTCAGCCTCCTTCTGTTCAATCAATCTCCTTACTTTCTTGGCCCTCAACAAATTTGCAGACTTACTCAGGTTGATTAAGCCTGGGCTAATGATCTAGTTTATCAACTCCGCAACTCTCTCTGCAGTGGTTTGGACAGTCAGTTCATAGGAGAGAGCCAAGTCCATCTTCTCTCTCTCAGCGACAACGAGCTCTTATTTTTCTTCTGTAAGTCATCCTCCAAACTCCGCAGCTGCTTAGTAAGTCTTATCACCTTCTCTTTCTTGACAACTATGATTTTCTGATAATCTTCTGGAGTGAGAGCTAGAGTTGACTATGCCTCTGACTCAACATGGCTAGAGGACTCAGCTTAGGTAGGAGACACTTGAGTGATCGCAGGGGCAGAGATGGGAGCAACCAACAAAAATATGTATTCAGCCGGGGGAAGCCTGTGGTTATCCAAGTAAGAATCCTTTGCATTGAAAGTTTCAGCACAGTAGGCACGGATAGTCAGCATCCTCATCCTTACTTCCCCCTCATTCATCTTTCGGGTCTCAACTTGGGTACTCCAGCCATTTGCCTAGAACTCCTCTGATCTCTAGAAAGTAAGTCCCAACCTGGCTTGCATTATAGGGAGATCTTCAGTGTTAAGCTCATGCATAGCCAGGTTCCATCTGCGTTATTCGCTCTTTAGCACCTCGCAAGCTTGTTATCCTCGGCCAGAATGTCAGGATAGAGCAGGTTTATTTTTTCTGAGATTCTGCGCTCTATCCTTTCTTAAATCTTCGCGAACCATGGAATAAGCTTAGCATCACCTACATTGGCCAAGCCTATAGGTGGACATCATTGACGTAGTCGTTAAGAGGAAACTTCGGGGTGAGGCAACCCACTTAGAGGAATTTTATACTCATTGAACTTAGTGGTCTTGTATATCTGCTCTTTGGCCCGTGAATCCCATGGGTGGTACCTACACACCCCATGCATATCTCGTCTGAAATAGAACTCTTCATGGCCTATGGGATCCTTCAGCCCTTCCTCCTCATCAGATGGGATATTTCCATGTCAGAATCACCTCCCTGATCACCACGAGAGGACTCAACATGGACCAACTCCTTTCCTTACTCCTTTTCCTCTGCCAATTTATCGGGGGTAGTTGCCCGCACTTCTTTAGTCTTTTCTTGTTCGTCCAAAGCAAGCTAAGCAATCTCTCGAGCTATCTCAAGAACGATCTTGATAAGTTCATATTTTCACTAACTTATCGTTGAGTTTTTAGGTTGTTTTAGTTGTTTTTAATGCATTTTGTTTTATCATGCATGAAAGGGTTTTTGCACACATTATGCTCGTGGTGTGTGTGTTTTGCAGGTTTAAAGGTCGAATTTGGCTAAGTCTGGAGAAGAAGACTTGTGCCAACTTTGGTTTCGACCGACGTGGGGCTATGTCGGTCAACACGAAGGCCGTAGATTGATCGAGGTGAAGGTTCAGGCAGGATCAATGCATGAAGATCCACGTCAGTCGATGCAATTCTACATCGGTCGACGTCCACTACCAGTGACGATCAATTTAGGATCAAAGTTGGGATCGAGACGAGCATCCATGCGGTCGACGTGGCTACACGTCGGTCAACGTCGGCCCTAATGTCTAAAGATTTGATTGAGACTTGGAGATAGAATTATATCTAATCTCCTAGGCCTAATAGGATACACCTTCCACTATTATAAATATAGCCCCGTAGGTCCAAAATTATAGACTTATGCATTATTTCGAGATTATTTTCCCAGCAGCAATTGTACGTCCTTAGAGTCGAATTATTGGAGTTTTATGTGTATAATTCTGACATCGATTTCTAAATTCAGTTTATTTATGCATGCCAATTTGAGGTTTTATATTTTTTTGATAATATTTGTTATGACTATGTGTAACTAAATTCTCATCAGATTCTAGGGTTTCAAACTATTATGTCAGCATGTTTGATTAATTGTATCAATTTGCTTTTCCTATCATAGTTTATGAAATCTAGGGTTTAATTTGCAATCTTGATTTGCTTGCCACTTGTTAAGATTCATTAGTTGATAATTAAAGACTCAAAAAGTAATAATTATCAATGGAAAAAGATTTTTATATAAATTGATTTCTTGTCTGAAAAGACGGAAATAGTTTATAGGAATAAATTTGTAGGGTTACGAAGTTAATTAGAATTTTCTCAAAGACCGAAAGGATAAGGATATTTAATTAATCTACTGTATGAATTGTCTGACCTAGATATTCTTACTAGTTTTCTGATGTTTCACTATGATTATGAATGGAATTTGTATTAATTAATTTATCATTACATGTAAGGCTTGATAGGTAAAAAACCCTGAAATCTGCATTTTCCATATTTGAATCCCAAAGTATTTTCAATTTTCCGTTTTAACTTTAAATTCCAAGTTATTTTGTTTTTGAATGCTCAAAACCTAACTTTTGAATTTCCCTAAACAATGTTCCAAGAAACTACATTTTAGTATATATGGTTTTCGATATTTCACTCCTCTAAGTTCGATAATTTATTTGCCGTTGTATTATTAGCTCTAGCTAAATTGCTAATCAAAATAATTAGCGATCAAATTTTGGCGCCGTTGTCGGGGAGTGAATAGAATTAATCTTATTATTAATTATGTGATTGGATAATTGATTTAGGTTTCACTTTTTCGCACTTTGAATTTTCATTTTTAATTTTTTTTGTGTTTTGTCTCGACGTCAACCGAAATAAATTCCCATCAGTTGATGCGAGTATTTTGTTCGCGTCGGTCGACTTGAGTTCACGTCTGTCGAAGTCGAAGTTGTGCATCAGTACTTTCTTTTATTTCAGTTTTGTTTTGTTTTATTTTTTGCAGTTTACACTCACTACCTTTTTCCTGTGTAGGAAGTGTATGATTACACGAGCAAAGGGCAAGGAATTTGTGGGATACGATATGGAAATTGAAGCCACTTGCCGAAAGTACAACTGAAGAAGAAATCAAGAACTAGGAATCTTAAGTAATCAATGAATGGCTGAAAACGTGCAACAGGATCTACCACAACTAACTCCGGAGGAACAAACTGAACTTGTTCGAGAAGTTCATGATATGAGGGAGCAACTGCAGCAGCTGAACCTCGAGAGGAACAACCTAATAATCAGAACCTCCGCCGCAACCCGCTCTTAGATGACAATCCTGATGACAATGAAGATATACCAGAAGGAGTTGATGATGATGAGGAAGACGATGCTATTCAAAAAAGATACCATCCTTCGTTTTAGAAGAGAGACTTCAGGGTTGGCATCAATGCCAACAACTTTGAGCTGAAGTCCGGATTAGTGCAGATAGTACAACAAAATCAATTCGGCGGAATAACTACTGAGGACCCATATGCTGACCTTGACAAGTTCATCCTACTCTACAACACTCTCAAGATTAATTGAGTCAGTCAAAGCGCTATTCGGGCGTCTGTTTGCATTCTCTCTGCGAGATAAATCGCAGACTTAGTTTTCTACACTAGACAAGAGGAACATCAGCTTTTGGACAAAATTGAGGAACAAATTCCTCGGGAACTTCTTCCCTCCTAGCATCACCAGGTAGAGACAAAGAGACATCACAAGATTCGCCCAAGAGAACTTCTACGAAACATGGGAGCGCAATAAGGAGCTTGTCCTTGATCGATGCTAAATCTGCATACAAATTATAGCATAAAAAAAATAAATTTATAGAAAACCCAATGGTTGGTCGATCCCACAGAGATAGTGCAACGAGGGAGAATCGTGTACTGAATATGGTTTTCAGAACCTTTATTTGGGTGAATCAAACTTTGAAGGGGTTTTTGGTTTTTCAAAACAAGTAATTAAAGAGTGAAAATTCAAAGGTTAAAGAGCACAGATCCTAGGGAAATCTACCAATCTGATCAACATGCAAGAAACAAATATTCAAACCCAGAAAAGATATTTTGGTGGAAAATCTATTAATGTGGAATTAATTCCTAGGTCGGGCAATTAAATCCTAAATTACTAACTAGTGGTTATCTCCTCTCGGTCTCTAACACACAAAGTTAATTAATTTCAATAAAGATTAGATTTTTCCTACGGACAGAATATCAAAAGTATTAAATCCTAACTTCCTATTACTAACCTTCACCTCTCGGTCCTTCGATTAATAACTGTAACCTACCTCAATCTTCATCTCTCGATCTTTCGATGAGAATAGACTTAAAACAAAACATAGGATTTAAACCAGTTTAAAGGGTTTGAATTATTGAATCAAAACATGCATCACAGATGGAGAAACCCTAGAACCTGTTTAGGGTTCTAGCCTAACATATTGAAAAACATTGCAGGGAAAAAATATAGATTACAATAAAAGTAAATAAAAATTAAAGAGGAATTCTGACAAAAACTAAAGGAAAACAGAAAACTAAAGATAGAACAATGTGTAAAAAGTGGAACGAAACCGGAACTAAAAAAAGACCCTAATTCTGAGCTATTCAAGAGTTTATATAGTGGTAGGGTTAAGGTCTTGGATGGTATAATTGCTCCAAAATTCGTCCACATCTTGATATGGTATCTTCTCCTTTTAATTCTTCAATCACGTGCAGATTGGGGCTTCAAAATACCGTATCTCAGTCGGGATACAAGCTGCCACAACCGAGATGATCTCTTCGTCTCGATCTATCTTTGCCCGATTTGCCTCCACCTCGAGCTTCTATCTCGGCGGGGATCTAGTCTGCCACGGTCGGGCTGCATCTTTCTACCACGGTCAAGTTTAACTTCAACTCGGTCGAAACAGACAGCTCTCTTTTGGTGACTTCCTTCATCTTCTTAGCCAATTCTTCACTTTTCTTCATTTTTCCTGCATAATCATCCACCACAAGCATAATACCGTCCACTATACACTCATGCTCAATTTATTCAATAAAACTAACAAAAACTTATAAAAGAAAAGAAAAATAATGCGATAAGAGAGTAGAAAAATGAGCTTATCAGTCCTTGACATGGATTATCGTTGGGAGAGCAGGCCGAGACTTTCTTTTAGGGGTTGAATGACAAGACTGTAGAATTGGTGGATGTTACACTGGGAGACACCATAATGTCGAATAGTGGAAAAAGGGCCATGGAGTTCTTCCATAAGATGGCCAACAATAATCACTGGTGGTTTTCAATTCGACATCGACCTGTGAAAGCTATGGAGAAGGTCATTGAAGAGTTAGATCTGGTAGCGGAGGTGAAGAAGGTGCGTGAGGACTTCACTGCACTGAAAGTATAGCAACGTAATGCAGCTGTGGAGCTTATCCATGCTCCAGATGATGGGGACTGTATGGACGTCAATTTTTTCCAAAGAGGTGGTTACCAAAATGACAACCGCAGAGGATATCAGCAGAATAACCAGTCCTACAACTACAACAATGCAAGGAGTCATCCAGGATTCTCTTATGCGAACCCGCAAGCTGTGGAGCAGCCACCACCCTGATTTGCAGTGCAGAATGGAGCTGTGGTGGAGCAAAAGAAGCCAAATCTCAAAGAGATTTTGGCTAAGTTCATGCAAGGATTAACTGATAAAGTCGGGAAGCTGGAGCAAGAAATATCAGGCATAAATACCAAGGTGGACCGCATGGTGAAACATATGCAGATAATCGAGACTCAAGTCAGTCAAATCGCCAATGCCCTTGGAGCCCAGCACAAGCCCGAGCAATTGCCTAGCAATACTTAAGTCAACCCTAAGAACCGAAGGAATGAGGTCAACGCCATCACTCTCAGAGGGGAAAAGTCATATGAGGGGCCGAAGAATCCTAGGTCGGACCCACCGGAGAACGAAGAGGTGGACCAGGTCGAAGAAGCCACAGGAGAGGCCTCAGTTTTAACCAATGTGGAGGACATCAATCGATGTCACGACTTCCCAAACACCAATTGGTACGGTGACATACCTATTAGGGTCTTGAACGCTGTCCGGTACGCCCACATAGCGTCATCTTGTCGATTGGCCCAATCATTCCTGGAAACCATAGACTTTTCCAGGATCTGCTTAATCTCGTGGTTAGCCAACTCCGTTTGTCCATTGGCTTGGGGATGAACGGAGATTTGATCTTGTGGCGAACTCCATATTTAGCAGTAAGCTCCCCAGCCATTTATTCTTTAAGTGTGACCCTCCATCACTCAGAAGTGTGACCCTCCATTTATGCAGCTGAGCAGAGATGTATGCAGCTTACCGAGCTTGATGAATTCCAGACTGAAGCATATGAGAGCTCAAGATTGTACAAGGAGCGCGCTAAGAAGTTCCACGATCAGTGGATCTGCAACCGCGACTTCACTCCAGGTGACCAGGTACTTGTATTTAATTCTCGTTTTCATTTTTTTCCTGGAAAACTAAAGTCTTGATGGACTGGTCCATACATAATTCAAAAGGTCAATTCTAACGTCACTCTAGAACTACGTGGGTCTGATGGTACAAAGTTTACTGTTAATGGTCATAGGGATAAAACGTATTTTCAGTCTGAGTCCGTGTCTTTCATATGCCAGCTCCACCTTGCAGACCCTTAGGATGTTTTTCCACTTTGTCAAGCTAGAGACAATAAATAAAGCGCTTGTTGGGAGGCAACCCAATGTTTATTAGCTTTTACTTGCTTTGTTTTGGTCGGTTTTGTGTCATTCTACCCCATTTCCACATTTTACGTTCACTTTTGGTGTTGAGTTTATTGGGTGTAGGAAAAGAGATCAAAACGCGAGGAATTACTGGAATCAATAATTTCGGCGACCCGTACACGGACTCGGCGATCGCCGTTCGTGAATTTTGGGTCGCCAAGTTCGTCGTCAAACAAAATCAAGTTCGAATCAAACTCAACAACCAGAAAAAAAAATCGGCGATCGCCAATTTCGTTGGTTAGGTCGCCGAGTTTGTAGTTTTTTTGTTTTAGGTACAGCACACAAACGACAACCTATTTAAATTTTTGGCGATCACCAAATCTGTAAATGGATCGCCATTTCCGCAATTCTAATTTTTTTTGTTTCGAGGCTTTTTCGTCGACCCGTAGCCCATTCGACAATCGCCAAAATCTGCTATTCGGGTCACTGATTCTGTTAAAAATGCAAATTTTAACACATTCCCTCCTCTCTCTCCTCACATTCACCCTACTTCTCTAAACTAAAAACAAAACCCACGACCCATATACCACTTCTCTCTAAAATTCCTCCTTCCACACTCAAAGTTTTTTAAATTTCTCTTGGATATTGCCTACCCAAGTCACTACCTACGTTTTCATCCGAGTAGATTTTCAAGTTTTGTCCAAAAATTGCAAACCCCAATTTCGAGGGTTCCTCATTTTTTTCAAGTTTTGCTTCAGATCAAAGGTAATCTCCATACTCTTTCTCGTTTTAGTTAGTTTTTCGCATTTAAATTCATAATTCTTGTTATATTTTGCATCAAATATTTCCATGTTTTTGGTATTCATGTTTGAACCGCAGTGTTGATGGGTTTTGCTGTTGAATTAAATATTTAATATCTTAACTTGATTATTATCACCACTAGTTGTTCAATTCAGCTTGTTTAGCTTTTAAGTGTTAATTAGGGGGTTCAAAATTTTTCGATTTGTCTTATAATTGTTCTAGGCTTTGAGTTTGGGGGAACTTGATTATTGAGATCTATTGATTGAATTGTGCTTTATGTTCCTCTGGCTCTATTAGAATTGTTTAATTGCATGCATTGGTATGTCACTCTGGTGGTGAATTAGTCTAGGATAGAGTCCCGGTTGCTTAATTGAAATTTTGCTCGAATTGGGAGATTTGATTCTGAGTGTGGATTGGTTATTTGGAGTTAGGGAAAGTGAACTTGTTTGTATTTGGTTAATGGGGAGTTTTTTTTGTTGCTTTCATTATATTTCCTCTGCTTTGGGTTTTGGTTACTAGTTTTGATATATAATTTTGTTATGCAAGATTTACATGGAACCTAGACGTCGTCCTGAACCGAATGCACCAGAATCCTTTGGGGTTCAAATCTGAGAAATGAAACATTTGGACAGATTTCAAACTCTAGCCGACGGAGGGGTTGAAGGAACTAGGTACACAGACATTGAGGCTCTGCAGACACTGGGGTTGTACGATAATGTCAAGGAGCTTTTCACGAACATTGGGGCCCAATTCCTGATCTCGATGCCCCAACCTACAAGCGGTTCACATTGGAGGTATTGAGCACCTTTACGCTCACCACCACGGGCCAGAACACACATGTGGGAGCTACCTTCAGGGCACTTAATGAAGACAACACCCTTACAACCAAGGAGATAAATCGGGCATTGGGAGTCCCCAACATTGGAGTGTACACCAAACCTCAAGGGTTCGATGCTAAGGTTTTCTGGCCCCACATCTACACTGACGGCAATCTGAAATTGGCATTCGGCCATTGCAAGGCATCAATGATCTGAAATCCAGTATTTTGGATTATTCAGTGCATCCTGGCACACACCTTGTTTGCCAGAAAGGACAACAGTTCCATGTGGGATGTGGAACTCATGGTGATGTTTTGTATGCTGCATCAGCAGCACCTGAATTTTGCCCAACTCTTTCTTCTACAGTCAAGCCGGGCAGCCTCGGCCAGCCGTGGCCCGATTTGCATTGGGGGCTCTGGACTCATATCTTACTATCGATGAATATCGCACCTGGGCGACATCAAGGCGAGCAGATTGAGCGGCTAACTTTGCATAGGTTGGCCGACCTCCGATTCATCCAGACCGGTCCACCGCCTTATCTCTTCTACCAGCGCTCACCACCATACTTCCCGCTGTCGAATCCCGAGCTCACTAATGTAGGGATTCAACGCTACCGCAGCAATTGGATGTTGGACACTCTAGCACACTTAGAGGCGATCCAGGCCGCAGAGGCCGTGCGTGCAAGGCCTCCCCCTATTCATAATGAGGATGAGGAACATGAGGAGGATGCGGGAGATACTGAGCATGAGACCGATCAGGAGCAGCCCGACGAGTAGCCACGCTGCATAGAGCAGGGGGACTTCCCGGAGGAGCCAGGGCGAGTCCTCCACTTATTATGAGTGTCGCACACATCGTGTGGCGTTCGAGGAGAGATTGAGCCACTTGGAGCAACAATGGGCGGATTGGAACGCACAACTCCAAGCATTGTCTGCGGCTCAAACTTCATATGCTACCGAGCGCCACTCTTTCGAGGAGGAGCAGCACCGGGATTGGATAGCCAAGAGATCCTTTGAGGATGCCCAGCGCGAGCAGTGGATGGCACAACAACGTCATTTTAAGTAGGAGCAGGAACTTTGGCGGCGCCAACAAGAAGCTGAAGCGCAGATGCGCCAGTTCATGGCCCGTTTCCCGCAGTATTGGCCACCGCCGCATTAAGGATACATCGAGGTTTCACATACATCTTCGTGATCTTTTTCCCCACAAACTTATTCTTTCCTTTGTATCGAATAAGTTTGGGGGAGGGGGATGTGATTGGGCGATGTGTGTTTTGAAGGGATTCGTGAACTGAATCACGAAGTCCGTTTGCCAAGGATCGTTAATTGGAATATCAAAAATAAATTGCTATGCCTATGAACAATCCTAGCATGCTCCTATATTATTATGCATAAGAAGGTTATGCGGAATACCTGGATTGATGAACGATGAAGAACGCGTGCGCGGAGATGCCCTTTGATCTTTCCCACGCACCAAGATTTAATTTCCTAACAGATTGAGGAAATTAATCTAAAGAAAATAATGAATTATTTTCAAAAATAATGAGGAGAGAGAGAAGAAGAAATCCTCCTGATCTGATCTTCTGATCTGTTTCCCAACTCGATCTGAAAACCTGGTGAAGGTTCTCTATCAGATCCCTTGCCCGATTGAGAAGCAGAATTTCCTTCTCGTATCTCAGACTCTGTCGATCACCACAGCTCCCAATGCTCTGGTTTGCTGTGTGCAACTTGTGATTTTATGAGTTGTAGGTGCATTGAGGTCTGAGGTACTGAGGCCTATTTATAGGAAATTCTTGGCTTCTATTGGGCTTGAGTTATCATGGGCCAGACCAGGGACCAGAATGCAAATAGCAAATAAGGCCTATCAAATAATTAATTCCCATATTCAACCCAGAATATAATTAATTAATTAATATTGATTCATGCCACCAGAGAATCAATAATGTCCTACCTATTTGCTACCACGTTTTGAGGAACGGGTTGCATTGGA
>JAPKLW010000143.1:868396-888430 GCA_026898455.1 Plectranthus barbatus
CCCCACACCAGCATACCAAGACATCCAAGATAAGATGCTTATCCGCATATGTTGCAGCCTACACCGACAGTTTATCCTGGAACTGTCTCAGCTGTGATGACTATTTATATCTCGCTAGGTCAAACGATCCATACGATCTTCCGTGATCTCCTACACACCGTATGATCTCCCTATCGACAAGATAAGAGGATAATTATGTTTGCGACACATGTTTGTTAATTCAGATAGGAGATGAACATACAACAATTATGATTACTAGTATATTAACCAATAAACCTTGTACATAATATACCAATCATAATGCTTTCAGTATATAAATCCATCAATCTCCCACTTATACTCAAAGCATTATACATTTGCTTTCCAGAGTATAACGCGTCTAAACTAATCTAGCTATTACATCAAGCATTCTACGTGGCTAGCTTTGCCCTCAGCCCAAGGTTACGTACATGCATCTCGTATACCTTTTGAGGCAGAGCCTTTGTGAATGGATCCGCTAGATTATTTCTTGTTTCAATCTTCTCTACTAGCACATCACCTCTTGCTACGATTTCTCGTATAATATGGTACTTCCTTTCAAAGTGTTTTGTTGCTCTATGAGTTCGTGGTTCCTTTGAATTAGCCACAGCTCCCGAGTTATCACAATACACCGTGATTGTTCTGGGTAGCTGAGGAATCACGTCTAACTCCAGAAGGAAGTTTTGAAACCATACCGGTTCTTTCGAAGCTTCAAAAGCTGCCACATATTCGGCTTCCATGGTGGAGTCCGCAATGCACTTCTGCTTTGCACTCCTCCATGATATGGCCCCACCTCCCAATGTAAACACATAGCCAGAGGTGGACTTCTTTACATCTCGGTCTGCCTGGAAATCCGAATCAGTATAACCCACAGGGCACAACTCATCACACTGATAAACAAGACAATAGTCCCTTGTCCTTTTCAAGTATTTGAGTATGTGCTTTACCGCGGCCCAATGCGCCTGTCCAGGGTTAGACTGGTATCTCACTACCATGCCTACAACAAAGCAGATATCTGGCCTCGTACATAACATTGCATACATGAGGCTACCCACGGCCGATGCATACGGCACGTTGCTCATCTCATCTCTCTCCTTTTGTGTCATCGGACACTGATCCTTGGAAAGATGTATGTCATGTCTGAAGGGTAACAGACCTTTCTTGGCATTATGCATGTTGAAACGGGCAATCACAGTATCCAAATATGACCCTTGAGACAAGGTCAACATCCTTTTATTGCGCTCCCGCAATACTTTTACCCCTAGGATGTATCCTGCCTCCCCAAGGTCCTTCATATGAAACTGCTCGGATAACCACCCCTTCATGCCCGACAATACTTCCACATTGTCGCCAAATAGGAGAATATCATCTACATAAAGTGCAAGGAATACTACGCTTCCGCTGACACACAGACGGTACACGCAACTCTCGTTTGAACATTGTGAGAATCCATAAGATTTAATCACTTCATCAAAACGGAGATTCCATGACCGTGAAGCTTGTTTAAGTCCATACAGCCACTTCCTTAGCTTCCAGACCAAATGTTCTTCGCCCTTCTGCACATAACCTTCTGGCTGTTGCATATAGATGTCCCTACCTTCTTCAAGGTACCCGTTTAGAAACGAGGTATGTACATCTATCTGCCAGATTTCTAGGTTCTTATGTGCTCCTATGGCCAGGAGTATTCGAATGGACTTAAGCATGGCTACCGGTGAGAAAGTCTCGTCATAGTCTACACCCTCTTTCTGACTATAACCTTTCGCCACCAGCCTTGCTTTGAAAGCTGTAATTTCCCCATTCGATCCTTTCTTTCTTTTGTATACCCATTTGCACCCTATGGCTCGATGGCCATCTGGCAAATTAGTTTTCTGGTATACATCCATAGCAGTAATGGATTCTATTTCAGAATCCATGGCGATCAGCCATTTGTCCGCATCTTTATCAGATACCGCCTCGTCATATGTCCAGGGGTCGGTATCATCGAGTCTGTTTTCCGGATCAAGTCAAAAGACTCTCCCACGAACATATACCTCTTGGGTTGGTGACTAACCCTCCCACTGTGACGAGGCAACTGAGCTGTGTCAGTAGTTGGCACAGTACGCGTTTGTCCCATACCTTGCATTAGTGGCAGTGTTGGTATATTCTCACCTGTTACAGGTGGATTTACCACTACACTGGGCTTTCCTGATGGAATTGCTTCTTTATTCTCAAGCTCGTGGAGAATAATTTCACTCTTGGATCTGTGGTTTCTTACATATTCGTCCTCCAAGAATCTCGCATTGGTACTGACAACGACTTTCTGATTCTCTGGACAATAGAAGTAAACACCTTTTGTTTGCCTGGGATATCCTACAAACAGCATCAGCTTGCCCCTACTTTCTAACTTATCAGGTTCCTTTGTCAGCACATATGCTGGACAACCCCAAACCCTCACTCTGTTCAAACTTGGCTTTCACCCATACCAGAGTTCCAGAGGTGTTTTAGGAACTGATTTAGAAGGTACCAGGTTAAGCAAATAGGCCGCTATTTCCAAGGCATATCCCCAAAACAAAATTGGCAAGCTTGCATAACTCATCATCGACCTGACCATTTCCAAGAGAGTTCTATTTCTTCTTTCCGCTACACCATTTTGTTGAGGAGTTCCTGGTGCAGTCCACTGGGATGTAATCCCGTTATCTGACAAGTACTGCAAGAACTCGTTGCTGAGGTATTCCCCACCACGATCTAATCGTAGTGTCTTGATAGTCTTACCAAGCTTCTTTTCTACCTCAGTCCGGAATTCTTTAAATTTCTCAAAGCATTCAGACTTATGGCGAAGCAAATAGACAGATCCGAATCTTGAGTAATCATCAATGAATGTGGCGAAATACTCATAACCTCCACGAGCATGCGTGGACATTGGTCCACATAAGTCAGAGTGGATCAATTGTAACACATCCTCTGCTTGAGACTGACTTGCCTTAAAAGGCCTGGTCGTCATCTTTCCTTCTATACAGGACTCACAGATTGGATGCGGTACCACTTGGAAGGAATCCAAGAGCCCATCGCATGCTAATCTCTTAATCCTCTTTAGATTGATGTGACCTAGTCTCAAGTGCTAGAGATATCTTTGATCCTCATCGGAAGAAAACTTTCTCTTTAAATGATTATTATTATTAGATGAGTTTGCAACATTCACGAAAGATTTATGCATACAATCAATGATATAGAGAGAGTCAATCAGTTTGCCATGACAGTTAGCACCGTTATTACCAATGATAGAAACTCCACTATCAAAAATAACTGAATATCCATCACAAAATAACTTGGAAACTGAAATTAAGTTCCGCCGAAAAACCGGCACATATAAAACATCTCTCAAAATCAGAACATTGTTTTCAAAGAATAAAGTAAAATCTCCAATGGCTACTGCTGAGACTCGTTCTCCACTGCCCATTGAGATGGTAATCTCGTCATGCCTCAGCTGCCTTGTCGGCCTGAACCCCTGCAAAGTATAACAAACATGATCCGTAGCTCCAGTATCCACTACCCAAGAATGGGTAGAAACTGATGCTAAACATGTTTCCGTTATAAATGCACATGACGTACCTTGTCTACCCGTGCTAGGCACTAGACAATTTACTTCTCTTTGCTTGCGTTTGCATGGCCTGGTGATAATTTCTGCCTCATCTATTTCATCCAACTTCTTAAGCATTTCTTTTGCTTCAGCAACTGCCTTGTTAAGAGCTGACAAAGTTGGAGCAAACTCAAATGCCATCATGTCAGATTTCTCTCGCAACAGGGCCCTGAGTAACTCATGAAGAGGAAACTCGCACCTGGCACCGAGAGATTTGATGAAATCACCATAAGAATCAGATAGAGAGTGCAGGACAATGTTTATTTCTTCCCGCTTATTTATTTGTCCACCTCTCTTTCTGTACTTTCTCATGATTCTCATCATACTGATGAAGTGCAGAACTAACGAACTCCCCTCAGTCATTTTCTTGCAAACCAGGTCTTTCACAAGATCATAACTGATAGTTCGTCTCACCTTCCCATAAACTTTCACAAGGTCCCTCCATATCTCAACAGCAGTTCCGAACTTCTTGTACTTGAGCTTTAATTCTCTAGACAGACTCTTCATGATGAGTCTGCGGGCAAACTCATCAGAAGCTACCCATCTGTCATAGAACACTCGCTCATAACCAGTACAGTTCCAATACTTGGGAGTTAGAGGGTCCATGTAAAGTACATGGGCATGTTTTGCAGTATAGAGTATTTCCAATAAGGAAAACTTCCATTCAGGAAAATTGTGACCGGTTAAAGGGTTTGTTGCTAAGAGATTTACAATATGAATAGACATGTCTGAAAACAATAAATTAAAAACACCAATTAAAACATAGTCGCAGAACATTGAAACAATTAAATATTGAAACCTTATGATAAAGCAATATTAATGTTTCCTCCAATTTGCCTAAGTATTACTATTGTAAGCCACACATGTGGACGTTTACAACAAAACACTTAACCAGACTGCATCTTTCAATTCCAGTCCTTTAATTCCAATCCATGCCTGGGTTCCTTAGACAAATGGAATTAATAATTGGAGACTAACTTAAGACCATATTATCCTACTGAGCAGGGACATCACATATGAGTTATACTCTGGACAATATCTAAGCCAGCTTACCACCAAAGCCAACCCTCCCATATAAGGATCTATTTTAATACACCTGATCCCTTATAATAAGGTTGTCTCATTTAATTCAATCCCTAGAGAACTTATGAAAATTCAATACGCAAGCTACACATGTAGACGTTTACGCATGAACTCCCACTTCTCACATGAAATAAATGCTTGTTTTAAGAAATCCTATCTATTAGAACTTATGAACAATAAATTAAGTAAGCTACACATGTAGACGTTTACCCAATAAATTATCCACTTCCAATAAAGGATCGCTTTGTGGAGGTCTTACTAAATTATGAGCTTAGTAATTTTCAGTTCATAAGGTTCAATTGCACATATTATTTTATGTAGCCATAATTATAACGTTGCTAAAATTCTATCATGCAAAGCATGAACCCCGAATTTATAGTCATAATTAATTACATAAAATAAATCACATAGCATGCTTTAAAGCTGTAAATAAAAGCAGTAAACGTGCTCCTATTATCTACAACATGCTTATATGCTGCGCAATTAAATTAGACACGTATATCATGAGAAGACAAATAATAAAACAAATAAAAAATGTCCTCGTGGCCCCATGATACAAAACAAAATAAATCTAACTATTACAAGTTGGAATTTATTTTACAGATCTTCGACTGGGCTCCCACTACTTGGTCTGAGATCTTGATTTATTTTCTGAACTTGGGCCTCCAAGATTTGATCCATCAGAAAATTGGACAACTGGGCCAGTTAATGATAGCGCGTTTCGCAACGCGCTAAAGCTGCAAGTGTACAGACCACTGCAGAGGGCAAGTTATAATTTATCGAACTCAAGGACTGCATGCTCGAAGTATAACCAAGCACTAAAACGTAGATACCGTACTACTATCTAGGCGAATCAGAAAAGAGATTTGATTTTTATTTAAACTAGCAATGATTTTAAGCAATAATAAAATAAAGACCAATTAATGATTTTAGAAAGCTTGTGAGAAAATAGGATTCCAGGGCATTCACTTTGAATATTAATCAAACAACTTTTCATGCAATTCAATCCCAATTTAATTCCCAAAGATGTGAGCAATCGCAAATATGTTATCAGGTGATCCTCTCGGACTCTAAACCATAACATGGAAATAAAAGATCAGAAGATTCCTCTCGGACATACGAAAGACTTTTACTCTTGTTAAAAACCTTAGATTTCAAAACCCTTTAAAAGTTCAATTTCCTCTCGGACAATTGTTCTAATAAATCTAATTTATTTGCATCTTAATTGATAACCTAGACCTCTCGGTTCAAAAACTACCAATTCAAATCGCAATCAATGGCCAGTATCTCGCAATTAATGAAAATCCCAAATAAAATTAGAACATCAATGGAACAGGAACATTGAATCACATAAATTATTGAATGAATAAATACCAAGTTTCAAACCCTAGAATCCATGAATAGATTTAGCCAATCATGCTAAATTCTAGAAAAACAAAGAGATGAAGAGTCACAATAACAGAAAACATAGAAATCAAAAACCCGTAGAGTCTTCAATCTTCGAATCCTGGTGTGCTCTTCAAGTTCCCCTGCTTTTGCTCTCAATTCTATGCTTCCCGTTTCAAAAAAATGAAAAAAATGAACCTATTCACGTTCAGGGACCTCCTATTTATAGATGGGGATTTTTAAATCTCCAAAAGATATGATTTTTGGGTTTGAGATTCGTCAGATTACGTCAAAACTTGCACAGCCGGCAAGTAGGGATGCACGCTCGGCGATCGCAGGACATGCGGGAAGGTCGCTGATCATGTAATGAAAGAAATAGAGAAAAAATGCAGAACCGGCGACCCGGTTGCACAACCGGCGGTCGCCGGTTATTCCACCTAGTCGCCGAATTTTCGGCTCGGTCGCCGGATGTGCTGCTTGGCCGCCGGCTATGCTGCGAAGGCATTTTCACAACCGGCGGTCGCCGGTTCTCCCCCTGGACCGCCGCATTCGTTTCGAACACGGTTTTTGGCGAGTTCTTCGGCATTTTCTGACTCTTTCTTCTTCCCGGTGCAAGCTAGCATCGATTAGCCCCCTGGGTACTTGGTCAATTCTTGTAAACAGCTCAATTGTGCGTGAAATCTGCATAAACAACCACAAACCAGACCAAACGTAATAATTCCCAAAAGAATATAGATGATAATATGAAAACACCACGTAGTAGTCCAATCTAGGGTCAAAATTGAGCAAATCCACATCAGTAAAATGCACAAAATGAGTGTTTATCAACCTCCCAAACTTAAACTATTGTTCGTCCTCGGACAATGAGAAAAACAATTAAAAGACAAGAGATAAACACGAGGGGTGCATTAATTGATCATCAGCTGTTTCAGACACAACATGGGGTTGTGATTCCCACACAAATCACTGCGTCATTTATCAGTTTAGTGCAAACAACAATTTCAATCCTGGCCTCTTAAAAGTTCGCTTCTCACAGGATAGTGTATCACTCGTATTTCGCTCGAACTGTAAGAAAGGTCAGATTAAACTCTCAAATTGCCAACTGCACACTCTTTCTACCATAAGCTTGCTCATCGTCTAAACTCTCCACTGACTATGGGAGTGCTAGGAAAAAGATCAAAAAGGTCTTTATTTTAGGTTCTAATGTAGGCACATTGGTGAAAGGTATGGAAAATTTGGCTAAAAGTGACTAAATAGATTCGTCCTTATAACTCCATTCACTCTAACTCTTCCTCATCACATACCGTATACAGGAAATCACTGACTCTAACAATACTTATAACAGGAACTGAAACTGACTCATCCCATCAATAGTAATTCAATAAGATTCAAACTCAAAAACCATTACACTACTCTTGTGCATTAACATGTATCAGATAACTATGCACATTCTAAGAAAAATAACACAAGTACTTTGCACATCCAGTGCATTATTCGACTCTCTTTTTTTTTTTTTTTTTTATATTGTCCTCTAAAAATTTCTTTTTGGACAAAACTCATACTGACTCAACACAGGAACAAAGATGCACTCATCGTGCACTATATTCATACCAATGACATTAGTCCATCAACATGTTGGACTACTCACATATACCGACTCTTTCTTCACCACTTAACATTGTTGGATACCCTTACACATCCATCCACACCTCCTATCATCCGGGTTAAGAAAGAAAAGGTTTTCAGGCTCAACTGGGCTAACAAAGGAGTATGCATCGGGCTAGTGTTTGGGTTCATTGTGGCTTATGAAATGATGGCCTAAGATCATTTCTAAATCCTTGACACTCTCCTACGCAATTTTGAGCAAGAAACCAGAGCAAGTTCTAGAGATTAAGTGCACAGTGACATACTCTCAGTGAAACAAAGTTAGGCTCAATTCTCACAGGGCTATAAGCGTATTCAAGAGGCCAAAATCAATTTCATCAAGTCACACCTCACCAATTCATTTACAGCAATCAATATAAGTTTCACGAGAAAGAAAGTGCTGTCATCATAAACTTGATCAATAATGCAAAAATAACCACCCTATTGATTCCTTCCTATCCAATATCCAAGTTCCTATTACAGACCCAACAAATTTAAATAGAAAAGAACCTAATCAGCTCTACTAAAGCAAAAATTTAGCACGAATAACAGTAAAGAAAGCAATTAAAGTGGTTCACAATGCAGAATATCAAATAAGTAAGAAAGCAATTAAAGTGGTTCACAATGCAGAATATCAAATAAGTACATCAGTAAGAAAGAGAGAAGCACACATCGACCGATCCCATCCCCCTCCCCCAAACTTATTCTACACGAAGGAAAGAATAAGTTGGGGGAAAAAGATCACGGAGATGTGTGGTGAAAAACCTCGTGAACCCTCACTGCGGAGGAGGCCAATACTGTGGGAATCTCGCCATAAACTGGCGCATCTGCTCCTCATTAGCCTGCTGCTGCTCCCATCGCGCCCGCTCCAGAGCAAAATGCTGGTCCATCGCCGTCCAGTGCTCCCGCTGCTCCGCCTCAAAGGATCTCCGCTCTGTAGCCTGAGTCTGCTGTACCGCGGCTATGGCCTGGAGCTGAGCATTCCAGTCGCTCCACTGATCCTCCATGCGGCTGAGCCTCTGCTCGAACGCCACACGCTGTGTGCGACGCTCGTAGTATATGGGCTGCTCCTCGTGCTGTTGCTGGCAGGATGAACTCCCCCTCTCCTGGCGGCGAGGCTGCTCCTCGCGACTCTCCTCGTGGGCCTCCCCATGACCACTGCCCCCAGCATCCTCATAGTGGGGCTCCTCAAACTCGGGGTTTGGGGTCTGGCGGCGGGCTTCGTCGGCGGCCTGGACAGCCTCCACATGAGCTAGAGTATCTAGCTTCCAGTTCTGTCTGTACTGCTGAATCCCTACGTTAGTGAGCTCGGGGTTCGGCAGAGGGAAAAATGGAGGGGTGCGCTGTATGAAGAGGTAGGGCGGGTGCACCGAATGAATGAACCGGAGGTGCACCAGCTTCTCCAAGGTGAGCTTGGTCGGTGGCTCGGCTGACAAAGCAGAAAAGTCAATCCCCAGCGCGATCAGTGGTACAGTCCACAAGCCTCCAATACAAATATGTCCTTTCTGGGCTCCGGCGACTCTGTTGGACTGCATTAAAAAGAGCTGGGCAAAATTGATATTCTTCTGGTGGAGCATGCAATAGATCACCATCAGCTCTGCGTCTCGGAGAGAGCTGTTCTCATTCCTGGCAAAAAGAGTGTGAGCCAGGATCGCCCGAACCATCCGGATAACAGGATTCCGGATCATGGAGGCCTTGCACTCCCCCGATGCCCAGTCTGGGCTCCCTTCAGCACAGATGTGGGGCCAGAAAGTCTTGCTGCTGAAACCCCTCGGTTTGTTGTAATCTCCAAGGTTGGAGACCCCAAACGCCCGGTTGATCTCCTTGGTGGTTAGTGTCCTGTCCACATTGTTGGCGCGGAAGGTGACCCCAGTAGGCTCCGTACGCCCTTTTGTAGTGACCTCAAGGGTGGACAACACCTCCAGTGTGAACCTCTTGTAAGTCAGAAATGCGAGGTCCAGCAAGGGCAACCAGCCGATGTTGGCGAAGAGCTGCTGTACATTGTCGTATAGCCCCATTTTCTGCATTGCCTCAGTATCGGCAAAGATGGTGCTCTCCACTCCTCGTTCGGCCAGAGTTTTGAACCTGGCCAGGGCAGCAACATCCCGGATCCCCGTGATCCCGTACGCCTCAGGGTGAGTGGCAGGAAGGCGACGTCGAGGTGCCATATAGCCTACAAAAAGAATATTTGCATCAACCACCCAGATAAGTAAATTAAACAGTAAACCAATATTCAACTAACAAAACTATTCTAGATAAAGAAATAATAAAACTTTAGATCCTAAGTTCACTAATGGGTTGAAAAATATCATGCATCATCTCAATTCTCAAAATCAAAACCAAATCCATACAATCGCCAACCACTAACCCATTTGAAACCATGCTCGCATATAAATATAATCCCAATCCCCCAAACTTAAACTATAATGCAAGTAATCAAAACCAACATCACTTAAACTTGTATTAGCCTCAATAGGACAATTTAACTAAGCAAAGCCATCATCCCAAGAGATTAAATGAACAAATCAAGCACAATCTCATAATAAACATGAACCAAAATTAACAAGACAAATTAAAATGCAATGCAGGTCGAAAATTATGAATCAAACTATCAAATAACTATAAAACCGAATTTAAACGTGATAAAAGATGAAGAATTACCTGAATTTCTTAGCAAATTTGGAAAGAAAATGCAAAACCTAGAAATTTGGGGGTTGATGGATTTTTGAGCGAATCGGTGCAAATCTCTCGGATAGAACTCTTCCTAATGTCGTGGGTGTGTAGTGTGCAAGAGGAATTTGATTGAAAGTTAAAAACAAACGAGAATTTTTAGAGAGAAGATTTGTGGGTGAAGGGTTTGTGTGAGAAGGTTGAAGAAGAAGTGAGAAACCGTCGCCTTTCGTGCTTAAATTGACACAACCGGCGACCCTTTTATGCAAACGGCGATCGTCGGTTTTGCACACGGGTCGCCGCTTGTGTCCCGTAGAGAAATACGTACCCGGCGACCAAGTGGATTCTTCGGCGGTCAAGTAGCATATCCGGCGACCTGGTGGAATAACCGGCGACCTGGTGGAGAAAACGGCCAGTTGGTGGACTATCCGGCGGTCGCCGGTTTTGTGCCGTGCCCAAAATTTTTGACGATGAAATCCGGCGACCACTGTTCACGTCCGGCGATCGCCGGTTGTGAATTTTCGGTCGCCGATTTTGTGCCGAAACTCAGCAATTTTTCCTGTTTCCTGCACCCAATGAACTAAATACCCAAAAGTGAACGCAACTATGGTAAACATGACGAAACCAACTCAAAATAATGACCAAATGAACATAATAAAACACTCTACAACCTCAAAATAACCAGAAACAAGTTGGGTTGCCTCCCAACAAGCGCTTTATTTAATGTCTGTAGCTAGACAACTCAGCAATGGACTATGGATCAGACAAGTAAAACTCAACTATAGCGGAAATAGTCTCAGATTGAATATACAGCTTCACCCTATGACCATTCACCGTGAAGTGTGTGCCATCAGTTCCTACTAAATCTAGTGTGCCATTCGGATTTACTTTCTCAACAGCATATGGACCAGACCATCTAGATTTCAGTTTCCCAGGAAATAAACGTAAGCGCGAGTTAAAGAGCAATACCTGATCCCCCGGACTGAAGTTGCGATTGCGGATGCGCCTGTCGTGAAACCGTTTGGCACGCTCCTTATAGAGCTTGGAACTCTCATATGCCTCTGTCCGGAATTCCTCCAACTCTGTCAACTGGATGCATCGTTGCTCAGACGCAGTCTTCAAGTCCCAATTGATTTTCTTCACAACCCAGAAGGCTTTATGCTCCAACTCCACTGGCAGATGGCAAGATTTTCCGAATACCAACTGATATGGTGACATACCAATTGGAGTCTTGAAAGCAGTCCTATATGCCCACAGAGCATCATCCAATCGCATTGCCCAATCCTTCCTGGATACTACAGACTTCTCCAGGATTTGCTGGATTTCCCTGTTAGCTAACTCAGCTTGTCCATTGGCCTGGGGGTGATATGGAGAAGTAATTTTGTGATGCACTCCATATTTTGCTAACAGACTCCCCAGCCACTTGTTCTTGAAGTGTGACCCTCCATCACTCAGCAGTGCTCGCGGCGCTCCGAAGCGTGTCAAGATGTTCTTCTGGAGGAATTTCAGAACCACCTTGGAATCGCTGGTAATTGCGGGAATGGCTTCAACCCACCGGGTCACATAGTCTACCGCCAACAGGATAAACTGATATCCATGGGACTTAGGGAAGGGTCCCATGAAATCAATGCCCCAAATTTCAAAGGGCTCAATCTCCAACATGTATCGCTGTGGCATCTCGTCCTTCTTCGAGATGGTCCCTATCCTCTGGCATCTGTCACATCTAGCCACAAATTTCTGACAGTCGCGGTAAATAGTAGGCCAATAAAATCCGCTGGTAAGGATTTTCATGGCTGTCCTATTCGCCGCACAGTGGCCTCCATATGGGGACAAATGACAGTCCCCCATTATCTGCTCTCGCTCAGTCATCTCTACACACCGCCTAATCACCATGTCAGCACAGCGGCGGTAAAGGAAAGGCTCATCCCAGTAGTAGAACTTGCAGTCATGTAGAAACTTCCTCTTCTGGTGTGAGGACAGATCAGGTGGTAGAACACCTGCGACCAGAAAGTTGACCAGATCCATGTACCAGGGGTCCACCTTCTCAAGAGCCAATAATTGTTCGTCCGGGAACACTTCAGAAATCCGGATCCTTGGGTCATCTCCTTCCACTGGGTTCTCTAGCCTTGACAAGTGGTACGCTACCACATTTTCGCACCCCTTTCGATCCTTGATCTCCATATCAAACTCCTGCAGTAGCAGGATCCACCGAATCAGTCTCGGCTTGGCTTCCTTCTTCGCGAACAGATAACGGATCGCAGCATGATCCGTATACACTAATGTCTTCGCCCCAACCAAGTATGCCCGGAATTTGTCGAAGGCAAATACCACCGCCAGAAGCTCTTTCTCCGTAGTGGTGTAGTTCACTTGAGCCTCATCCAGAGTCTTGCTGGCGTAGTGTATGACTCGGAAAATTTTGTTCCTCGTCTGCCCCAAAGCAGCTCCAACTGCTGTGTCACTAGCGTCGCACATCAAGACGAATGGCTCGGACCAGTCTGGAGAAATGAGAACCGGGGCGGTCGTCAAGGCCAACTTCAGCTTCTCAAAAGCCTGCAAACAATTTTCATCAAAGACAAATTTTGTATCTTTCATAAGCAAAGAACTGAGAGGTTTAGAGATTTTTGAAAAATCCCTGATAAACCTCCGGTAGAAGCCTGCATGTCCCAAGAAGCTTCGAACTGATTTCTCGTTCGTAGGTGGAGGTAATTTCGAGATTGCCACAATCTTTGCTCGATCCACTTCCAAACCTGCAGCAGAAACCTTATGGCCAAGAACTATCCCTTCCCTAACCATAAAATGGCATTTCTCCCAATTCAATACAAGGTTAGTATCTTGGCATCGCTGCAGAACAGTAGTCAGGTTTTCCAAACAGTTATCAAATGAATGACCAAACACTGAAAAGTCATCCATGAACACTTCCATAATATTTTCTACCAGCCCATTAAAAATAGACATCATACATGTTTGAAAAGTAGCAGGAGCATTACACAATCCAAAAGACATACGCCTATAAGCAAAAATTCCATAAGGGCAAGTAAACGCAGACTTATGCTGATCCTCAGGAGCTATCACTATTTGGTTATATCCAGAATAACCATCTAGAAAGCAGTAAAACTCATACCCAGCTAGTCTATCCAACATCTGATCAATAAAAGGGAGAGGAAAGTGATCCTTACGTGTAGCACTGTTAAGTGCTCTGTAGTCTATGCACATCCTCCAACCTGTGACAGGCCGGTGAGCGATTTCCTGGCCACTCTCGTCTTTGATGACTGTCGTCCCCCCTTTCTTTGCCACCACTTGGGTAGGGCTTACTCATTCACTGTCTGAGATGGCGTAGATCATCCCAACATCCAGAAGCTTCATTACTTCCTTCTGCACCACTTCCTGCATAATTGGATTAAGCCTTCGTTGCGGTTGCACCTTAGGCTTGTATCCATCTTCGAGTAAGATCCTGTGCATACAAATAGAAGGGCTAATACCCTTGATGTCAGACAACGACCACCCAATGACAAATTGGTGGTCTCTCAATACCCTCAGTAATCTATCCAATTGACAAGCAGATAAAGTAGCAGAAACAATTACCGGGTATGTGTCATTATCGCCCAAGTAAGCATACCTCAAGTGGTCTAGCAGTGGTTTGAGCTCTAGCACTGGTGGCTCCTTCTTTCTCTCTGGATTCAACGCCTTTTGTCGCGCTTCCTCTTCTTCCTCCTCGCTCCTCAACTTCAGAAAATTGGCGCTCTCCACCTTGTTCTTCTCACCTGCAGCATCCAATGCTAGAACAGACTCTAGCAACTCATCACACGCATTATACAGGTCATCACAAGGATAAACAGAATTTTGCACCCCATAATCTAAGGAATCAGTAGAAATAAATAACGGGTCACAAGGATACAAAACCTGAACCATGTCGCAATCCTTATAGCAGTCATCAGAGTCGTGTCGCTCCATGGCTTTGTAAATGGAGAAAGTAATTTTCTCGTCATTCACTCTTAAGGTGAGCTCACCCTTCTTCACATCTATGAGGGCGTCAGCAGTGTGGAGGAAAGGTCTTCCAAGGATCAACGGGATAATGCGGTCTTCCTCCATGTCCAAGACCACAAAATCAGCTGGGAAAATAAATTCCCCCACTTTCACTAGCACGTCTTCAACTACCCCTTTCGGGTAGTTCACAGAACGATCCGCCATCTGAAGTCTGATGGTGGTCGGTTTGATGCTGCCGATCCGGAGCTTCTTGAAAATTGACAGAGGCATCAGATTGATGCTAGCCCCTGAGTCACAAAGGACCTGCTCAAAGCTCTGCCCCCCAATCACGCAGGTGATCGAGAAGCACCCAGGATCTGATCTCTTGATCGGCATCTTCTTCTGAATTATGGCGCTGCATTCCTCGAAGAGGTTCACTGTCTCGAACGCGCCAAAGGGCTTCTTCTGGGTAACCATATCCTTCAGAAATTTCATGTACCCAGGGATCTCCTGTACCACTTCAATCAAAGGAAGATTGATGTGGATCTTCTTCATGTGCTCCAAGAAACACTTATACCTCTCCTCCTTCTGCTTCTTGGCGAACCTTTGTGGGAAAGGTACAGCAACAGGACCAGCTGATTTGGATCTGTCTTCAGGACAGATCTCTTTACCCTTCTCAGTATGTTCTTCTTCAGGAAGAATAGGGTCAGACTGTACAACTTCAGGTTGCACAGGTATGTTACTGGGCATAGATGGCCCCTCATAACCTTTACCACTGCGGGTGGTAATGGCATTACACTGGTCCTTGGGATTCACCACAGTGTTGCTCGGAAAGTGTCCCGGAGTATGCTGGTTGCCAATTGCGTTGGCTATCTGGGAAATCTGTGTGTCTATCTGCTTCATGTGCTTTCCCATTTCCCCCATATTATTCTGCGGCTGAGCAATTTCTCCATCTGTCTTCGTAGACTTAGCATTGGAGACTGCGATGAATTGGGTCAGGAGCTCCCGCATGCTTGGCTCCCTTGGCTCATTCGCTGCTCCATGATTTGCGGCAAACCCAGGTGGAGGCTGCAGGGCATTGTTCGGATTCCCATAAGAGAAGTTGGGATGATTCCGATTGTTGGGATGGTATACCATGTTCCCCGATGGATACCCTCGATTGTTGTTGAAATTCCTCTGGTTCACATAGTTAGCATCCTCCATTTGCATCTCATTCACCTGCTCATACCCTTGTTGAGGGAGGTTATTTTCCAATTTGGCGATGCGAGTCTCCAGTAACTTAGTGGAAGCAGCCACTTCTTTCCTCATCATCTTGATCTCAGCAGCTATGTCTCCAGTGTCATCCACTGCTGCTATCCTGTGATCATCCCTGTCTGCTGGCCAGTTGTACTCACTTTTTGTCATCATTTCCAGTAAAGCTAACCCTTCCTGTGGTGGTTTAGCAGTCAGTGACCCTCCAGCTGAAGCATTCACATGCTTCTGGGTCTCCCTGTCCAGTCCTTTGTAAAAATGACACATCTGCTGCTTCTCAGTAAAACCATGGCAAGGGCAGGAGCGCAAGAGATCCTTGAAGCGCTCCCAAGCCTCGTACAGTGACTCTCCAGAAAACTGCCTGAATTGTGAAATCTGAGTCTGCAACTGAATAGTTTTGCTGGGTGGGGAAAACTGGATCAAGAACAGCTTGCACAGCTCCTCCCATGTTGAGATCTCATTGCAGTTCAGCGTCATATACCATGAAAGTGCTCTGTCGCGCAGTGTGAAGGAAAACAGGCGCAACCGGACATAGTCAATGGGCACCTGATTCTGCTTAACTGTATCGCACAGCAGAAGGAACCTCTGAATGTGTAGATGAGGGTCCTCGGATGGTAATCCCCCATACTGATTTTGTTGAGCTGTGTGTATCAGACCAGTCTTCAGCTCGAAGTTCGGTGTATCCACCTTTAGCCCAAAATCTGCATTACGATGCCTATCAGTCATCGGCTCGTACATCTCATCGATGGTAGGTGGTCGAGGTACTTCAGGACCCTGACGCTCTTGGAGTCTTAGATTCATTTCTTGCAGCTGCCTCTACAGCTCAGCTATCTGTGCCGCCTGATTGTCAGCCATAGTAAATGCTAACTTTCTTCTCGCAGTGTTTCTTCGGCAGGTGGATTCAATTTCCGGATCTAAAGGTTCAGGAGGTAGACCTTTTGATCTGGTTCGCATATACTACCTGCACAGAAACACACAGTGAATATCACAGAAAAGAAACAGAATTAAAAATAAAATTTGTAAAATAAAGCCTAGAGTAATTAGCGTAATATCAGGATTAGTGTCAATTATAAATCTTTGCAGTCCCCGGCAACGGCGCCAAAAACTTGATAGCGCGTTTCGCAACGCGCTAAAGCTGCAAGTGTACAGACCACTGCAGAGGGCAAGTTATAATTTATCGAACTCAAGGACTGCAGGCTCGAAGTATAACCAAACACTAAAACGTAGATACCGTACTACTATCTAGGCGAATCAGAAAAGAGATTTGATTTTTATTTAAACTAGCAATGATTTTAAGCAATAATAAAATAAAGACCAATTAATGATTTTAGAAAGCTTGTGAGAAAACAGGATTCCAGAGCATTCACTTTGAATATTAATCAAACAACTTTTCATGCAATTCAATCCCAATTTAATTCCCAAAGATGTGAGCAATCGCAAATATGTTATCAGGTGATCCTCTCGGACTCTAAACCATAACATGGAAATAAAAGATCAGAAGATTCCTCTCGGACATACGAAAGACTTTTACTCTTGTTAAAAACCTTAGATTTCAAAACCCTTTAAAAGTTCAATTTCCTCTCGGACAATTGTTCTAATAAATCTATTTTATTTGCATCTTAATTGATAACCTAGACCTCTCGGTTCAAAAACTACCAATTCAAATCGCAATCAATGGCCAGTATCTCGCAATTAATGAAAATCCCAAATAAAATTAGAACATCAATGGAACAGGAACATTGAATCACATAAATTATTGAATGAATAAATACAAAGTTTCAAACCCTAGAATCCATGAATAGATTTAGCCAATCATGCTAAATTCTAGAAAAACAAAGAGATGAAGAGTCACAATAACAGAAAACATAGAAATCAAAAACCCGTAGAGTCATCAATCTTCGAATCCTGGAGTGCTCTTCTAGTTCCCCTGCTTTTGCTCTCAATTCTATGCTTCCCGTTTCAAAAAAATGAAAAAAAGGAACCTATTCACGTTCAGGGACCTCCTATTTATAGATGGGGATTTTTAAATCTCCAAAAGATATGATTTTTGGGTTTGAGATTCGTCAGATTACGTCAAAACTTGCGCAGCCAGCGAGTAGGGATGCACCCTCGGCGATCGCAGGACATGCGGGAAGGTCGCCGATCATGTAACGAAAGAAATAGAGAAAAAATGCAGAACCGGCGACCCGGTTGCACAACCGGCGGTCGCCGGTTATTCCACCTAGTCGCCGAATTTTCGGCTCGGTCGCCGGATGTGCTGCTTGGCCGCCGGCTATGCTGCGAAGGCATTTTCACAACCGGCGGTCGCCGGTTCTCCCCCTGGACCGCCGCATTCGTTTCGAACACGGTTTTTGGCGAGTTCTTCGGCATTTTCTGACTCTTTCTTCTTCCCGGTGCAAGCTAGCATTGATTAGCCCCCTGGGTACTTGGTCAATTCTTGTAAACAGCTCAATTGTGCGTGAAATCTGCATAAACAACCACAAACCAGACCAAACGTAATAATTCCCAAAAGAATATTGATGATAATATGAAAACACCACGTAGTAGTCCAATCTAGGGTCAAAAGTGAGCAAATCCACATCAGTAAAATGCACAAAATGAGTGTTTATCAGTTAACCAGATCGCAGGCCTAGGCACACATTGCAAGCCCAATAGCCCACGAGAACTCGGCCCGACGAGTCACCACCGGCGAAGCACCATCGTCGGCGACCCGCCGTCGTCGTGAGGGCTCCCGGTATGCACAACAGCCATGCACGTACGTGCATGGATGTAGTCCGCGATACCGCCTCCTCCGACCGTTGCCCGTTTTGCATGCCGCCGCCCCGGCTTGCCCCGACCGTCGCCCGAACCGCCGTTCACTCTTCTTCTCTTCCGTTGGCCTCCGTGACTCACCGAAATCGTGCAAGGATGGAATCGGGCTCGCGCGAACCATGCAAAAAACCCTAGGGTTTCTCCGCGTTCCGGCCGCACGCCCAGCCTGTCGCCGCCCCAGCCCGCGTCGCCAAGACCGAGCCACCGCCTGCACCACCTGCCCCGCGTTGATGTCATCCGAGGGAGGAGGGGCCGCCGTCGGCGAGCGCGCAGGGTCGCAGGCCTGCCGCGCGCGCGCGAGCGCAAACCCTAGGGTTCTGCCGCGTCTGCGCGTGCGCCCGCGCCCTTCGCCGCGCACCGCCGCCCCCGGCTCGCCTCGCCTCCTCGCCCGCGCCGTCGACCACGCCTAGGGACGCCGCACCTGCCCTGGCCGGCGTGGGCGCCGCGGCCGTGCGCCTGCGTATGTATGCGCGCGGCTGCGCCGTCGCCGCCGTCGACCGCGCCCCCTGCTGCCGTGCCCGCCGCGCGCGACTGCCGTGCACGGCCTGCTGCCGTGATGGCACCGTTGTGCGTCGTCGTGCGGTCTTGCGTTCTTCGTTCTTCGTTTTACAGATTAAATTTTTTTTTGAAATAAAATTACATGGAATAATTCTAATTACAATCTAAAAATTCTAATCTAACCACGGATTTATCTCGTGGGTGAAAAACGAATCCATATAAATGGGCGGATTAACCCGAGGAACCACGAGGACGAAAAACATAAAATCAATCCATAAACCATCCATTGCATGCAATCAATAATAATAATCATGCATGTTCATAGGCAATATTATTTTTCCGATAGAGCCAATTAATTTAACCTGGCTCTGATACCAATTGAAGGGATTCGTGAACTGAATCACGAAGTCCGTTTGCCAAGGATCGTTAATTGGAATATCAAAAATAAATTGCTATGCCTATGAACAATCCTGGCATGCTCCTATATTATTATGCATAAGAAGATTATGCGGAATACCTGGATTGATGAACGATGAAGAACGCGTGCGCGGAGATGCCCTTTGATCTTTCCCATGCACCAAGATTTAATTTCCTAACAGATTGAGGAAATTAATCTAAAGAAAATAATGAATTATTTTCAAAAATAATGAGGAGAGAGAGAAGAAGAAATCCTCCTGATCTGATCTTCTGATCTGTTTCCCAACTCGATCTGAAAACCTGGTGAAGGTTCTCTATCAGATCCCTTGCCCGGTTGAGAAGCAGAATTTCCTTCTCGTATCTCAGACTCTGTCGATCACCATAGCTCCCAATGCTCTGGTTTGCTGTGTGCAACTTGTGATCTTATGAGTTGTAGGTGCATTGAGGTCTGAGGTACTGAGGCCTATTTATAGGAAATTCTTGGCTTCTATTGGGCTTGAGTTATCATGGGCCAGACCAGGGACCAGAATGCAAATAGCAAATAAGGCCTATCAATTAATTAATTCCCATATTCAACCCATAATATAATTAATTAATTAATATTGATTCATGCCACCAGAGAATCAATATTGTCCTACCTATTTGCTACCACGTTTTGAGGAACGGGTTGCATTGGA